>VCII01000122.1:337500-602728 GCA_006030095.1 Triplophysa siluroides | reverse complement strand
TCTGCCCTACATTCCATATTTCTAACAGCCCGAACCACTTACAGACGTGGCCCACATGATTGCCTTGCTGAAATCACTCACAACCTGTGCTCTTCGGCCTGATTTATCTGAAACACCTTTATCATGCAGCAGTTATGTTGATGGCAGCTGTTCCAAACCACAGGACGGTGTTTACCTTTCGGGTTACGCTGTATGTCAAACCTGACGTGGTTATAGAGGCCTTTTCGTTGCCTTTCAAGTCAGCACAAGCTGCTGATTATATGCCTTGACTAGAGCATGCCAGCTTTCGGACCAACCGGTTACCATTTACACCGACTCACGCTACGCTTTGGTGTAGCACATGATTTCGGGTCTATTTGGCGCGCCAGGGGCTTCATTGGTGCAGACGGCAAGCCTATTTCGCACCAGTCCCTGGTCGAAGACCTCATTGCGGCCTCACATCTGCCCTTCCTTAGCCATAGTGAAGACACAGGCCCATAGTACTTTATCTACCATGAGGCCCGTGGTAATTCCCTGGCGGATTTACATGCCAAACGTGCTGCCAAAGGGGTTGCCCCCTCCGTGGCTGAATGTAGCTATGGTATCACATGGCCCGCTAGCCTCGGGTCTTCTGCCTGATCTCGACCTGACTGTTGTCCAGTCTTCGCCACCCCCAGTGATTTGTCTTTTTGGTCCTCATTCGCTGCTGTACAAGATAACTCCGGTCTCTGGTCTGATCGCGACCAACGCATTTGCATTCCTGAATCGGCCTTACCGTTCCTCGTCCGCGAGTTTCACGGTGTTACACATCGCGGTCGAAGAGGGGTACTCGATATCATGCGCCCAATATTCTGCGCGAATAACTTGCCTAAAATCGTGGACGACATTCTCGGGAGATGTCTGGTCTGTGCGAAAAACAATCAGTCAAAAGCGCCAGCGCAGCATCAGCACCTCCCGAGACCTGAGTTGCCTTTCCAAGAATGGCAAATTGACTTTACGCACATGCCTGGCCAAGGGCCCTATAAGTACTTGCTGGTAATGGTGGACAAATTCTCTAAATGGGTAGAGGCGTTCCCGTGTGCTAAAGAAAATGCAAAACCGTCATAAAACATTTAACACAGGACATAATACCCCGCTATGGTATTCCTTTAAGCATAGATTCGGATAAAGGAACGCCGTTCACGGCTAAGGTCACACAAGATCTGGCAAAGGAATTAAATCTGACGTGGCGTATGCACATCCCCTATCATCCTCAGTCCTCAGCCTTTGTGGAACGTGCCAATCGTACAATCAAAGGGAAATTACGAAAAGCAATGCAGGCTTCAGGAGCTAGAATTGGCTTGGTGTTCTTCCCATCGTACTGGCCGATTTAAGAATGATGCCACAACCAAATTTGGACGGTCTGTCCCCATATGAGGTTGTTTATGGGGCGTCCGTTTCCAATACCATGGCGACATGGAATGAATATGGTGGGGGGTAATGAAATGGTAGAGCACATGTCGGAGTATTCTGCAGGCCTAATACGCACTTTAAACACATACTGGAGAAGGTGAACAAAACACACCCAGAGATACCTTCAGATAATACACACCCATTTGAAGTTGGGCAAAAGGTCTTGGTAAAAAAGCTAAAAGCCCCTGGTAATATGCTGGTAGAGGCACTGTACGATGGGCTGCAGAAGTGCTGGCTATAACTCGTACCTGTATTAACTGATCTTTTTCCACAGTGGATACACGCTACGCGACTCAAGAATCTGAAATAATCTGTATGAATATGATCTAATACTTTTTGTTTTGCAGAAAATGCTCCAACTAATCCTCCTCTCCTGCCTCGTAGCTGCATGCGCTACGGGGGTGAGAGGTGCCGAAGTGCATGCTAACACATTCTGGCAGTATGCAAACTGGACCGCCCGACAGTCAACCAATGATTCTTGTGTTGTCTGCCAGGAGATGTTCACTTCAGCGGTCACAGTTTCGTTAGGTGCCCTCCCATATGCCCCTTGTAATCACACTGTGTATTGTAATTTGTATGAGAATAATGAATTTGTGTGGGGGACCTGTGTGTGCTGACCCTGTTCAGGGACCATCATATTGTCCAAATAATAATCAGCGAGCAAATAGCTCGGCCAGACATAAGGTTACTGATGTAAAAATTATGATTGTGATCCCTAAAGGGTATGTATTTCCTTATTGTTTTAATGGAACAAGGGGAGCGAAGGTACCAGGCATAACTGCTAATCATTGTAATATATAATCTCCACAGGACAGCCCTTGGCCCATTGCCCCCGATTTATCTCCGGGTCTTGTCACGCAATACCACAGCCTGTCCAAAGTCCGGGGTAATTTCACTTTTCATCACAACGTTTCCCTATGTTTTACCCCAAATAACCCCTCCTGTACTAGCACGAATACGTCATGTGATCTACCCTGGCCCGCGGATGGGGCCCGGCTGATGGACGACTGGTACTGGTATTGTGGAGGAGAGAGTGTCAATAACACTTTCGGAAAGAACTGGACTGGACTCGTACAACTCAAACATCGTGTCACTCTTATGCATTTGAACATCGGTCGGCTCGACTCCGACGTAAATGCGTGGACCGACAGTGCAGTGCCGGAGGAGCACCAGCTACGATCGCACTGGTCCAGGTTTTGGGAATCTATGGTTCCAGCGTACGGCACTGCCGATCTGATGAGCCAACAGAACATTTTACATTACAGACTTGCCTCCTTCACAAACAGTACCACAGCCGCGATGCACGGGGTAAAGAAAAACTGAATGCACTACGACAGGTGGCCATGCAAAACCGACTGGCCCTGGATATGTTGTTGGCTGAAAAAGGTGGTGTGTGTGCAGTAGTAGGGGATCAATGTTGCACATATGTGCCGGCAGAGGACGAGGGTGATGGGTCAATAGCTGTGGCTGTGAAAACCATGAATGACGTTTCAGTCAGTTTAAGGGAAGATGAGTACGTAATAAAACAAAGAATTGGAATTGGGGACTCTTGTCCAGCCTGTTTGGGTTATTCGCTCCCTATGTTTCCATGTTAGTACCGGTACTTATTATTTTTTTCTTTTTATGTTTGTTTGGTCCTTGCCTTATGAGATGTGTAATGACTCGTGTTTATTCTATGGTCATGTCCTTACTCATCCCCCTACCTATCAACCTTTGTCTAATAAAGATAATGATGAGGTGTACGTGAATATGAAGATGTGAAAACTAGTTATGATGATGTGGATTAAAATTATTATGCTTTCATGTAAAGCATAAAAGAGGGATTGTGGAAATATATTGTGGAAATATACTGGTGGAAATTCACTGGATGTGTATTATATAAATGTTATGACTAACTATCGCTTGTCCTTGCATGATAACTATTGCTTGTCCTTGCATGAGAGTTTTGACCCCCGTAGCTGTTTTTGTGACGGAAACAGTTCTTCCTGTTTATCCCTAAATGGAATTGTTATGTTACACTTGTTTTGTCTGCAATATATGCCACGTACACCATTTCAAACCTATTGTATAAATAGAGGGATTGCCCCTCTATTATTTGAGCATTCAGCAATAAACCATCTGTTAATTCACTTGGCTTCTTGTTTTGACTGCTCCGGAGCTCCGGAACTTCTTCTCATCTATCCAGACGATCGCACAACACAGACAGAGTAGCACATTTCTTACACGCATAGTGATTATTAGAGTACAAAAAATTAAAACAAAACTTACAGGTTGTACGTCAATGAATGACTTCCGGGATTCCATTTGTGGGTCTGAAGACCTTTCCTCCTTTCTTGTATATTGAAGGGGGAAGCAAAATGGGCAGGACTTTGAAAGCACTCTCCCCTTTAGCATCTAAAACATGAGAAAAATACCGATCACTGAGAGACTCATCTCATAATCAAAGCTACAAATTACAACTTTTTTTCCTGTGAAAATTTCCCCATTCCTTTAAATAGCTTGTGTGTAATTCACCTGTGCGCCCGTTGCATGCAGTGTTGCGTATATGTAATGAATCCCAACCCCCATTAAACCACTGCAGGTTAAGTTTAGGTATGGGCGGGTTTCAGGGATGTAGAATATGCGCATTCAGAATAAGGCATCAATATGTGCTTTATAGGTACTAATTAACAGCCAATGTACAAGGTAATAAGCAACTAGTTAAAAGTGAGAATGGTCCCATACTTAAGTGGTATCATTGTGTTTACCAGTGGATTTGCGTTAAATAGAGTTTTTGTTTTTTATAGATTGACATATTATTAAAATAAATAGTTTTACCTGGAGTCATGTCACCCAGCTCTAAATGCACCTTTCCATCTCGCTGGGCATAGGCAAGAATTCGGTCCGCAATTGTAGCCCAGTCTTCAAAAAGTTTTCTGTCTGCCTCTGGATATAGCTTCCTAAAGTCTTGTGAAATCTGATACAATTTTAAAAAAAAAAACAAACATAACCATAATCATAGTGTTTAAGATATTAACATGGGCTTGAGAATATGTACGTGTTAGAAAAGAATACAAGAGAGGTTAATTTGACAGATTACCAGTTAGACATACAAACAACTGACAAATTTAAAGGAAACACCAACTTCAACGTAAACATTCTTATTGAAGTTTTGGAACAGAACATGATACCAGAACAGGTTCACCTTTGACTCTTAAACTTTTCTATATATATGCTAGAAAGATGGAACATAATTTTACCAGAAGATATTACTTGTTCTGTGATTTGGTGATAGTGTTATAGAGCACTGACTAACAGGTTGGTATAAAATCCCAGATAGATGTTTAACTGGGTTGAGATCTGGTTGTCAAAGCATGCGATTCATAGCATTACAGACTCAAACTATTCAGTGACCCAATATAGTCTGGCTATTTGTTTCATGACAAAGAAGTCAAGTGACAGTGTCAAAATTTACGATGGATTTAGCGTTCAGCGTTTAGTGACAGAACAGCACCAATTGAATAACCACTTGTCCCACTAAGCAGCTAGTGTTGGGCAATCTTCCCCATTTTCAGACCGTCATAATCATGTGACTATGAGATCGGCAATGGGGTATACTATCATACACATGTGGTTGCAGGCAAGACAGAGACACTGAGTGTCCAAAAATTGCATTCATTTCTACTATATAGTATGCAAAAAGTGAGAAGTGAGTAGTATGTTTGAATTCACAGAATTTGGAAAGAATAGTAGGCGAAAGGTACCCAGAGGGCTTATTACTTTCACAGAGATTCTGAAGTGCACATTTGATGGCCATCAAACAATCAGCGTTTCCAAAATTCTTTCACTTTTACTGACTGCCTAAATCGCATGATAGTCTTATAATGTGTATTTTCCATTATCGTCTGATATCTGTCTGTTGTGATCGACATCGGGGTTTTGCGAGACATCGGCAATATACAAAACATTGTCGCATCGCCCAGCACTATCGTCAATACACTATATTATAGGCAGAACCCTACTTACAATTTTAACCATTAATTCAAAGAAAATAAACCATAATATAAGAAGTATTTTTTTACCATGCCAGGATTGTCAAGCCTGGGGAACTCCGTCAAGATTTCTGGAATGCTTTTAGACCCATTGCTGCGAATCCACTCGCCTCTGTATGTGGCTGTGTCCTTCATTGAACCTTCAACTTCAGAAACTGGATACTTATTGACCTTCATCCAGTCAACCATTTCTTGAATTCTTTCAGGAGGCAAACCAGATTCTGTAAAATAAAGATGAAAGCGCATGCATTAAAGCTACTACTAGGTTAAGAGCTAGCAAAACCAAGCTGTCTGGCTGTTTAAGGAATAAATACAATATGCCACTCTGGAAATCCATTGATCTACCAAAAATACAATCTCAAATACAAATTACCATTTCTAACATATAAATAACACTTTACAAGGCCACTCTAATATTTACCGGGACAAACCTCATGTGTCGTGATTTCCAGCTCTTACCCCTCGTTATCTTGTTAGTCTTTTTACCTCTGTGTATATACCCTTTTCACAGAAAGATTATGGAAATTACGATCATTACCTGGTTTAGATACTGCATGTTCCTCCTGTGATTTCAAATTTCCTGGTTGTTTTTAGTTTTCGTAACCGTTTCCTTACGTTCCTCAAGCGCTCCTCCAGGAAGCCAGTTGCTGGTCTGTGTTTTCGCCCAGGTGTGTACCCAAGCTCCCTGTAACATTAGAATAAATTCAGCTTAAAGTCACAGGATGGATGGCAGGTTTATGATTTTGTACGAAAAGATGAATGCAAAGAGTTTTAAGCAGCCATCAACAATTTTCCTTAAATAGTGGCGTTTCTGTCATGAACTGGGTAAGAGACAAGGCAGGAGAACCCAATTGCAGGCAGAGGCAGGACGACAGGAGGTGAAGGGGTTAACGCTGATATTTATTGTACAAGACAAAGAACACTATAAAATGACAACAATCAAAACCCACAATGGGGAAAACAAGACAGGATAAATAATAATCTTTAACAAGGACACTAACTGACTAGACTATGAAAAATAAACACTAGTACAAACACTGAACTGACTCACTAACACGGGGGTAACAGGAACTTGGAGGACACGGCAAGGTACAAGAAGATGCAGGACACAGTGACTTTCACAACAGCATGCACGTAAAGACAATGACCGACACAAGACAATGAAACATGAGGACTATTTAAGGGAAGCAAACACAGGATAACTAAATAGGGACCAGGTGACACAGATCAAACACTAAGGGGAAGCTAATTAACACAAACTAGGAAACAGGAGGGTAGGAACGATGACGCGACTCGGGGAGAGTATGGAAGGCCACATGGTCAAAAACATCTCTCCCCACATGAAAACAAAGGATTCTGTATGATTCCACCTCTAAACCAAGACATACCTGACAAGGAGAGGTGAAACCATGACAGAACCCCCGCCTTAAGGAGCAGCACCCTGATGCTCCTCAAAGGCACGAACAAGACAAGGCAGACTGGGACAAAGACAAGACTAAACAAAACATGGAGAACAAGATCAAGGGAAGGCAGGCAAGAACAATTAATGGGTTAGGGTGGGACAATAAAAATAATAAACAAGGGAGGGGGGGTGGGGGCAAACAAGAGTACATAGGGGGAAGTCCAAAGGGGTAGGGCTGGGTGGGGAAGTTCCAGCCCTTGGGGGCGCGCCAGGGCGCGGAGCCCCAGGAGGCTTGACAGGGGAAGTCCTGGGGAAAACTGTTCTTGTCCCCGCAGGACTGCTGGCTGGACCCCGGCTTGGGCTGGATGGAATGCCTGGACAAGGCTGGACGGCCGGCTGGACAAGGGCTGGACGGCCGGCTGGAATGCCGGGCAGGACAAGGGCTGGACGGCCGGCTGAATGCCGGGCAGGACAAGGGCTGGACGGCCGGCTGGAATGCCGGCAGAAGGGCTGGACGGCCGGCTGGAATGCCGGGCAGGACAAGGGCTGGACGGCCGGCTGGAATGCCGGGCAGGACAAGGGCTGGACGGCCGGCTGGAATGGCCTGGAATGGGCTGGACATCGGCTGGAACATTGGCTGGGCAGCGCTCCGGCGCTGGCATGCCGGTTGCTGGACCGGGCTTGGTGCCGGTTGCTGGACCGGGCGCCGGTTGCTGGACCGGGCTTGGTGCCCTGGGGCTTGGTGCCGGTTGCTGACCGGGCTTGGTGCCGTTGCTGGGAGAATCTGCGGCCGGGCTGGCCGCTCGGACCGTCACCTCCCCACGGCGCCCCCCCAAAAAATATTTGGGGTTTGACCACCACCGGGGGGGACCACTCGGGACCACCGGACTCGGGACCACCGGCGGACCACCGGACTCGGGACCACCGGACTCGGGACCACCGGACTCGACTGCACTCCTCTCCTTTTCCTCCGGAGCGGCCCCGGGAAGTGCGGCGACGGAAGAGAGGTGGTGGGAGGCACGGCTAGCTCCGTGGCAGAGGAGTCGGACGGGGAGTCCCACGACTCCCTCCGTTGACGCCGTCTGCGGAGACTGGAGGACGGTGGAGAAGAGGCTGCAGAGAATGGGGAGAGGCCCATGACCCCGACTTGTAGGGAATGACCCTCGGGGATGACGGCCAGCGGGGAAGAGGAGAGCAGGACTCAACTGAGACCCTGGGCTTCGGCCGATTCATGGCGTACCTGATCAGTTCAGTGAAGCCCAGCGGTCTCAGCGTCTGCATCTCCTCCCGCGTCAGAGGATGGTTGAGGCCGCCATTGAACAGGACCATCTGTTCCTGCTCATCATGGACCATCTCCCCTGCAGTCTCGAAGAAGCGATCCGCGAAGTCAAGCACGCGCCGTATCCTTGACGAACATTTGCACAGGCGACGGGCCTGACTTGCGCGTCTCGCTTCTGTGCCTGCTGGGTTCGACTTACGGTCGGTCATTCTGTCATGAGAACTGGGTAAGAGACAAGGCAGGAGAACCCAATTGCAGGCAGAGGCAGGACGACAGGAGGTGAAGGGGTTAACGCTGATATTTATTGTACAAGACAAAGAACACTATAAAATGACAAATCAAAACCCACAATGGGGAAAACAAGACAGGATAAATAATAATCTTTAACAAGGACACTAACTGACTAGACTATGAAAAATAAACACTAGTACAAACACTGAACTGACTCACTAACACGGGGGTAACAGGAACTTGGAGGACACGGCAAGGTACAAGAAGATGCAGGACACAGTGACTTTCACAACAGCATGCACGTAAAGACAATGACCGACACAAGACAATGAAACATGAGGACTATTTAAGGGAAGCAAACACAGGATAACTAAATAGGGACCAGGTGACACAGATCAACACTAAGGGGAAGCTAATTACAAACAACTAGGAAACAGGAGGGTAGGAACGATGACGCGACTCGGGGAGATGGAAGGCCACATGGTCAAAAACATCTCTCCCCACATGAAAACAAAGGATTCTGTATGATTCCACCTCTAAACCAAGACATACCTGACAAGGAGAGGTGAAACCATGACAGTTTCTAAATATTGGTGGTAGGTATCGATTTTTCTTCATTTATTGCAATTATTAGTTTTAGGTTATTTTTATAGGTACTGACCAATTGTAACAACACTAAGTCACAAGAAAACCTATAAAACAATTAAATCCATCAACTTACGTGAATGTGCACAATGAAATTTTTTTTTATATTCTTTTTGTCCACTAAAATTACTGTTCTGTCCCATTATATGTAAAGCTAGCTTAACTTACATAGCCACTGCCTGTAGAATCCTTTAAACATGGGAACTCATACACCAATGCCATAGCAAGTCCTTTCTTGATGTCTGAGGATGGCCTGTTGAGTGGACAACACCAGTTGATGGAAAATTAAGCAACATGGTAGTCTATTGCAAAGGTCAGTGTGATTTAACATAGACTTTACTGATGGCTAGGTGGTGAAAAAATTGATCTTTTGAACCGGTTGAACCGGCCCACCAAATTTGAGTATATTGTTGGAAACAGTTCGTGTCTCATCTAAGTACTGCTCTACAAGCTTAATTTCTTACAGTCTCTCCGACTTGAAATAAACCAATATCCTGGAATGATTCTGTTGCTCCAACAGTACACTCACTGAGCTGCTGTGCAGAATGAACTTCGATGAGCAGGCTGATACGGAGCATGCCTGCCGCAAACAAACGTGTACGCGCACTGCTGGAGTGATTCTTGATCACGAGTTACCAACACACTGAACCAGTAACTGTTTCTTTCGGACACGTCCTATGTGAGACTTACACACCGAGCAGTTTTCAAATCTCGAGTCAAGAACCGGTTGTAACTGTTTTCCAATCAATAGTACACTGAGAACTGTTTCTTGTGGAAACGTCAGATTTGAGAAACGATGACCTGATGATACGGAGCATGCATAAAACTACCAAACAGTACATGCCATGATTACTGCCCATGTTGACTGTGATGCAACACTGTCCCAATATATTATTTGAACAATTTATGTTGTTTATTTAATAACAAATAAATCTTGCTGGATAATGCATACTAAGTGTATCATGGATTCTGTCAAATGCAAATGTATTTATTTTATATCTTGAAGATGCACATCACTGCCTGTAATTGAATGCTTCAACTGCATATTTTAAATGTAACAAAAGATGATGATATTTTAAATTACTTAAGTTATGATTAATATTGACTTTATATTTTACGTCTTGAGTCTATTTTCATAAAATAATTGATGTTGTGTCATTGTGAATGACGTCATTCCATTGCGACATAAAAGAACCGTTTTTTAGAACGAACAGCACTAAAAGACTTAGAACTATTTTGGTATTATCATGATTAAACTTTAAGATTCTGAAAGAAAAGAAAAGATAAGAGAAAAGAGCTCTCATCTATTTAATGGCGTCACTGAAATCAACAGGTTTAGTCTGGAGATGTGGCTTGTAAGAATTTGATGTCATAGCTCACTCACATTTCACCGTTGGTTTCAAGCAGGTGGGATACCAGGAGTCTTACAAGTAGCTTCCTCTGTTTGCAGGTTATAAACTGCATTTCATCCAAACTCTTTAAAATGGATTTCCCTTCCAGGCTCGATTCCAAAACCTTGTGAATTGCCTATAAAACAATATCACAATCAAAAGGACATGCTTTTTTGCATTTTTATTTGGATTTCGTCATTCAAGTCAATACTTACAAATGCTGGGTAAAGCTGCATAGTTAAGGTTAGCTGATGTGTTGCTGTCTCTGTCTGTTGCAAAATCTCCATCTCTACTGATTCTACAGTACTCTGACTCTCTACAGTACTCTGACTCTCTGCAGAAGTTGGTGGGTTGCTGAGACTGGCAAGCTAGAGAGTCATAGTTACGGATGAGCTTTGAAGTTTACATACACTCACATGCTGCCTACCACTACCATGTTCAGTAATCTAATTGTGAACAGTGAAAAATCTGACATCTACACTTTACAAGAACAGTGCGCGAATAATTATTATGATCATATTTTGTTTTAACCAAGCACATTTTAATAATTCCAAACCAAATCAATCAAACTTAGTTTGTATGAAATCATTTGTGAGTGATATAACGGCTAACAAAATCTTAAAGTAAAAACCCCTATTGTCAAATGATAAATAATCATTATACAGATTTTGTTTTACAGATAAAATGGGCCATAAAGAGATTTAACTCACAATTAAAAGTAAAAAAAAAAACATGAGAAGTATCCAATAATATATAACTATGAATTACAAAACGAAGGCATGACAGCTGGACAGCAAAATACTCAGAAAAGATGCAATTTAACTGGAAAATTACTGTACAATTAAGTTGAAGAATGAGGTGTGAAACCATCACTAACCCTTTAGTCTCAGGCACAACCATTTTTCAGAAATACAACCTGCCTCAAGAGTCCAGAGGAAGATGCGTCAGGTTCTCTGAAACTTTGCTAAGGTAAAGAATCCTGAAACATAAGCCCCACTTAATAAGATAAACAAAAAATATTCTGAAACTGTTTTATGAACAGACAGGTTGAGAACATCTTTTGAACGATCAGAATTATTTGAAGCACAAGCTCTAAACTGCTACAAACAATGAGCAAGATGGACCCTTTCGGGATAGGAGACTAAAAATCAACTCACAAAACTAAATGACAGATTTTGTAAAATTAATACATTAAATGGTTGTACCGGAGGATGTAGTGTTGGTCCTTCAAGAGCACTCTCGATCTATCTAAAGCTTGTAAAAAAAGTCATGTAATTTACAAACCATCCGCTTGTGATTCTTGTTTCAGGATTCTTTACCCTTAGAAAAGTATTCGAGAACCTGACACCTTGTTCCTCTGGACCCTTCAGGTAGGTTGCAGCTCAGGAAAATGACCCAATGAGCATTTTGCTGTCCACTGGTCACTCCTTTGTTTCGCAAATAATACAATTGCAGTATTATTGGATTCTGCTGATGGGCATTAAACATGTTTTGACATTTCACTGCAGTTTAAATATATTTTGGCCTAATTTGCCTGTAAAACAAAACAAACAAAGATTTTTCTCACAAGAAAAAAGGCTTATTTCAATTCCAGCTTTTGTAAAAATTATTATGAACTAAGGTATTGGTAATTATTAAGATTGATATGATTCGGAATTGGTCAAATAAACTTGGATAATAATTATGCACTCACAAAGAGATAAGTTAGAGAACCATTCTATAAAATGAACACTAACCTGTACAAGAACCTGTCTATTACAGAGAAGGGTTGAAGAGAAAGTCAGAGGTACTTGCTGAATATAAATGCAAGTTTACATATCTTTCTTCAACAAATACGGAATCTTAAAAGACTCTATATCTAAGTGAAACATATAAGCAGCTGTCGTTGTCTCTGTAGGAATTTACTGCATGCAGAGTGTGATGGTCCAGGAGAGAAGAAGTTTCAACAGCAAACACATCGGAGGTTGCTGTTACACTGTAGGCAAAAAGATGCCTCTCGAATCCCACAGTCTCCCACTTTTGGACAACTAGCTTGATCGAGTGATCGAAGACTACAATGTTTTTCACAAGGCCAAACAGGGGCTCACCGTCAGCAGTGTAAGACAGAAATACTGTCATGCCAGGCCTGTATTGTGTCCCATTTACCTCAATCCAAGCTGGCACAAAGGTTTCTGTAAATGGAGGAACATCTTCGAGACCGTTTTGTACATCACCAAAGCCATCCATTGCAGCAAGCAAAGTGCTGTGACCTGGGCCAATTTCTGTTTTAGTTTTGAACACAGAACCAGAAAGAAGAGAGTAGCATAGCATCATCTGATGGCGAAACGCCATGGTCTTGCAAATATTTTTGAAATTGCAGGTGATGTGGCTGATGCGTTTAAAAAAGGAATGTTTTGCCTCAAATCGCATAGACCAGAACTGTACAAGGGGTCCCAACTTCAGAATTGCATTTGGATAGTGCACCATGAAGTGGTGCTTCGGACGAAGATGTAAATTGGGGTACAGCTCAAGGAACAAAGAGTGATGGTCATCAATGATGGCAGCTAAATAAACCATAGCTTCTGGTGTTAGAGATGGAGAGAAAATGAATTCCATGCATTCCAGAAGGAGGAGCAACAGCTCCCAGTGTGTTTATTATCTTCGGTATGAGGTCACCAATCATGCACGGCAACAACCTGAGGAGACACCATGTTTGGGCTGCAGACTGATGCATAGCCCCTTCAGGATTTTTAAGTTCATGCTTTCCAATCACAGATGGCTTGTTCTTTAGATCAGGAAAGCCATAGTCGAAACTTGTGATTCGGAAGTTGAGCTTTTCAAGAGTGAGGTGTTTGGCCTCAATCAATGAACTGAGTACTAACTTCAATTCATATGGTCCCACTCCTTCTAATAAGTCATGCATGATGTCTGCAACTTGGTTGTGCGTCACATGAAAGTAGGACAGATTATTCAGAACACTGTCTCTCCTAACACCGGTCTCTGACAAGTTGGCATGATGAACATCTTCAGCATAGTTGGCTTCATTTCTCATAACAGTAACATCTTCTTTTGTCTGTGTCCTTGTAGTGGTCTTGTGTGCCTTGCATTTGCGGCAGAAGTAATTACTGGAGAAGCTTTCAGTGAATCCAAGAAGGGCATTTAAGCCAAGATTGTCACCACAAAACTGGGCAACTGAAAACCGCATTTTCCCCTTGAAGTGCGGTGTGTTGAGGGAGATACCATTTACCTCAAGATCTTTGAGTTCCTCGATAACCGGGAGCAGAATACTATCAATACCATATGTTTTGGCATCGTCCGATTTGTAAACTGCAACCAGAAAGTGTGATGAGAGTCTTGACAAAAGCTGAGGGGGTAGACTCTTGATAGTGAAGTAAAGGAAACCCAACTTGTGCACTCCGACTTTTGAACCAAGTGGGTTGACTGTTTCACAGTCATCATTGTAAAGAAGAAGCGGAACAGACATGTCGCTGGAGAAAAGAGGATGCTTTTTGCAGTACTCACCATCATAAAAGTCCAAAAGTACTCCATTTTCTCTTTGCTGCCAGGTAAAGATTGCATCCAAAATATCCTGGGTCTCAAGAAGTTTAGTTAAGAGGGGTTTCAGTGGGACACGATAAAACGCATCTTGAACTGCAACCTGTCGAACTGTCCCAGTTGCAGAGTCTCTTCTCTGAACAAAGGAAATTCCAGGCAAAGCCTCCTCTAGAGGGTGAATGAAGTTGCCTGACTTCGCAAAGTACTGCATCTGTTTGAAGTCGGATTCTAAACCTTTGAATGGACTTGCTGCTGCGTCAAAATCACATTCAAGTTCCTGGACACCTGGATCATCCTCATGACCTAGCTTTCCAAACAAAGACAAAGTCTTCCTCTGAAGTGAACCGACAATGTCTGAAATCAAGCTTGATGTCTGCTGGACAACAAAGCTAACGGCACTGTAAGTCTGAGCTGATTTGGACTTAAGGGTGGCCAAAAACAGAGCAATTCGCTCTGTTAAGGTTTCAGGTTCCAACTCATCCCAGTATTCATCACCTTCATTTTCTTCTGTTGGGGCCACTAAAGTATCGGATATGTCTGGATCCTGCATCTCTGCCCTCATGGGAACTGAGAAGCCCTCCGCAGATGCTCTTGTGGCCCCCCTGAAACATTGTTCACTGGAAAAGTTCTCCTGTTCTGCAAAAGAATGCTGAAGAAGATGCCTTCGGAAAGATCGAATGTATCCAAATGTACGCCTGCAACCATGTTCATAACACTGAAAGAATGTTGAAGCATTGTTTATCCCATGAACTGCTCTCAAGTGAGCAAAAATACCTTTTGCATGACCGGGTATCACTTGTCTGCAGCGAAAGCATGTATAAGCCATTTTTAAACTATATTTGTTAAATGATAGTTCTTATAAAGCGCCAACAATGGTGAGAGCCAAATTCTGAGAAATGAGTGAGGAGTAACTGACCTTCTATATGTAAAACCTACTGCATTTACTCACAAGTTCCTTGTGCTTTTTGGAATTTGACACGTTGTCCTATCTTAGGAATGAGGGAGGCGATCGCGTGGTCATCTAATAAAAGGAAACTCTCCTTATCCACTTCCTGGTCTGAAATTAAAAAAAGGAAATAATAAGAAAGTGGTTACATTATCAATTAAACATAAAAAATAGAAAGATTGATACATTGGAGTAAATTATCTGCTTGTTAAGTCTGACGTCATGCGTCAACGCTTCAGTGTACAAACGCTTCATCGGATACCACAAGAAAACAACAAGGTGCTAATATACACTCACAATGTAATCTAATACGAATATATATATATATATTATTAATCCTAAGTATTAACTCCATACCAAAATCCAAGATAGCCAGACAATTAAAATATAAATAAATAATCATAATAAAGACATCATCAGTACTCATTGCTGATTCTGTTGAATTACTTTATGTTAAATTATTTTAAAGTGTTAGTGGTGAAATACACTAGTCATCATTTGAAGTGGATCAAAAAAGTTCATCAAAATTGTCCTAAGACAAGAACAGGTATTGTTCAAAATTCATGTATAAACACTTAGGTCTAATCAATGTTGTCATCAATGGGATTTCATTTCTCATCACTTTTAATGATGCCCAGATATGATTATTTCTAACATGGTGTGAATTGACTTGTCACATATTTAAGTGTCAGCAGATGAATAATCTCTGTACTGTTAACCAAGCATGAATTGCATGGTTTAACAAATGCCTGAAACAAGTCATGAACAAAAAACAACAAATGAAGCAAAAGCCTTAAATGATAACCAGTTCCCAATTTTTGACACCTGTGACGGGTCATTTGGTACCTAGTGACAAACAATCATGTCTGGTGACCATCAAAAGCCATTAAGGATGACATTTCTTTAATGACAACATAGACTTATAACGGACTTTCATGTTATGCACGAATTGTTAAAGAAACACATTTTGAATTTAGAACAACTGTGATGAAAGGTTTTGATCCACTTCAAACGTTGACTAGTATACTTCAGTCTATAGACTTCAGGTCCTATAGACTGAATTGTTTTAAAGTGAGAGCTTTCATTAGATATATGATTAATCTCTGTTTGGTACATTTGTGCTAATCAGTTTTTTAGAATGGAGATTCTAAGTTTTCAAACAATGTGATGGGGGTTGGGGGAGATGTACTGTCGTTTTTTAATGAGATTAGAAGTTAGATATGACTTACCTTTAAACATGTCAACCAGGGTATCAAGCTGCCATTCCATCAACTTCTCTACTACAAAAGTGTCCATCTGCACCAGCAAGAAGCTCACTTACCTATAATGAAATTTCAGATTTAGAGATTAAATCGAACTTCAGCTACAAAATTTAATCGACATTTTTTTCAGAAGGTTTGACCGATTCACGATGTTGATTTTGTAAAAATGTTTAACTAGTCATCTTAAAAACATAACTAACGTGTTTCAAGTAACATTCTTTTGGTAACAATTTACAAAAAGGTGCTATTTGTTAACAATTAGTTAATACATTTGCTAATGAACGACACTTCCTAAGCAAAACTTGTTCATGTTAACTTCAGCATTTACTAATACATTTTTAAAATCAAACATTGTCACTATTAGTTAATAGATGCTTAAGAACTATATTGTTCATTTTCAGTTCTTGTTTTCTTCATGCATTTACTGCTGTTAACAAAAAGCACTTTATAGTAAAGTGTGACCATTCTTTTTAATAACCATCTGGTTAATCTCATCATGAAGTGATCAATGTGGTGTGAATATAAGAAATGACTTGCTATATGTTAAATATCTTTGCTATTACATTAAATATTGCACAAACTTAACCCAAACATATTTTACATGGTCAGACAACACATAAAAGAAGAATCTAATAAATGCTAAATATTTCTTGGTCAGGGATAGACACTCCATTTTGAAGATGAACCCAAAGAGACAAGGCAACCTTACTACATAGATGCAAGTAGTTATTTAACCGTAATCATAAGATTTTCTTACGTCTTGTGCAATTTAATGCCCTTTTCATCTTACATAAACTCTTACAGCATGGCAGAATATTAAGTGATGTTCACTTTGCAGAGTAATTAAGATCGTATTGAACATATCGCGAGTACTTCGAGTAACAACCGCTGGCCTATATTAACTTCACACATACAACATGAAAGTCTTGCGCATAAAACGCATTCTTACAACGCGATCAAGTTAAAAGAAAGTTAAACTCGCATCCACACTGGCGAGTGGTATGATGCATAGGCAAGAGACACCACACCACTTACTGTTTTCTCTGAGACGCAAGTGCAGCATAAGCCATTTTGCCCAGTTGCCACTTATACATGAGTGGTTAATTACGTGCGCCATCGTGCGGTCTGGTTACTTTCTTCACTTAAATGCCGTCATTTACTGTCAACATGACTGGTAATGTTTGCTAACGTTTTTAATTAAAATCGAGATTTATCAATAAAAAAAATGAAAATTGAAAAGCCCAAATTCGAATGAATCGAAAAAATCTACGAAATGGCCCAACCTTGACACCATTACATTTCAGTAACAAATAGTACATACCAGTAATATCGACGTGGTTTAACGTTATTAAAGTAAGTTAAGGGGCATCGTTTTTAGCTAATGAAGGCTGGAGCTAACCTTAAGTTACCTGAGGGGAAAAAAGCGCGAAAATGCAAAACGTGAAAATTATGGATCTGTGTAGTTGATGGATCCGGGATGTCCCACACACTTGAAAAAAAAAGCCCTTAAATCTAATTTAGTATGAAATGGTCTAATTCTGACTAAACAATACAAGCCATACAGTATGCACACAGTAACTGAACTTTCCTTTGACCAAAGGTTCGTTTTTCTATGAGGCATTAAAGTAAGGGACGAAACGTTGAATGTTTTAAGTAACACACACACGCGCGCGCACACACATATAAATATATATATATATATATTTATATATATATATAAAACATTAATTTAACGATAATACGATTGTTAAGGCCTTTTTTGTCAAAACATATTTTATCTTGCTAGGCTTCCACTTAACGTAAATCATTCGCTGAATAAAACGCTAACTCTGCACAGTGACAGGTTAAATATTGCATTAAACTGTTAAATCCGTGTGCTTTTACCACAATTGATTAAAAATAGAGGAAAATAATCGCATAATCTATGCATTTACCTCATAATCTAGCTGCTTGCTGCGACGTGCGTGGCCGTCTAGCTACGAGACGAGTGAAGAATCCAGAAAGTTCGATGATGAGGAAAAATGAATAAACCGGTTGGGTCAAAATAACCCAACCCATGCGGTTAAGTGGTGAAATAACCCCTATAGTCCATTTGACCCAGCGTGTGCAACCCAACTGTGTGTTTACAGTGCCTCAAACAACCCAACATTTTGACCCAGCACAATTAACCCAAAAATGTGTTTACAGAAATAACCCAGCATTTTTTAGAGTGTAAATTTGATAGTTGTAATTCATATTATATACTTTTCCCATGGTTTTCAAAAACTATAGCTTACCACACCAGCATTCCTATAATATTACTATAGTAGAACCTTTATATCAAAACCATATTGTTTAAACTATTTTTGCTAGATCCTTTCATTGTAATAACCCTGCCGTTAGGGGGCACTGTGGCTCAGCCGCATGACGTCATCAAATGCCGCTCCTTCTCTCGCCTCTGAGCTTTCAAGTGCACAAGTTAGTTTTGCAAATGGTTTATCGCGAAAGTAGTAGCAAAAGTCAATGCGGGATGATTTGAAACTGCAGTGACAGGTTTGAGAGGTTGTAGATGCCTATTTGAGGTTGCAATTCAAATCTGAATATAGGAAAACGTGTTAATATGTGCAATACATTTGTATCTGCCAATGTATTTGTAAATGCAGTTTACACGTTTGTGACTATTTTTCTACAGCTTCAAATTCAGAAGACAGATTTGTGAGTTTTGTCCAAGAGTGCAAATTTTAACATTGAATTTCAGTTTATTTATTTTACACGTTTTCACATAGGGGATGTGAGTGTACATTTTAGTGTACAGGTACAAATACTTACTTTACAAGTTAAACAATTAAAATCTACCTCCTCTCAAGTTTTGCTACTGATTTACCTTTAGAATAACGCCGTATTTAACGGTGTTTTACTGCGCCCTGAAAAGCGCTGTGTTTCGCGCTGCTGTCTTACTATATGACGGCGTAAATAACGCGCGCTCTGTGAAACCAAAACGGCGTTTTTTACGCGCGTTCATTACGGCTTTTTGTGTGTTGTATAATGAGCCCCTCCCGCTGATTTCAACAGCCAGTAAATTTGAACTGCTCTCACCCAATCACTGATGAACTGAGCCAGACTAGAAGATGGAATTCCCCATGCACTAGGTAACGTTTATCTAATTTGCTTTACGATGGCGAGAAGAGACTTTATTTTGCGCTGCAAGCGTACATTAAATGACTGCAGTCGGCAGTTAACAGAGGATACTGGACCCAATGTGTTTCAGTCAACCTTAGCGAGGTAAGGATTGCGTTTTTAAGCTCTTCACTGCTGATGCCATTAGGCAAAGTACCGTTTTTGTTGAATGAGTGAGTTGGCGATTCTCTGCGTAATAACAAACAATATAAATGTCATTTAGTGCATCTGTAATGTTCTGTTTACTACTATTTTACGTTATTTTAATTTTAGAATGGAAGCAATGCAGAGAAGTATTCAATTGGCAAGAGGGGGGCTAATCAATGTACCTGCAGCAGATGGATTACTCCGTGATATAGCAGAATATATAGCAGAAGTTAACGCACATAGGCAGCCTGAACGACAAGGTAAGTGAAACTGAAACACCTTGAAATTGCAACATGACACTTTGTAGCCAATAGTTTTACTCAACTCAACTTTATTTATATAGCGCTTTTTACAATTTCCATTGTTACAAAGCAGCTGTACATGAGACGCATTGAATACAAGAAAAACAACTAAAGTCATATACCTGTAAAAACAAGAACAAGGTGAAAACACAAAAGGCAGACATACAAACGCTCCACACACACTACACACATCGACATAGACGCACACTCACAGTGAAAGCACACATTTAAGATAAAGGGACTATAATAAAAAAGTCAAATATTAAACGGACTATAAATTCCTATATGCAATATTAATTATGTAAAACTTCTGAATTCTAACAATTTTTACAAAAATAATTTAAGAACAAACCTTTTTTTTGACTTGTGTAGTTTTGTTTCAGTATTTGTTTCAATACACACAGGTTTAGACATTATTTTTACAAAATGCCTTTGAACATCATTTTAAACTTAAGATGAAAAATCAACTGTGTGTAAAGATATCTTTAAACTTAGTTGTCATGGGTATTGAATGACCATTGTTTAAATAAACTATTAGTTAAGATTACTGATTCGTCGTGGTTATTATTACATTAGGTCTTCTGACAAGAGTTTCTATCCTACAGTACAGCACAAAGCACTTATGTATTTTATGAATACTGTGTTGTCACACAGACCTCTCATTGTAACCCAATCATTTCTATAAGTAACAATTATTTATTGTTATTGTTGCAGCCAGTTCCAGTTACCAGGCTCCACTTATCTATAGTGGAGGTAGAGGAGCGCCCAATTACAGAATCACTAGAGAGCAACTTTCTTTTCTGAAGTCATGTGGTTTTTCTCTTCCTTCAATAGCAGAGATTCTGCAGGTGTCTCTGGCTACAGTTAAACGACACATGAAGTAAGTTGCTTGATGTTGATTAGATTTGTTTTAAAATATGTACATGAAATGAACATTTAATCTTTATGTATTTGCATTCAAGTCATGCTTTATGTCAATTCATGTATTTCCTGGTTATCAATCACATGGCCTTTGCATGACTATATATAGTTCCATCCTACTTAAGCCACAAGAACATTTATATTTTTAACATTATCTTGATAATCAGCTATTTTTATGTTCGCTAATTTGTTTCTCCAGGAAGTTCAATTTGAATCATGCTGTGTCATTTTCTGAGGTATCTGATGATGCCCTCGATGAAATGATCAAGGATATTGTGGCTGGGAATGACCAGCTGGGATCTGAGGCTGTCAGAGCACAGTTACGGGCTGGTGGAGTTCGGGTGCAGAGACATCGCATCAGGAAGAGTTTAGCTCGAATAAACCCTAGGGCAGCTGCAATAAGGGCAATGTCTCAAAGACCACAGAGACGATTGTACAGAGTCGCTGGACCAAACTCTCTGTGGCACCTTGATGGCAATCACAAATTGATAAGGTAGAGATTCGGTGCTTACACAGCTATGCTTTTTTAAACATGTAATATCTAGTAAGATGTCATTTACATCATAATACCATTTACTTCCCATTTTGAAAATATATTTAATAGGATGATGTACTGAAATGCATTTTATTTTTGTCCTGAAAGTCTCTTATATTATAACACAGTTTCTCTTGTGTTTTAGATGGCGAATTGTCACTCATGGTGGTATAGATGGGTACAGTCGTCTCATAGTCTTTCTCCATGCCTCAGACAACAACCGGAGCAGCACAGTGTTGGAATGCTTTTTGAATGCTGTGGCCATGCATGGAATGCCTTCTAGGGTCAGAACAGATCATGGAGGAGAACATAATGCTGTCTGTGTCATGATGAACATTTTCAGGGGCCTAGAAAGAGGTAGTGCTATCAGAGGCAGGAGCACTCACAACCAGCGCATTGAGAGACTCTGGGGTGACATGTGGCGGGGATTTACCAATGTATATTATAATCTTTTCAACTTCCTGGAGAGTGAAGATATAATGGACATAGACAATGAGATGCACTTATGGGCTCTTCACTATGTCTTCTTACCAAGGATCAACAGGGACTTGACTGCCTTCACCCGGCAATGGAACAACCATGGGTTGAGAACAGAAGGACATCAGACCCCCATCCAGATTTTTGTCAGAGGCTGCTTGGAGCAATGCAGGACATTTTTGGCACAACAGCCCGGCCAGCAGATGAAACTGACGCAACATCTGAACAAGGACAAACCACATCAGGAAGGCAGGGGGCAGCAATGGTTGACTGGCCAGAGAGAGTAGCAGTACCACAAAATCGCTACACTTTGGACAATGCGACCTTTGAGCAACTTGCTGCACAATTTGATCCGCTTGGTGGTGCACGAGGAAAACTTGGACTGGACATATTTTGTAATGTTTTGGCTTTTTTGGCTTCTCATAATCAGTAGTATATGACAGGTTCATCAAAAAATATAACTAGTTGTATATAGCTGTAGTTTGTATGTTGTAATTGACTTTTAAAGGACTAAACAGAGCAAACCTTGTAAATTTACTAAAGAATATGTTCTATTATGTTATTGCTTTTTATTTTGTCTCACCAAAAAACATCAAAAGTTTTCAGATTTTATTCACCTTTCAACATTTGTTTAACCCCAATAAACACTTGTGTAGCTTTTATAATAATATGTGAATCAAAAACAATATTAAGGTGTTCTAGAATGCTGGTAAAATAAAATGGCCCAGGCCCAGGCCCCACACCCAAAACTTTTTCTCATAAATTTATTCTTATCAAATCCACTTAGATCCTGCCCACTAATATTTACCAGAACTGTTATAAAATTCAACCGAAGAAGATATTTCCAAAAACATTAGAAAGGTTACAAACATAAACAAACAAATCTATTTTAGCTTGCAATGGGCTCTATGCATGCTTGACTACTGCATTTCACAGGAAGAACCCCAGGCAGTTTACTCGGGCATGAATTTAGTCATCTTAATTTACGTATTTTAAGTCACAATGAAATGACAATTGCTTTATATATAAAGTTCTGAAATGTTTATCCGTTTATCAGAAATTACTGTTGATTGAAAAAGAGGAGCAAACAATGATAAAACAACATGCACAGATAAACATTTCAAAACTTTATATTTATAACAATTGTCATCTCATTGTGAATTAAAATACGGAAATCATGTTTACACCTTTCCAAATCCAAGAGATCCTTTAACCGCAGTGAACATAAGTTGTTTGAAGTCCTCTTCTTCAATCACACCTCTTGGCAGGTAGAGTGTCAGGGCACAGGTTGATGCATATGGAATTGTTGGCTGGTTGGCTCTTCTTGTTCATAGAATTCAATCTGGCACTTTTGCAGAAATCCCAGTGGAGGGATAGAATCTGCGCCAGTGACAAATGCCAAAAGATCCTCAAAAGATATGGCCACATCTTCTTCTGTGAATGTTGGCAAAACAGAGTCATGTTAAGGTCAAGAAGCAAAAATTTATTAAATTACAAAACCAAGTGGATTAAAAAAACACCTTGAATTGACATTAGCCAGCACTCCCACTGGAAGACAGTCTCCTCCTCCAGGTCTCGCCTGTTGCTCCCTGGTGTACTCCAGACAATGTCAAAAAGGTCTTTGACATCATTCCTTTTTAGTTTTCCTCTTGTGTTGGTAAACAAGGGGAGGAAAGCTGCCGAGTTGGTACACACCACCTCCCACAAACGGCCACAGGAGTTAATCCCAGCAGTGAACTGCTGGATCATACTTGCCACTCTGCTCAGAAAAAAAATTATACTGTGACTTATAAAATCCCTGTTGTTGAGTCAAGGTCCTAAATAGTTATACAATACGGATTGTGTCAAAGCGTCTTCAGTGTAATAAACCCAATATCTATAAATCTTTAAAAAACCCTGATCCAAATAGGAGCCCAGAGATAAACACTGTATGTGTTGAATATTAACTAGTGAACACTTACAATAATCATCATTTATTAACAGATAAATCTATATAAAGCTGTAATATTATAATATTACACTATTAATATTTTTTCCTACTACTATGAAATAAATGCTTTGTTAAAATAAGTACTTTTCATGTAGTAAGAGCATGTCTTACAAATAAACCACTAGTAAATAAATATATTTCCCTATACCCTTATTTACTGCTTCCATATATAAATGGGTGGATTGATTTAACGACTTAACATACACTATACTGCCAAAAGTATTGGGAAACCCTCTCCAAATGAACATTTATGACTACTTCAGTCATTTTAATGAGCACCAATCTTAACTGTACACCATATTATGATATTCTGTGGAATTATTATAATGGGTATGTATGAAACAACATGTACATTCTGAATATGCACACTACTTAGGATCCAACATAGTATTAGGAGATGGAGGACATTTTTGAGACAGCTGAAAGTCACAGTAAATGTTCTTTACCTGTGGTAGATGTAGTGGGTTACTAACTGCCCATAAATTGTGGGCAGATCACTAAATGAGGCTGTGAAAATGCTAGGCACCCCACAGTCACAAATCCAGTCTCCTAGAGAGCTCTTAAGGCCTCTCAGTTCCTCTGCAGTGCTGCACCTGACAACCTCCAATCATAAAACATTTTTGAAAAACATGAATTAGTTCAGTTGTTGAAAACATTGGTTGAAAAAGAGCACAACTACATCAGATGGCATGTTTACACTAGTTACCTTTGTCAGCTTTTCTGCAATGTCACAATCTAAGACATTTCCAAGATCAAACATGGTGAGGTTGGGTTTCTGGCCACACATAATCAGGAAGAGCTCCTTGTTGATGCATCTGATGCCTGGTCCATTGTGAACTATGGACCAGGCTATCAGTTTTCCTGCAGTATAACATTTATTTTCAGCTAGAGCCTTTTGATTGTAGCTGAAGAGCAGCTCCCCAGGTTTGCCCTCGAAAATTCCAAGGGTGCTTTGGAGCTCAATCATGAGGAGTCTAAGAAAAAGTCAAATATTAAAGCCTGAAAGCCACAAAAGTCTGAAAACACTTGAGAAATATAGATTTTGGAAGATATCAATACAAATTCTTAACATGCTGTGACACACATGCTGTTAAGATACTTTAATTAACAAAAAGCAAAGTCGCTTTGCATAAAAGAGCCTGCCCAATGCATAAATGTAAGTTCTGATTGGTCTGTTGTAAAGTAACCTTAAAAACATAACAGTTAATCAGTAAGCTATAAGGTGTGCTGAGAGACAGTAATTTTTTTTGCCAAAGAGGCTTGTTTGACATGTGTCTCACTGATATATGGATGAATTTAAATTACTGTCATCAAAAATAATATCGCTGCTCTTTCATGAACATCCAGCTGCTGTTTAATGCATTTATAGCAAAAACACAGAGGATTTTTTCCCCAAACCTTTAAAGGGCAGTGTGGACATTATATACAAGTTTGGCTTCTAATGTACCTGAAAAATTCTCTTCTGGGACCTCCATAGTCCTCTGCCATTTCTCCCACAAACTCAATATTGGGAGTTTTGTACCATTCAAAGTAGCCTCTTGATAAGGCCATACATGCACCTCTTAAAATGTATTTACGTCGTGCTATGACTGTTATGCTGGTATAACAGTCCAGATTCTCTTCGCGGAACTCCTTTAAAATATCTGGTAGTTCTCTGACAAGCTGAAAATATAAAATATACAAATTAGCACCCAGATATGATATGCACAAAAATGATTTACCATACGGGTGATTCACAACTATATCAACTTGATAATAAAATTTTAAGACAACCAGTGTTGTGGGTGGATGGGAATACATACATTTGGACTATTACTCCTCAGTGGAGAGGCCAGGGTCACTTCTTCAATGTCAGATTCTGACGAGTCCATATAGAAGTCCTCTCTATGGATCACAAAATATGTCATTAAAATATATATTTATTTTGGGCATATTTTACAAAAAATATTCTGAGTTTCAGCAAGAAATCTTGCTTTTGAAATGTACACTTACTATTATAAACCTAGCTTGAAGATCATGATGGCTGTGGTGTACTTACACTGGGGTTGCTGTGGGCGCGCTTGTGGTGGTGTGGGCACATCGGCTGCTGCCTTCTGTGGGCATAATTGTGGTAGTGTAGGGAGTTCGGCTGCTTCCATCTGTGGGGGCACTTGCGGTGTGGTGGGCAGGTTGGCTGCTCCCAGCTGTGGGCGCACTTGCTGTGTGGTGGGCAGGTTGGCTGCTCCCAGCTGTGGGCGCACTTGCTGTGTGGTGGGCAGGTTGGCTGCTCCCAGCTGTGGGCGCACTTGTGGTTGTCTGGTCGACCTGTCACAAAGGTTTTTAAAGGAAAAGAAACTTAAGAGTTCAAATCTGAGCCAAACTAAAGGAACTTTTAGTATATTTTTGTTTTTGCCAAACTAACTGAGAACCCAACAAAGTATTTGTTTTATCTGAAAATGCAGATTTAACGAGGAAAGGCTTTTGGACAGCATAACGTTTTGAATATTTAAGAACTCTACTGAATATTTCACTCACCTTCACACGAATGTAAAGGGCAGATCTCCCCAATGCACTGCTCGAGTAAATGTGATCTGGACTCAAACTTTCCAACTGCAAAGGGATGACCTGTTTTTGGCCATTGACTTTGCATAGCTCAAAATCTTCAGGAAGATCAGGAAAATGATCTCTTAGTGCTTGCTTGAATTCTTCTTCATCCAAATCCCGTCGCACTACAACACGGCAGGGTGGAGTGGAATCTGAAAATATAAAAAATATATATTTCACAGCTTTCAGGTCAAAAAGCAAAAAATAGTAATGTTAAGAAAAAATGTATGTAAACTCACCCCTATGTGATCTATAATGGGAAATGGAGGAGTTTTTAAGCACAGACACTTTAAAAGTGATTTGTCTTTGTGCTCTTACTCTGTTGCGCCGTCGCTGGCGAATCGGCCCACCACCACTTGAATTTCTAAACACCTCAAACCTTAAAAACATATAAGAGTAGTTATTCTTTTTACTAGACAAGACACACCTGTAAAAAACACCTTGAAGCAGGTTGAATGTCCATGACAGACAGAATACAGGCTACACGTCATTGCCTGAAATCGCTCTCATTTTCATTTACTTCTTCCCCATATACTGGACTCAAATTTTATTCACTATATAGGGTGGTTATTCACTATGACGGAGTGAACGAGGAAAAGGTAAGACAGAGCACTACACTTAAACAGCGTCCGAAATTGCATTCTGTGACAGTACGTTCTGAATTTGAATAAGTACCTACGTAAAACAGTACGTTCTATATAGTTTGAGTGGGAGTAGTATGAATATATTTGGGACATACTGCGTCCGCCCAGTTTTATGGTCATGTGACCCGTATGCTCTTGATCTATGCAGTATTAACAACAACCTAAACGTTAAAATAAGAACATAATTTAGTTACGAGAAATTCATTTATTAGCACTTATATTAAAAACGGAAGGCCGCCTTGAAGTTTTCCGCTATATTTATTACTCCAAATTGGTCTATCTTAAAATGCTACCTGGCTACCTGGTTTTGCATACAAAAACTCCTCATCCCTGTGACAACTCTTTACAAAATCAAGCATTTCTTGCACAAGTGTGTGTATCGTTGAAATATGCAAGTATATCGTTCGAGTATATTTGATTATTTCTGTGATTATTGACATTTCTTAACCACGTGTGCATTTGAGATTAATTAAATATTTAATAAATTAAATTTTGATTATTAAATAACTGGTAAAAATACTTATATATAATTTAGATATATGTATTATATAAAAATACCCAAATACATATAAAAACTTCACATACCTATCCAGTAGACTTGTCTGTTCCTCCTCTGGGGGGGTCTTCATTAAGGAGTCGATTGAACTGGGCGTTCATTTTGTCTCGAATATCATTAATTCTTCTTCTGAATCAGTTTCCACCATCCGCCATACATATTGTTAGTTCATTCTAACCGAGTCTTGCCTTGATGAACTTACCAAAATTGCGCGGTATTCAGTTTCAAGGCCCGCCCACTTAAAGGAACAGTTTGGGTTCCATACAAGTTTGACTCATTGTGTTAGAAGTAATTCATTCTTACATCATAAACATATTCAGAGCCCTTCAAAACGGGACATTTTGAGACGTTCAATGTGTGTCAAAGTTTTCAATTAATTCTGTAGCAGAACAATGGTATGATCAGATTTGTGTTTAAGCATATTTTGTCTCAGCACCGTTTTCCTAACACAATTGTTTTTTACAAAATTTTAAAATTGTAACTTGTAATCTAGAACTTTAAAGCGAGCCAGTGAGAAGCTACTAAATCATTACTGAATCATTACTAAGTTATTACTGTGTTTTGATTAGTGGAATGAAGATTTTTATGAAAATCCTTTTATCAAGTGATTTTTTACACTCAAAATCTAGAGGTTTCAGACGTAAATTAAATAGAAAATAACAAAAGAAATACATTGGGATATTTTCTTAAAGCACATTACTGCATCCAATTCCACCAAATTTGGCACACACCAACTCGAAACCCACATCTATAGGTATTTTTATCTATATATGTTTATTTAATTTAATTGTTTGATTGACATCGAGAGTTAAGGCCTTAAGACCGGACGGATCAAATATTTCCCCCGGCAGTTCACCAAGCATTCAGTTGAGACATAATTATGTTTGCGAGACACATACATTCTGATATGCACACTTTGGATGTTTCAGTCGGAGTAAGATCATTTTTGTGTCTTAACGTCTTTGAATAACCCTTAACATCAATCAAGTCCCTCCCTTTATTTTCTTTAGTATACAGTATGTTAATTCATTTAACGCAATAGTCAGACTCGCTCTTCTTGAAGTGGACATAGCCTATGCAGCTTTTGCAGTAATATGTAGTGAATGCACTTTATTTAGCCTACAATAAATATGTGCGTTAATATGTATGATATGCTTCTTGATTATGTTTTTTAAAATATGTTTTACAGTGTATGTAATTACGTTTAATAAGGCCTACTATTCGGAACAAAGGGATCCGTAGGCTTAACAACCATCTTTGTGCAAACCGACAATTTTTAATTGTTTTGCCTGTAGCTACATGCGCGCGTCCCGACTCATTTTGCCACGTTCTGGCATAGGCTTGGCTGCATGGGTGGGTCACCGGGCCTGAATCCTATATCCATCATCCATGTGCTGAAAGTTAGAAAATAATGCGATATATTTTTCAATTTCAAAAGGAAATGTGGCTGTTTATTGTATGCTTCTTTGCAGACACGATATAGCGTCAGTCTCTTCACGGACGTAAACGGCAAGGCATTTGGCATTGACTTGGGCTGTGTTAGCTTTTATTAAATAGGTTCATGCTTGTTACATTACAATCATTGCGCAACATTATTGCGCAGCCTTATAGTCAATCAATTGTTGTAATATGGAAACCAAAATCACCTGGGCTACCGATAAAAGACACGCATAGACCATAAAGGCCCCTGTAAATCGCTTTGGATAAAGGTGTCCGCTAAATCCGTAAATGCAACTTCTATTACTGTTCGTTCGCCCTGTTTATAGCATGAAAGTCCACTGATGTGTGTGTTCAGCGGCAGATGAAGTGCAGATCCGTTTTATAAATATATCTTTCATTCCAGACTTTCTTTTCATACTGACCACGCATTAAGTACTGAAATATAAATCTATAAACGACCCAGTGATAAAGATAAATTATGGAAGCCCGTTTCCGCCAGGGTTGGGAATTTTTTTTAGAATTAGCAAGTCATAATAATGACTTAGAATGACTTAATAATAATGACTTAGTATCTCATAATACTTAGTATCTCATAATAATGAGAAGTCGAAATTTCGACTTAGTAAGTCATAATAATGACTTAGTAAGTCATAATAATGACTTAGTATCTCATAATAATGACTTAGTATCTCATAATAATGACTTAGTAAGTCATAATAATGACTTAGTATCTCATAATAATGACTTAGATCTCATAATAATGAGATACTAATCGAAATTTCGACAGGACTTAGTAAGTCATAATAATGACTTAGTATCTCATAATAATGACTTAGTATCTCATAATAATGACTTAGTATCTCATAATAATGACTTAGTATCTCATAATAATGACTTAGTAAGTCATAATAATGACTTAGTATCTCATAATAATGACTTAGTATCTCATAATAATGACTTAGTATCTCATAATAATATACTAGTCGAAATTTCGACTTAGTAAGTCATAATAATGACTTAGTAAGTCATAATAATGACTTAGTATCTCATAATAATGACTTAGTTAGTATCTCATAATAATGATCATAATAATGTATCTCATAATAATGACTTAGTATCTCATAATAATGTGACTTAGTAAGTCATAATAATGACTTAGTATAATAATGACTTAGTATCTCATAATAATGACTTAGTCATAATAATGGGATAATGACTTAGTATCTCATAATAATGACTTAGTATCTCATAATAATGAGATACTAAGTCGAAATTTCGACTTAGTAAGTCATAATAATGACTTAGTATCTCATAATAATGAGTCGAAATCGACTTAGTACTAAGTCGAAATTTCGAGATAATAATGAGAAACTTTCTCAGAATAATGATGGAATTTACGTATGCACGCATGCGCAACGTGAACGTGCACAAGCAGGCTAGCCAGCGTGCAAGTAACACATCGGTTCCTGATGCAAATATTGGAATAGTGAACACATATGAAAGTAAGTATACACACAAATACACATTCAACGAGCTCTTCGGTAGTTTATTCGTCTAAAATACCAGTTCCATGAAAGTTTACAGTTACATTCGCCAAATGCAGAGGCGAGCAGTGGCGGATAGGCCTTTGGGAGCAAACAGACAATTCCCGGTAGCCTGCCGACTAATTGGCCTGATGACAGAAAGCGCTTATTGCTTATGTGTACCAAAGAGAAAATTTAGGAATTTGGCATTCGACAGGAAAGTCATCAATCTGTTTTACATGCTTTCACAATGCAGCAAAATATGCCCGTAGACGGGGGAGGGGTTGGTGTTGGGGCTTCGCTATTCAGAATCAGAAAGAGCTTTATTGCCAAGTTACGTTATGTTTGCACAAATAAGGAATTTGTTTTGGTGACATGATAATCTAGTACACAACAACAGCAGTACACAGAGAAGATAACACAATATAATACAGTACACAGATTGTCAAAAATATTGGGCTGCGCGTTCCCGCTCTCTTTCTTTTTTCCGACAGTGAGTTGACACACTGCACGTGAACGCAGTGACAACAGAGCCCCATCTCCTCAAACAGACTTGACTCGTCTGCAGCAGTTATAGTGAAATAGTATGTTACATAGAGTAATGTCAGAAAAGATGGCCAGTACAGTCTCAGTAACACATCTGGCGCTTGGTGAACACTCGTTTACGTTTCCCATGTTTACCATATCGCTCTGATTATGTGCACTGATCAATAATTTCATCAACTCGTTTCATTTGCCCTGCTCAAATGTTGTTTATGTTAGAAAGATGCCTAGTACAGAGTCTCCGCAACAGTTCTCATGTTTAATGCATGCGTTTCTGTCTTTATGATCGCTCATCAATGATTTCATCCACTCGTCTCATTCGCTCCGGTTAAGTTGATGTTTGAAATGATGCTGGTGATGGTAAAGTCTCTACAACAGTTCTCGCGTGTGATACACGTTTGCACATCCGTGTTCACCATCCGCTCGTCGCATTCGCTCCGGTTAAACGTTGTTAAAGTTAGAAAGATGGCCAGTGCGATTCTCTGCAACAGTTCTTGCGTTTAAAGTTTGCGTTTCTGTCTATATATATATGCTGATCAATGATTATATGTGAATAAAAGGCTAATCTTTTTTTTATCATATAAATGTAGGCTTTTGACATTTAATGAGCAATGAATGAGCAATTCAATTGTTTAAGTATTTATTAAACTCTTTAATCTCTTTATTAATCTCTCAACGATTTATGTAAACTCTGGTCCATTAATACTACATAAATACAACTTTGATTTTAAATAGTAAATGTATTAGTACAATTTACATTAGATTGACAATTAATAAATAATGTAAATATATACGGCAGGTATGGCATGCTCGTGATGTGCCTTTACATATGGCCATGGTTTTAAAAAGAGCTAACCGTCTGGAGACGAAAGAAAGAAAAAAATGCCAACAATGCAAAGCAAAAGAAGAGGCATGTGCTTTTGTACTATTTTAAACTCTTATTTTGTTTTAACCAAATTATGCAAGTACATGTTTACAATTTCAGTATTTGAACACTGGCATAAAGTTGCTTGACGTTGGACGTTGACATTCGTGAATTTAGGGACCGTCTCCAAAGTTACATTAATACACGTTTCTAACTTCAGTTGCATTTAAAGGGAATAAACTTAGAACACAAAACCAGCTCTACAGTGTTTATGTAGGTGTCAACCATAATGCACACCTTTTGTTTTTTATATTTATCACAATAAACTGTCAAATCATATGTAAATATTGCTATTTGTTTTGCTGTTTATATATATATATACACAGTCTATTTTTTTCCTGGCTTCTATTAAGGTGGAGCCATCCTGATCTTGTACACATGTGCATGTGTAGGCCCACCTTACTTTTAAGTGGCTTAACCAAACACTTTACGAACAACATATGCAAGTTCTAAAAAGTAGATACAAATTTTAATTATTAAAGGGAACCTCCACCCAAAAATGAAAATTCTGCCATTGTTAACTTACCCTCAAGTAGTTTAACATCCCGAGGACATCTGTATTTCTCCTGAACGCAAATTAAGGTAGTTTTGGAAGCTTTATGACTCCTCCATGGATGGCAACCAACCAAACTTCATAGCGCGCATTTCTGAGAGTTGTTCCCGTGGCACTGTCCTCGCCACACGCATCAAACATGCGTCGTGTGGCTCTCGGGAAGTGGAAACTAACACTGAAATTAGTTTTTTTTATATAATCGTTATCTTTGTTTGTTTGGACACAAAAAGTGTCTTCGTCGCATTATAATAATTAATACTTAACCACTCAAAATCATATATAACGTTTTTATTATTTTCAACTAAATTTTTAGCCCACAGTACTGAATTAACCAGTTTTTCTAAATGAGCAAATCTCATTCACATCCTGCGTTCTCTTGTGGTTCACTGAGCTATAAATGATTCACTGATATCTTTTTTTTCGCTAGTGACTGAATAGTTTCCACTGTTAAAATTAGTCATTCATTTTCGAGTCGTTCTGATCACAATGTGTCCGCTGGATACTGGCGAACTCGCTGTGTGACTGACAACTAAGGAATGAGACAACTGCACAGCTTAAAACGTTACAATGATGTACAGCACATTAATTTAAGGAACCTTTTCAAGAAATAGTACTTAGATGGAAAAGAAGCAAATGTTAATTTTGTGTAGATAAAAACATGTACACAAAAACAGTCAAATAAAAAGGTCAAATAGTGCCTTAATTAAAATATGATATATAAATATATCCAAGGTGATATAAAATAAATAGTTTTTAAGCTCATCATGTTTGTAATTTATTAACAAATCATGAACATTTTTGTATTATTCAATAATATACCTAAATAATCTGTATTAAAGAACAATAAAACTTTTCATGTGTTTGCAAGTGATTTAGTTTTAATATTTTGTATTTATTTAACAACATTTAAAAGCAGACGATTGGATTATTTCACGTTCACAACATATTTGTTGTGCATATAATACAAAACCTCAACAGGCCAGTAAAAAATGAGCAGCATTAGTAGTTTTTTTGTTGTCAAAAAATAATGTGATTGGGTGTCATGAAGTGGCGAAATACTTCACTGACATAAATGTCCTTTTCACCAGAAGCTCCTTAGTGTCACTTAGTGTCTTTGGCCAGTGATCCAGGCAGCAGATAATCCATTTATTTCATACACTTGGTGTCTGCCGTGTTTGGTAGGATTTTCCTGGATGTTAAAAAGTTTAATGAGATTTTGTCAGTAGGCTACTGTACATTGGACACTGGACTGCGAAAGCAACCTATAAGCATGTATCAGTTGGCTCTGAACTCTCTCCTGCGGTCACATGCTGATTAATCAGTATGTCACATGCTTCTGCCTTATGCGGCCAGCGAGAAAGGCACAAATATCTGATGTTTGGCTGATATAACAATATAATTACAACAAATAAGCATTTAAACATGGCCACCGACTCACAAAGCTCTCGGCTCACCAGAAATGTTCCGGGTGAGATATTACTGTAATATATTATATATCTCTTTGCTGTTTATTTCTGTTAATCATTTCAATGAAAGTTACTTTTAATTATCTCAAAGGGATACTTCACCCAAAAATGAAAATTCTGTCATCATTTACTCAAGTTCGAGTTGTTACAATTTCTTTGTTCTGATAAACACCGAGAAAGATATTTGGAAGAATGATTATAACCAGACAGATTTTGCCCCCACTGACTCATATAGTAGGAAAATACGTTATCATTTTTTTTATTTTCATTTTTGTTCTGTTGAATACAAAATAAGTTATTTTGAAGAATGTAGGAAAGCAAACAGTTCTGGAGCACTTTGGACTATCATTGTATTTTTTCCTACTATGGTAGTCAGTTGTTGAAAATATCTGTCTGGTTATAAGCATTCTTCCAAATATCTTTCTCTGTGTTTATCAGAACAAAGGAATTGTGACAAATGTATGAAATGTGCTATATGAACAAAACCTTGTTATTAGGGCGATGGCCATTATAATAAAAAAATAAACATATATGTTTACAGGATGGAGAATCTCATTGAATTTTTGAGACAGAGGAATGTTCCTGAAGAAACAATAGAGATACTGGAATGTGAAAAGGTGAGTGATATGTGTAAACCTAGCCTTATGAAATAGTTATGCAGTCATTCATACATGAAACATAAGCATTGCAAACATCCAGACGTGTATAGTCCAGGTGCCAGAAAGTAAAAATCCTGCCATGTTTTTGAATCCGCCTCTACATCTAGAACAGGTGTTTTCACTAATGAGCTCATCTACCTGGTAGAGGAGCTGGTTTAGTGATGGTTGGAACAGCTGCTGGACAGGATTTCTACTTTCTGGCACCTGGACTATACACCTCTGAAAACATCTAAAAGTTTAATTATGTTTTTTTATATTATTTTTAGATTGATGTAAGTGTCATCGAACTAATGACTGATGAACAGCTAAAGAAATACTTTCCATCTTATGGTGATCGTCTTGCCGTACTGGCATTTTGCAGAAGAAAAAGAAATGAACCCAGCAACAGGAAATCTAAACTCTTTGAGCGACTGAAATCTAAGATATCACAAAAACGAAAATGTGATGAGGATCCCGTAACTAGTCAACTAACGACAACAAAGAATGCTCAAAAAAGTATGAGAAAGATAGAAATGGGATGGATGAATTATGATGAAGGTGAAGAAACCTTCAAACAAGTGAGAACAAGAAAGGGTGGTGGCACTCGGAAAGTACATGTATCAAAAGATTCCCAAAAATCTGATTTAATTCAGGAAGCAATTCAGCTGTTTTTTGGAGATGGAAAAAACACTCTGGGAGACATTACTGATTTTGAGGTTGATTTAAAGAATTACAAAGATTTGTCTGTGGATGAACACACTACAGTTGGAAAACTCTATGCAGAAACCAAACTGCCAATTCTGAGATTCTACCTCACAACAAAGAAAAAAAAACATTCCGTTTCAGATGTGGAGGAAGAATTGGCTGTGACTGGGCAGGAATTGGATATCTCTTCACCAACAGAAGACGATACAGGTGACCCAGATGTGGTTTACATTGGGAGCAACGCAGAATCAGAGGTGTCTTTCCTTTATTCCACAGAGCTAACTTCTTCTAACTTAGAGGTAAACATTTTAGAAGACAGCAACATTGTCACTCTGTTTTCTGAAGACATTATAAACTTTGGGGATCAAAGTTTGGATGATACGTTACCTCTGTCACTTGTAAACAACACACATCCTGAAAAAACAAAGAGGATCTTAGTAGTCCACCGTGGTCATGTACTCCCAGAGCTCATTGCTCATTTTTCTGATGAAAGTGTGTTAGAAAATGACATACAAATTCAACATATTGCACCGGATGGAAAACTTGAGAGGGGCCATGATGAAGGAGGGGTTGTAAGAGATTGCCTTGCAGAGTTTTGGAATGAGTTTTATGACCAATGCACTTTGGGCAGTTCTTTCAAGGTGCCATTCCTTCGCCACGATTTTGGACAACAGCACTGGGAAAGTGTAGGTCGTATCATTGTCTTTGGATGGCAAAAGGAAAAATACCTTCCTGTGAAAATTGCTCCAGTAATCATGGAGCAGGTCGCTTCTGGATGTGTAAAAAGCAATATCATTGAAAATTTCCTGAAATATGTATCTGAGCCAGAACGAATAGTGTTTCAAGCATGGCAGTCAGACTTTAACAGTGTTGATAAAGATGAATTACTCGAAGTCTTGGATGTCCACAGCTGTAGGAAAATGCCTACAGAGAATAACGCAGAAGAAGTCTTACAAGAACTTGCTCACAAAAAACTAATCCAAGAGCCTGCTTATGTCATTGAACAGTGGGCAAACATATTTGCAAATGCTGTCATCAGTATTGAAGACATTTCGAGCATGTATGAAAACTTGCAGCCCACAGTGAGGAAAGTTGTAAGGTCTGTTTCTTTTCCAGAAAACATGAATGCCCAGCAGAAGGAGATTCAGAGGTACTTAACCAATTATCTTAGGGAGTCCAGCACACAGGGTCTGTGCAGGTTTCTTAGATTCTGCACTGGTTCAGATCTTTTGGTGGGAAAAACCATCACTGTTAACTTCACAGAAGTTCAAGGATTCCAAAGAAGACCCATTTCACACACATGTGGCTGTGTTTTGGAGCTGTCTGTTTGTTATGATAGCTATCCAGACTTCAGATCTGAGATGAACAAAATCATGGAATCAAATGTGTGGGTGATGGACATAATATAATAGAAAAAACTGTGAAAAATGTTTCTGAATGTATGTGAAGTGTACTACAGATGCAAATGCATCCACACAGACATCTTTTCATTTCTGTCATAGTGTCTGTATATGTGACTCTTTAGATGCAATACTTTAGTGTTCGGATACATTTTGGATGCACTATACTCTAGTGTTTGGATATATTTTAAGCACATTACTCAAGTGTTTGGATACATTTCTCTATCCAGTGTTTTCTCTTTCTAGTGATACATTTTGATCATATACTATGCTACTGTATGGGAACATTTCGATACACTACTCTATTGTTTGGCTACATTTGGAATCATCCTAGTATTTGGATACATTTTGATACATTATGCAGAGTTCACAATGTTTTAAACTAAAGTGTTTTATTATATTTTATTAAAACATTCAATGTTTATGTTGGAAAACTGTTTGCTGCTGAGCCTAATATGCTGTGTATGCTGCTGTATTTAAAAGCTGCTTCCTAAGTAACACAGTATAAAAACCCCAGGTGAAAAAAGTGGATTCCCATAATGTACTTAAAGTGCTCTATTTTCGCATATTTTGTACTAAATATACAATAAATTATGTTTTAGTACTTCTTAAGATACTCTTAAGAACATCTAAGTGTACTTAAATGTGCTATATTGAGACCACATAAATAGGAACTAAAATGTGCTTTTAACATACTATCTCTGTATTAAAAATTAATTTTGTTACCACTTGAAGTATACTTGAACACACTTGGGTTCAAATGTACTTCAAGTGGTAACTAAATAATTTTTTTAATTCAGAGATAGTATTTTAAAAGCACATTTTAGTTCATATTTATACTGTCGAAAATACAGTAAGCACAGTTGAGTAAATTTAGATGTTCTTAAAATTATCTTAAGAGCTAATATAATTTTTAGTGTATTAAGTACAAAAATAGTACGTGAAAATGGAGCACTTTAGGTACATTATGGAGGGGACTTTTTTGCCTGGGACTTTTTGCTATTGTTTTCTTTATTTTGTGTGTTTTAACATTATGCCAAATTGAAATGTTCATTTTTCATTTCAGTTTAGTAAAGGTTACACTGTAAACTGTCATGGCGGACAAAGGGAGACTCAAGTGCGGGGCAAAAACAATGGTTTATTGACAGGAAAATAACTCCACCACAGTCTGGTAAATGACACACCACCGATGACCTCCTGCGGGCCACGGGGAAGAATCTGTAGAGAGCTGGGTCCGGGGAAGCAACTCGACCCGGAACTCGCACGGCGAGAGAATCTGTAGGAAACTGGGTCCGGGGAAGAATTCCGACCCGGAGCTCGCCAGGCGAGAGAATCTGTAGTCCTTGTAAACCAGGGAGAACCAGGAGCAATGGTGGAGCTTGGTGAAGCAGGAGATCGCAGTCCGGAACGCCAGCAGGATCTGTGGTAAGTGCAGCAGGAGGGGTTACAAGGCAGGGCAGCGGAAAAACGGAGAAGAAGGGAAGACTGCTAAGCTAAAGCTAAGGCAAGACAAAGCTAGGGCAAGACCAATTAACAAGGGCAAAAGCTAAGGCTAAGGCTAAGGTTAAGGTTAAGGTTAAGGTTAAGGTTAAGGTTAAGGTTAAGGCAAGAATGTCTTGAACCTAGACTGTCTAAGCTGGCAAAACATGCAACGGTCAGACAAGGAACGAGGGAAGACAGAGGGGTTATAAGGGTAATTCTAAGGGGAGGTAATAGAAGACAGGTGAGCGTGATAATTACAAATGAGTCACCGGTGAGGGAAAAGCCCTGACGGGGAAAACACGAGGGCGTGGTAAAGGACGTAGACACCGAGCGCGTGCTAGCCGCTAAACACGGATCGCACGTGCTCGACAAAACAAACATACACCTCCCAAGCCAGACAACACAAAGACGTGAACGGGATCATGACAGTAAACAGCATTAAAATGTGACACCATTACATTGCAAAGTTATGTGTAGTTCTACAAGTTCTACATTTTAATAATTTCATAAAAAATACTACAGATCCAATTCACATTTCTGTCATAGTGTTTGTATATGACTTTTTGGATATGTTACTGTCATGTTTGGATACATTTGGAATTTTGGATACACAACTCTAGTGTTTGGATATATTTGGACAAACTACTAGTGTTTGGATACATTTTGTAATGCACATAATGTTTAAAATTAAAAAGTGTTTAAAGAGTTATTAAAACATTCAAAGTTTATGTTGAATGGATAGCAATATTTGCCAAGCAATTCTTTACTAATATGCTGTCTATACTGCAGTGTTTAAGGCTGGTGCTAAAGTCACAGTAAAATGTTGCAAATTTTGTTGTTGTTGTTACTTTGTGTTTTGAAACATGGAGGTTTGAAAATTCAAGTTTTAATTTCAATTTACTTATGGTTACACATAAAAACATGTAAAATTGACACCAACAAGTGGGTAACATTATGTGTAACTCCACAAGTGATACATAATTTCATAACACTCTTCAACTGTAGTAGACTATTAAAAAAGCAAAGTAAAAGCTATTATGCTATACTAAAGCCCATACGCAGTACAGAGTACAGTATTTGTTTGTGGAAAAAAATCAGTGCAATCAAAAAGCCGAAACCAGTTCAGGCTTCTTCAGTCAGTTCATCATTTATCAACTCCCTAAGTTTTATGTAAACATCCAATGTTGAATAGACATCTTTTGACATATCCAGGTTGTGTTCTGCGATGAGATGAACACATACATCAAACACATCTTTGTCACAGGGATAGTCTTTGAACACACATTCTTCCAGACACACGTCAACCTCTTCGGGGCGAACAGGGTGCAAGTAATCTCTCGCACCATATAACTGAGGTACGGCATGCATAATAGTTGGACGGCCATTTGGAGATCGGGAATTATGAACTGGCCTTATTCTGTGAGTGTTCCACAATGATGCCACTTCATCCAGTTCCTCCTAAAAGAAGAAAACAAAACTTTGTACATAGGTGGAATGTTAAAGTAACTTAAGTTACACTTTATATTAAGGTACATAAAATTCATAATTAACTACTTGCTTATTAACATGCATATTGGTTGTATATTAGTAGCCTATGTGTAAAGCACATATTAATGCTTTATTCTGCATTGCCTTACTCTACATCCCTTATTCCTACCCAATACCTAAACTACCTCATAAGCAGTAATTAGGAGTTTATTGAGGCAAAAGTTGTAGTTAATAGTTAGTGAGAATTGCTCCCTATTTTAAAGTGTGATGTAACTTTTATTGTGCTACCTCGACATTATTAGAATGGTAGGCAGGTGCTTTTAATCTTATCACTAAAGCCTAATACTTGTATAAGTAGAATTTTACTATTACTTTCTATCAATCTTTTTCCATTGTCACGTCTTCTTTAAAACATTGCATTAAACTTGGTTACTATGGTAACTCTTTTTCACCATGCTAAACAGTACCCCATGGTAAGTAGGCACATATAAAACTCAGGTGGCAGGAGCAACTAATGTCACATACCTGCCACACATACAAGTGCCAGCTCACATATACAGAACCATACTTCGGTTTTGAAGTGTAAATGTTATGGTTTTATCCAGAAAAAATGCAGCTCCTGCATTTACTTGTGTTTATGGGTCAGTTCTACTTTGTTTAATTTTTCATCGCATTTAACCTGCTAGGCAGCTGAAGATTGAACCACATGCCCCAAATGCTATGTTTAAGCAATGACTAAACTTTAAACAACAATTATTTGTTTAAATAGACACTAGACACTATTTGTTTAAATAGACAATAGAATTAAATAAAATTATAGACTTACCTGAATCAAGTTTTGAAAACAGAACTGAATCAAACATTTGTCTAGAAAGGTGTCAGCATAATGTCCGTCCTCTTTAAGGTTGTCAAAAAGGTTCATCCAAAATTGGATGCACTGACTCCTAAGTGTGAGCCACCACCTCTCAATCCGCTGATTTCCTGTGCTGGGCCCAAAACTGACACATAATGAATTAGAATTATGCAGAAATTTCTGCATATCTGCCACATGACCGTTCTCAGTTCCAAGATCCAGTCTCACCCGTGCAGGGCAACCCTCTGCCTCTGTTACAGCTGTAATGAAGTATCCAGCAATGACTCGTGGATCACTGTTTGTTCTGTACGATTCAAGCCAAATCATTTTTCTAGAGAATCCATCTATGCACCCACTAATACCAATCCCGTATGGCTTTAACTTGTCGTATCCATCAATGTGCCATACGTAGTTCGGTCCACGGCTGAAATACACTCGTCGGCGAAGTCTATTTCTAGACCTTAGATCAACGCCGTCGCCATCTAGCAACCGTAAAATAATTCGTACAGTCTCTCTGTCGGTGATTATTCCATTGATCCAGCATTTCTGGTGCATCCACCTGTAACCGTGTAACTGCCCTGAGGTCTGTAATTGTCCTTGTATAAAAGCTGCCACCTCAGCTTCAGCAGTCTTGTTCTTCCTCCTCCAAAGCTGGTGTTTGCTCAAAAGTCGCTCAAGAGTTCGATTGCTAATTTTAACACCATGAACATTCTCCAGTAGAGTAAGAATTTCACGATTTGCAAGGCCCTGTCTGAAATATTGCTCTATGTGTCTAAAATCCATGAATTACCACAATGCTGATCAAGAAGACTGCACATAAAACATAAGGACATACGATCAAAAGCACAATGGCGTCATAGAAGACATGTGCATGCACAGATTAAGCCAATATTACGAGAAAGTCATATGAGAAAGTTTCTCATAATAATGATTTAGTAAGTCAAAATTTCTCATTAATATTAGTCAGATACTAAGTCATTATTATGAGATATTAAGTCATTATTATGAGATACTAAGTCATTATTATGACTTACTAAGTCATTATTATGACTTACTAAGTCGAAATTTCGACTTAGTATCTCATTATTATGAGTCATTATTATGACTTACTAAGTCATTATTATGACTTACTAAGTCGAAATTTCGACTTAGTATCTCATTATTATGAGATACTAAGTCATTATTATGAGATATTAAGTCATTATATGAGTATTATTATGACTTACTTAGTAAGTCGAAATTTCGACTTAGTATGAGATACTAAGTCATTATTATGAGTCTTATGAGATACTAAGTTATGAGATATTAAGTCATTATTATGAGATACTAAGTCATTATTATGAGATACTAAGTCATTATTATGAGATACTAAGTCATTATTATGACTTACTAAGTCATTATTATGACTTACTAAGTCGAAATTTCGACTTAGTATCTCATTATTATGAGATACTAAGTCATTATTATGAGATACTAAGTCATTATTATGAGATACTAAGTCATTATGAGTAAGTCATATTATGAGATACTAAGTCATTATGAGATATTAAGTCATTATTATGACTTACTAAGTTTATTATGCGAAATTTCGACTTAGTAATCATTATTATGAGATACTAAGTCATTATTATGAGATACTAAGTCATTATTATGAGGTCATTATTATGAGAGTATTATGAGAGTCATTATTATGAGATATTAAGTCATTATTATGACTTACTAAGTCATTATTATGACTTACTAAGTCGAAATTTCGAATCTCCTCATTATTATGAGATACTAAGTCATTATTATGAGATACTAAGTCATTATTATGACTTGCTAATTCTAAAAAAAATTCCCAACCCTGGCGGAAACGGGCTTCCATAATAAATAGATCAAGACCAACAACGTAAAAAATGACCGGTGGTCCGAGCGGGCCTCGTACAGTAAAATGATAATACAAAGTTCACGAGTCGATTCCGCTACCAAGTAAGCCACCATTGACTGTCTTTTACTTTAGCAACCTAAGGACCTGTTAAAGGGAATGCAGTTTACCTTTTACTCTGGCTGACCTCGATTACACCAGGAATGATTTATAATATAATACAATATTTCGACGATTGCTTTTTTGCTTTTCACGTAGACAATGCGCGCTACAGCCTATAAGCAGAATACATACAATGGGATTGGTTGGCTTTTATACAATTGTTGACCAGTTGTGTAACCTTATATTACCAAAGAAAATAAGTGGTTTCTTCAGAAAGCAAGCAATGATTTGTTTAATGTTCGCAAACACTGCGCACATAAAAAAATCCTGTGAAATGATCAGTGGTAAATTGGTCTGGTCTGGCTCAGTTCATCAGTGATTGGTTGACAACGGTTCAAATTTACTGGGTTGGGAAATCAGTGGGAGGGGCTCATTATACAGCAGACAAAACGCCGTAAATGACGCGCGCTCTGTGCAACCAAAACGGCGTTTTTTACGCCGTCATATGGCAAGACCGCGGCGCAAAAATCGGCGCTTTTCGGGCGCCTTAAAACGCCGTCAAATACGGCGCTATGGACGGCTTTTCGCGCGTTTTTTACGGCGTTTCGAATCGCGACGCCGTATTTTGCGGCGCAAATACTGTTTAAAAACGGCGTTCGGATACAAACGCGTTTAATCTATAGCGTAATTCTGACACCATTGGCTTGCCATACGGGTCCCTTATGCGACGTCCTCGTAGTATGTCCCAGAACGTGCATACTGTTTTGCTACACACTCAAAGTTTATACTTTTCCATAACAAAAACAGTACATACTTTTAGTACGTAATATAAGTAGGCGAATTGGGACGCAGCAAGAGTCTCTCTAATTGGGAAGACGAAAGCATAAGCTCCGCTCGTCTTGAGAAAGATCCAGGGAAGCGGAACAGGTAAAATAGATGGGCACAGCAGTGGAGCGGAGGTCGAGTAGTCATGGTGATTTAGCAATAGATTCACGAAACAAGTGGAAAACTCGAGAAATAAAGCTGCTTTTTAGTTAACACTTTGAGAAAGGCCGCCCTCGAAACCGTGTTAGGAGACGCGATTAATGAGAGGCTGAAGGGATTGAGCAAAATCTTTCTATTCCCCGGAGGAATATTTATTTCTTTGTTCTATAGTTTAAATGTCTCCTTGGTGAGTACCATTGTTTTTATGAGAATTGTGTTTATTGAAATCGAACGCTGAAAGTTACTATTTGAGGGGTAGTGAACAGAAACCGATTTAAATGCAATGTATGATGTAAAATGCGGTTCGAAAATGCTTTGTTTGCGTTTCAACATGTATATTGTCATGTTTGGAGGTTTCAGAAACTGATATCTCAATATTGTATCTTGAGATGTGCATAATATTAGCTGTTAGGTATGCGCCATGTGACGCTAGCTTTGCTAGCTATGTGCATAGACTCCATTGTAAATTCAATTGAGCACATGGCGATTAGCCCGTTTGTTATACATGTGCGTGTAAATTGCGCATAGTGATTAGTGTGCTTGAAATGTTGTGAATTTCAAAACATTCTTGATTTAAACTTATTTTATCTCGCATAATAGCGGTTAACAAGTGTTTTTTATGAAATAGAAGACGATACCTATCATAAATAACATATTTCAAATAATTTAATAACAAATGCTGATTAAAACAATACATCCTAATTAACGCAAAATTAAATTACATGCAAAATAAAGTGATTATCATTTTACTCCAAACAGCCAATGAAATAAAAAGATGATTTTATTTTGACGTGCAGAACACGGTAAAGGGTTTTCACCACGCTTCATCAACCCGGAAGTCGGCCATGTTGAAGGCATTGAACGTAAACACTGCTATTGAACCTAATGGATATCGCAGATATTGCTGGAGAAAAAAATATTCTTGAGAAATAACTGAAAATAAATTGTTTTATTGAAAGTCGATCACACCCGAGAATCGCTATAGCCATATTCTATAACATCACGTGCAGTATAATTAATTATTTTCTAATCTGAACTTCACTCAGGAGTCCGCAGTATTTAACGTTACTGTATGTAGTTTAACTTAAATCTATTCTTCATGGATGTAGACACGCACATATCCATGGGTGAAGAATCACTGTAACACAGTTAGAAGGCACCTGTTTTATTAAGGTGATTTAGTTAAAAGGGACCAGACTGTCAGCGTGTTTATGTGTGATTAAAAGAACACCTGCCAACAGTTTTCTATGAGGATAAGGTTTAGGGGTAGAACTTGATTGGTGAACAAAATAAGTAGTTCACTACGTTGGAATGAGAAATATAGGAAATCGGGTCGTCAGTCCTTATATGTATGCATGGGCGTAAATCTCATCTAACAGTAGGGGCGGACAATAAACATACAATTTCTCAAGAGCAATTTTTGAAGGGGACACAAATAATAGTCAAAATTGTACTTTTTTTTTTGTTTCTGTTGTCAAGACAGGAAACGAGTATAAAAACACACTACCCATGATACTACATGTTAACAATGAGTCACTTTTTAAACACTTTAAAACACTTTTTCATTTTATCCTGATTTACATTGCAACATTGTCTGACAGTCACCATACATCTACATTAATGAGTGGTGGTTATTTTCCCATGAGGTGCACTGCCTCTGCCAACGAACTATGTGCAGAGATGTACTATATTCATGTTCGTGTACTCAAACAATCAGTATGTGACAGATGCTTAAATTCTGCACACACTGCACAAAATGGATGCTGAGAAAATGAGCTTTTCCAACTGAATGAATTTTTTTTACCTTTTCTGGACAAAAGGGGTCTGAAATTCACTAAATAGTGAGTCATTTAATAAGTCACAAAATTGTCACCGGTATGTGCGCGACTGTGTGACACGGGACCTGAATGGCAAGGATCGGTGGCTCATTGTGGCCGTTAATGTTACCATTATGTCAGATCACCACAAATAAAACAATGCATGGGAAACGGCTTCGGCACTATTCAACAAGCTAATGTTAACTACACGTAACGTTCTAATCGCTAACATAGCAGATTCATGGAAAAATACATCGGTAATAGGGATTTTTTGCCATAACTGATTTAATAATGTATCAGCATACATTAAATACATTAAAAAGAATCACTTCATTTAAAGCGGTGATGTCATGAAAAACAGACTTTTTCCATGTTTAAATGCTAAAATCGGGTCTCTTGTGCATCTGCCAACTCAGAAAACGGGAAAAAAGACCAAGCATTATCTGTTTTTATGTGAGCCTGTCTCTGCAAGCCAATGAGAAAACAAGCGCTTCAGAAATCGCGGTCTTAGTGACATAAGCAGCTGTTCTTATTATAATATTTCCGCCCCTTGTTCTGAACGTGTCCACCCATTGCGTCACCGCCATTGTTGTTTTCACACGCGACGCTGTTCTCTCTCCCGAATGCGCTCGGGACCGGAGGGGCTTCGCGAAAGGCCCCGAGGTACGTGACTGATATGGTTGTCAGTCAGCATCAGTCAGAATTGCGTGCATTGGATGTGTTTTTTTTTCTTACAATAATTTTGCAATGTAGCCTATAATAATCCAACAGTTTTTGTTTATTCATATTTTCATTTTATAGGTCTAAAGTGGAATGACACTTTTTGATTAACTGTTTTGTTGTAGGGGTACAGAGTAACTTGCATTCTTTTAGCAGACAGTTATAGGCCTAACTTATATAGGCTATTCATGGGAGAGGGCTACATTTTTTTGTTTAAATTCAATTTGTTTTGCTCAATTTTATATTAAGTTGTATTGTATTTTATTGAAAATCAAGACAAATTATAAAAAGCACATTTTAACAATTCAGTTTGTGCAATAGTGAAAAAAATGGCTTATTAAATAGAAGTAGTGCAAAAAAAACATGTTCGGTATTATTCGGCTTTCGGCCAAGTGTTTCACATCATGTTTGGCTTTGGCCAAGAATTTTAGTTTCTTTGCATCCCTTATTGTAGATATGTAATAATAATACCGTGAAACCGTGGTAGTTTATTTAGTTTTAGTTTATATGTAACATTACACTTCAACTAAGTTTAATGGTGCAACTCAAAAATATTTAGTAGTGTGTAAGTTGTAACTTGGTGTCCGTTTAAGTCAAAATTAGGCTAAGTTGTAACTTACGCACAGCTGGTGCAACCGGCCCCTGTTATTGAACTTGAAACAAAGGTTGAATATGAGGTGAGGCAGCATCCCACAGACGGAGCACAGATTCTGGGTCTCCATAGTAATGTGAAGAAAGCCCCGGTGCGCACGACTGAGCTGAAAGTCTATTCATTTTCTAGTCAACCTATCGACAGCAGCGGTCAACCGGAGACCAAAGCCTCAGGCGCTTCAAGCACATATCTGACATACACATTACAGTCTGTGGTTTTATGACAGACGTTAGACACCAAGTGAAAAAAGTAGAGAAACACTGATTTCTTGAAAAAAAGGCTTTTATAGTGGTCGTCTAGTCAAGTGCATGTAGAGTTCAGACAAATCAGCAGCAAACATCGGCAAACTCTGCATGGCCAAGTCTCAGACTCTCATGTCACCTAGAGAGTATGATTAGATCATGTCTGCTGTTACTGTCGCCATTCTGATAAATAAAAACAAGAATGAAACCAATGGTCAGTAAATGGTCTGATGTATTAAGGGTCAGAAGTCTTGATGGTTGTCATCTTTCTCGCTCATTGAGCTGTGCTGGATCAGGTTTTGGACTCAGACCCGGTGGATCAGACGCGGGAGGAGGAAGATTTGGATCTTCTGTATGACAGTCTGGAGGTTTATAACCAGAACGACAGCAGGCCAGAGATGGAGGATAATAAAAGTCTCCTAAACATCCCTAAACCCAAACTCAAGTAACGTATCCATTCACCCATAATTCTGTCAGCAGCTGTAAAACACTGTGAATAACATTGTCATCATTCCTGTAATATTCTGGATATTTCCCAATAATCTCAAGGGGATTTTATATTTGTTGTCACTGGTTATTGTCTACAGTTGATTTGATATTTTCACATATTTGTGTAATGTGTGTGTAGGGTGGAGATGTGTTAAAGAAATCGTCCACTTTCAACATACATTTTCATGATAATTTACTCACCCTTGTTGTCATCCAATATGTTTTTGTATTTTGTTCTTTAGTCGAAAAGAAATTAAGGTTTTTGATGAAAACATTCCAGGACTTTTCTCCATATAGTGGACTTCAATGGACTCCAAACGGTTGAAGGTCAAAATTACAGTTTCAGTGCAGCTTCAAGGGCTTTAAACAATATCAGATGATGAATTAGGGTCTTTTCTGGCGAAACGATCGGTCATTTTCTAAAAAAAAAATGTGTATATGCTTTATAAACACAAATGCTCGCCTTGCTCTTTTCTGCGATCACTATATGGAGAAAAATCCTGGAATGTTTCCATCAAAAACCTTTATTTCTTTTTGACTAAAGAACAAAATACAAAAACATATTGGATGACTACAGGGGTGAGTAAATTATCATGAAAATGTATAGTGAAAGTGGACGATTCCTTTAACAGTGGATAAGAACAGATATTCAGATGAGTCTACAGCGCTGGACTCTACAGCTGTGGTAAGTACACATTTTTTTTGTATTATGATACATTACTAATAGTACAGAAACACAACATGTAGATATAAATGACACAATGACGATGATCAATGAACCGAATCCACTGTACTGTGACTCTCTGTCACACATCAGTTCACATGTGTTATCGGCAGCTTGTTTCTGATGTGTCTAAGTGGTTGTCGTCACGGCTACAGGTCGGTTTCTGTGGCTGTGTGCTAGTGTTTATTTGTGTGCGCAGGAGCAGACGGAGGAGGAGACGGGCGGGGGGGCTGTCACATGTGACGGGGATGAACGCAGACAAATAAGCAGCAAACTCTGCAAGGCCGAGTCTCAGACTCTCTTGTCACCTAGGTAACACATCCATCCTTCTACCAATCCTCTTGTTATCCTTTCTATCTCTCCGAAAGCTTTTTCATCCAATTTAATCATTAATGTTTGATCAGAACAAGGATAATTATAATTTTTCTATGTAAAACATTGACATTAAAACTAGAGATGTTCTGATACCCTTTTTTACTTCCTGATTCCGATACCTGGGCTCAGGGTATCGGCCGATACCAAGTACTGATTCGATACCTGGGTGTGTATTTGTATACAGCTGTAGCCCTGTGTGAATTGGTAGAATTATTTTATGGTGTGCTTTAAACATATCCCTTAATAAAACATGAACATACAGTAAACTACAATATTTTTTATTATCCAGGGCTCTAGAGTGTGACCAATTTGGTCGCATATGCGACCTTATTTTTCATTGGTGCGACACCGGTGCGACCAGCCGTTCGAGGGAGAAAAAAAGTCTCCACAACACTTAAAGTCAACAACAGACAAGGCCCATATCGTGGTCTAAACCAATCAGAGATGGTGAAGGGCGGACCCCCCTCTGATTGGCCGTGGTCCCGATAATCCTGTACATTTGTGTACCAGAGGTCGCGTTAACCGAAAATTCTCTGTCATTGACAGATTTTCTTACCAATGACGGAAAAATCTGAAGGCTGTTCGTCATTTTGGCGGATTATAATGAGGGCATTTGTAAATCCCCGTTATCCCCGCGCCGCTGCTCACGCGAGCCGGAACGATCGCAAAACATACAAGGGATGATCAAAAGTCCAGACAATATGCACATGATAAACAACGTAAAACTTGCTTCACTGCTTATTAGTTGTTGTCCGTAATGTTTGTGAGTTTCCTTGTGTAGTGATAATGGAAGAGCTCTCGTTCTTTAAATGTGCGCTGCACCATTTTCCTTACTTTCGTTTTATTCAAACGGTTTAGTACAGTATTTTTATAGACTTCAACACTAGGAAATGTTTTTTAATTATATTGTTATTAGTAAGTCTCTTACCACTGTAAAGAGACTTTTTCTTGTGATACTGGACTGTTGTGCTTTTATTTTCATCACTTTAAACACGTTTTTCTCTAAATTCCGTTCCTGAAAATCATAGCACTTCAGTCGACCTCAGCCATAACTTTAGTATGAGCAAAATAAAAACTGATTTGGAAAGGTGAGAGTAGGAAGGACAAGATTACAAATGAAGCCAAAGCAGGAAAGCAGCAGGGCCCGCGGAACGCCAAGAGAGGGTCGCCAGCCGTCGGCACGGGAAGGTGTTCCGGGCATGTCCCACCGGGAGGAGACCCCGGGGAAGACCTAGGACACGCTGGAGGGACTATGTCTCCCGGCTGGCCTGGGAACGCCTCGGTGTCCCCCCGGAAGAGCTGGAGGAAGTGTCTAGGGAGAGGGAAGTCTGGGCGTCCCTGCTTAGACTGCTGCCCCCGCGACCCGGCCCCGGATAAGCGGAAGAAGATGGATGGATGGATGGATTTGGAAAGGGCTTGAATATGGTATTAAAAACTGTATATAAATTTGCTCCATGCGTTGGGTTTTCCCAGATCTAATCACACATGAACAAAAACATTAAAATATTTAATATATAAATAATATAAATAACAACGGCTTTATTGGGCATTCGGTTGTATTAAAATACAACAAGTTCCGAGACGCAAGTACAGCGTGATGACGTCACTAACATACGAATTACCACCTAACGCCACCTTGAACCATAGTGACGGGTAATAATAGATAATGACGGATTTTTACGAGCATGTCAGTCAAAAGGATGCACAATAAAAAAGTGTAGCGCAACCTCTGGTGTGTATGTTTGTGAAGGCGTGTGCTGCAGTCAGACAGAGAGGTTGGCAGCCTAATGCCGTCAGTTAAACAGAGTGGATGTAGCAGGGGATGATGAGAGAAGATGAAAAGAACAATTGATAACTTTTTCGTGAATAATGTTAATTTAAGGCCTGATCCGTCTGAAAATCACAAGCAATGCTCTGACACGGAGCCATCAACCTCCCAGGTTATGTCAAGCCCTGTTCCATTTATCTTGAGATATTTTAAGTTTAAATTTCAGTTCAGTGAAGCACTTAAGCACCAACACTCAGTAAGTTACCTTTCTTGTAGATTTGTGCTTCAAATAAAGAACTTTGTTTTGACCAGATTGTTAGTTAGTCATTTACAAGTCAATTTTGCCTATATGGACATTAAAAAAAAAGTGAACTGGTAATACCAGTTAAATATTAAAAGCTGTTAAATGCGATGAGGTCGAAAATTTGGGTGCACCTGACGTTTGTGCTGGTGCACCTAAGAAAAAAAGTTAGGCGCACCAGTGCAACCAGTGCAAAAAGTTAGTCTAGAGCCCTGTTATCTGACAGACATTTGACAGTAATGTTATCTTATTTTTCTTAAGTTGCAGTTTTACTGGCTGGTTGGTACACTCTGAAATACTGCCAAACAGCGGACATACTGTTAACACTAGGGATGGTCATTTTCCATAATTTAATATTCAAAATTTGAGCTAATAAAAAACGAATATTCAAATATTTGTTTATTTAAATTAAGTTAAAATATGTAATTTGTTTCGTTTTTATTTAGTCACAATTTCACATCAAGCTTAAAATTATCATTACATATTCATAACGCAATAATATTAGATCCTGTGTATAGGGTTTTTAATGTTGAAAAGATTAGCAACGTTGGAAAAAAATGGAAAATAGATAAAAACTGCATTTAAATCTGCGCGAAGCAAATCAATACAAAAAACAAACATCCAAAACGCAACATTGACAGTCTCTGATATATAGTTATCTTGTTTATTTAGTTTTACATAGAAAAACAAGCATATAGGTCTATTTTACTCTGGTGAAAGTCTGTTCAGCAAGCCAACGGTTAACAAGCCAACAGCGGAGAAAACGTGCTGCTCTTCTCTAACTCCCGGTAACAAAACCTAGATCTGACAAGAATATCTGGCTTTATTTATTATCACCATTATAAACAATAAAGTTAACAGGCTTGTTACCTCCATGCCGACTGTTAATTGATCCTAAAAACAAAGCCATTGTAGTGCTTGTTATAATGTGGCCGTCATCTGAGGAAGAATGACTAATCCTGCTGATCACCATTGCGTATAAATATCGTTTTCTTTGTCGTTGCATGGTCAGTGCGTGTCTTGTTTAGCTTTGCATTGCATTTGCATCAATAAATAAAATCAACCAAACCGGAAAAAAAATTACAGCGCGTTTAAAAAAATACCGGTGCAAATTTATTTACAGGCTATAACTTGAAGGAGACGATCCTATTAAAAGTTCTTAGCAGGAAAATGTAGGCTTTAGGTACGGAGAAAGGTACCAGTCGTATGCGAAGGCCAAATTTATTAACATTAGTCGCAGTGAAATGTACATTTTAATGTTTCAAGTAATTGAAATCAGCATCAGAACAACCGCTCCGAACATGGTAATAAACAAATTAATTATCTAATCATTTAATATTATGTTGGTATTTTTATACCAACTTAAATATATGTAATGCTAACGAATTCTGTGGCTCACCAGTTTTGAAAACATTTTAACATGGTGATGTGAGCTGACAACGCGGTCTATCAGGCCGCCGTGTGTGAACTTAAAATATTTAAACTAGCTTAATCTTACTGTAGAAAGATCAAGGACACATACAAATGATTTTTTATATTTTCTGTATATTATAAAGTCATTACAGATGAAGTTAAGAAGTGTGAAATAAGACGAGACAATTCTAACCCTGTAGTGATGCAGTTTTTTATTCTTATGAAAAATACAAATATTCAAATTGTATTTTTAATTTTCGAATAATTATTGCGGATCGAATATTCGTACATCCCTAGCACATTTTCACGAAGTCAGCTCGATGAAAAGGGACTGGTTGCCATAACAACCGACAATGGCAGCAACATTATCAAAGCGGTGGAACTGAAGAAATGGCAGAGGATGCAGTGCTTTGGTCACCGACTTCATCTGGCCATTCTAAAGTGCAATGTTTTTATTTAACTTGACTTGTAAAGCATAGTAAGCTAAATGCTAGTAAAGTGATTGTTTACAGTAATGACCGTTTACATTTATATGCTTAACCAGCGTTTCATCAGTCTGAAACAATCTCGTTACATTTCAAATGTATAGTCTGTTCATTTCCTTATTTAAATATTCAATAAATAAACAAGACAAAAGTGTAGGATTTTGTATTACATAGAGTGAGACTTTGATTTTTAGATATCTTTGATATGTGCACTACTTGTTAAATAATATGTGCACAATATTTAAATGTAAATGTGTAACTATATATGCATATATACAGCTGCTATAATTGTTGTATATAAATCACACAACTGCGGTATTCTGGATTAGTTATAATAACATTGTGATGAGACATAAATTACTGTGCGTTTCATATTTACTTAATACATTTTATTAATTTCGTTTTTCTATTTTCTTTTGCTTTTTTAGTATAAGATGCTACTTTAACCAGAGTTAAATTTCTTTGATGTATTTATTATGCATAATAAACTTGATTTGACTTCTGACAGGGCATGGCATGGATGACAACCGCATCACTCGGGCCATTTCTCTGTGTAAGAAAGTTGTCAGCAGCTACTCCTATACCTGGAGAAAAAGAAGACGGCTTGCTGAAGTCCAGATTCAGCTGGGTCTGCCAGCTCATCACAGAGTCAGCAGCACGGTGGGGATCACAACAGCAAATGATTTAGCGGTTCCTGGAGCAGGAGAGAGCGACCACTGTCTGCTGATAAAAAGTCACGACATCTCATTCCTACATGGCAGGACATCGAGGTCCTGGAGGCAATCCAGAAGGCTCTGAAACACCCTTCAGGACTTCACAGCTGCGCTCTCTGGTGAGGAGTATGTCACCATCTCATACGTAAGACCTGTACTGCACCTTTTCAACACAAGTCTCCTGGCACATAAAGATGATGATGATAGTGAGCTGTGCTAATCAATTAAAACTTGCATTGTGGATTATCTCAATGCCAAGTATGCTGACCCAGCAACTAGTGACCTGTTGGACATGGCCTCACTTGTGGACCCACGGTTCAGAGACAAATACATATCAAGTGAAAAGGTCAATTCAGTGAAAAACCAAGCTGTCTTAGAGGCAGAATCTCTCCTGGCTGATCAGGGCAGCTCTCACCCTGACACAGCTGAGCACACTGTGCCTGTGCCTACAGACCAAGAAGCAATAATGCCACCAACAGCGAAGAAGAAGTCACTGGCAAGCTTCTTTAAGCAGAGCACAGACACAGCAAACACAACAAGCACTAAACTAGGGAGGTCATTGAAAAATAACTTTCCTGCTACTTGCAGTCAGCTAATGTAGAGAGTGACACTGATCCTCTTAAATGGTGGAAGGAGCATGAAACACTCTTTCCAGCACTGAGCCACCTGGCAAAGAAACATCTTTTAGCACCAGCCACCAGTTCACCTTCTGAAAGGGTTTTTAGTTGCAGTGGTAACATTGTAACTTAAGCCTGATACTGTTGATATGCTAGTTTTTCTTGCACAAAACCTGTAGGAGGTAAATCCAACAATACTTTTTGTTTAAAATACTTTAGTTGACAAAGTAGTTATGTTTCTTATGGTTCTGTTCATTTTGTTATTTGCACAGCAGCACACTAGAGTGTTAAGTGTTAAGCAGGAGTAAAAGACCTGTAGTGTATTTTATTTATCAAATATTTTATAGAATTTAAATGTTGTGAAGCTGTTTATTTGTAAACAGGGAGGGAAAACCCTGTATTTGCGTTTTATTTTGCTCACAAACTGTTCAAATGAAGGTTTAATAAAGGCTTTGATTTTCGAGTAACGATTTATTCCTTTTGGTAAAAAAATACCGGATATATACCGTATACCGCTATTCCTCCTAAAAATACTGAAATATGAATTTTTGGCCTTATCGCCCAGCCCTAGGGTCAGGTCAGCAGTTCTCATTCTGTCAATCATCACAACAAAAATCCACTGCAGTATTATTATTTTATTGCTTTGTTGCTTGCAGAATAAATACTGTCTTCTAAACATATAGTTACAACAACAAAGGGACTGGGACAACACTGGCATCTTAATAGACACCATGTAAGATTTGCTACTGTTGCTTTAATCAATAGAAAACGTACACGTTCTGGCTTTTTTTTTTCATAGAAAGCAGTGTATATAGTGCTAATTCTGCACAATAAAATGGTGCAACTGTGTCATCTATATCTACAAAAACCGTCCTGGAATGTATTATTCTTCCTCTTGTTTGTAGGACCTTTAGGATGATGACATTCAACGCCGAGAACTTTGCGTCCGGGGAAGAAGGACTTTTTTTCTGATCGACAAACCAACATTTAGCGGTCTGTATCTCCGGCCCGGAAAGACATACAGAAACGAGCCAGGACTCGTTGGAAAGGTCTCCGCCAGGGCATTCGAACGTCGCTTACCGCAAGTCGATGCGTCCCCCTAGTCGAGAGCTAGAGCTCCCGGTAGCCGGAAAGGTTGAAAAATCAAAGCTCCGGGAACGGGTGGCCCAGGAGACCAGGCTCTGGCCAGTCGCCTTCCGCCGAATGTATCTCCGCCTCCCAGGGTTGGGCGAGTCAACGCGGGTCAGTACAGCATGGGTTTCGCAAAAAAAAATTATCAAGAGTGGATCAGTACCAGTGGTTCGCGATTAAGCTTTATCTCCGGAAGAAGTAAGTATTACACATCGTTTTTAAATCGCATAAATAAAGTGGATTTCCATTAATTGCAGCTAGTCTACGACGGATTTCCGGCAATTGAAGGCTTGAAGCCTGTCCTTGATGACTTTAATTCACTTTTCGTAATGTTTTTAACCCTTGGACGCCTACGATCACACCGGTTTGATTAGAACATTCAGCGCTTTGGCTGGGACTGAGCCAGAGACTGACTCAATCCTGTCGCATATCACAACTATGCGAGGTTTCAACCACATAATGTTTAATTTAGGCTTCGGATATATACACGTGCCTACACGCACAAAATACATTTAGAGATTGTATAATACACACTGATGTCTATGGAAGCGGCAATAACAATCTCAAACAAAGTTTTATTCCCATCAGACACCGTATCTGCAAGGTAACCAATTGTTAAGATCACTCAATTCTTCTACCATTTCACCAGTGCCCGGTTGCATAAAGCACCTTAAGTGTAATTTTCCCTTAAATTCTCCCTTAAGTTTCCCTTAAATTTAAGGGTGTTGCAGAAAATAATCCTTAAGTTTAAGGAAATTCTGGTTTTCACGTTTTTTTACAAAAAAAACCTTAAGTTGATCATTTTCACTTAAGTAATCCCTTAAAAATCGTAAGTGTTTGCATAAAGCCCCTTCACGTTAATTTCTTGGAGTATTACTTAAGGGCTGAAAAACGCAACCTTAAGTGTTTGACGGACAAAAATGGCTGAGTTTATGGAACTTGTTGAAGAAGATTATGAGCCAAGGCGAATATTTTGCGACAGGGAAAATGCTTTGGATCGTTTTAGTGATGAAAAATTGTTGGAGGATTATCGATTTGATCGTCGCGGGATATTTTGAAATAGTTTCCAAAATTGAGGGCGACCTTGACCATGTTACTCCTCCGGTGTTACAACTGTTAATAGCGCTGCGTTTTTTTGCAACCAGGAGTTTCCAGTCGTTCGTGGGAGATGTTTTCCATGTACACAAGTCGTCTGTCAGTAGAGTGGTTCACTGGGTTGCAGGGGCTCTTTGCCGTCATTTAAACCAAACTGTCAACCATTTTTTTTCATTCTTTTTTTTCCCTTTTCCATTTGCATCATACCCCCGGACACACGAAGATCAGTACGTCAACAGAAAAAACTACCATTCAATAAATGTGCAGTTAGTTTGTAACCATCTGTGCAGCAAATGTCGTTGCATCGTGGCCTGGGAGTACACACGACTCTAGGATTTTAGCAGAGAGCAAGATTGGGAGAGATTTTGAAGCTGGAATGCACAGTGGAGTCCTACTCGGGGACAGTGGTTATCCCTGCCGACCTTGGCTCATGACACCCTTCATGAATCCTCTTAATGCTGCACAGGCATGTCAATTATAAATTTCTTATGTCTGTTTTACAAATGTACCTTTGGTGCCTAAAAGATTTGCATGCGTATGTAAGGTTTTGAAACATTTTAATCCAATAGTAAAAAAAACGTAAAGTATGATTTTTTTTTATAACACATTTGCACCTTGTCGACCACTAATTTACTTTCCTGTTATTTATCTTATACCATTGTTGGTACTGATGCCGATCATGGATTTTCCCCTGTAGGAAGATACAACAATGCCTTGACCCACACAAGGTCGATAATAGAGAGGACCTCTCCAGGTTTCACTGCCTGCACAGCGAGCTGCGTGTCGAGCCTCAAAGGGCTTACAAAATTATTGTAGCCTGTGTTGTGCTCTTCAACATTTCGAAGATGTATTCTGCCATCGAAGATGAGAATGAGCTCGAGGAAGAACAGAGTCCTGAAGAAGTGCAACCGATCCATGAAGATTTCTAGCAGGCTGGATATGCTGTCCGAGATGCCATCGTCAATGCATTCTTTACTTAGTAGCCCTATAGCAACATTAGTAATTGGTGTATGATTATTAGTAGTAAGTAAATATTTAAGCTAATTATCGTAGGAACCGTTTCAAGTAGGCCCAATATTATTGATGTTTATTATTATGAATAGTAGTAGCAGTAAAAAAGCCATTAGTATTATTTATTATATTATTCTTTTATATTATTGTTGTTATTATTACTATTATAACATTAAAAACACAAAACTTTTCAGATCTACCATACAAAAGTATTTATTCCTCAAATGGTGTGATTGTTATTTTCCCTTCTCTATGAAGCTGCAAAAGTTGGTTGTTTAGAATAATTTGATACAGTTCCTGGTTTTCCTTCTCCTTCCTTATTTTCTCAATCTCTAGCTGCAGTTTTTCTTTTTGTAGCTGCAGAACCTCTCTCTGTAGTTCCAACACTTCTTCTCTTGTTGGAACTGTTTGCGGTCTTCTGGAACATAGAAGCGGGAAGAAATTAATATTAAAGTTGTTCTAAGCCAAAATAATAATAGCTTAATACATTAGATAACATGCAGCAATAAATCCTCACATAGCTGTTGCCTGGGCAGGCGCTCTGGCATTGCTGTATCTGCTGTTCCTCAGACGGCTGTAAAGGTCTAAGTGTATGATGAAGTGATGGTCAGTCATTATGTTATTATACATTATATGAATTATGTTATGTTTAATTATGATAAAACGATCTTGTACAATCTGAGGCACCACAGATAAGTTTAATGATACATTGTTTAATGTTACAGTGATACATATTAACAATGTTGTCTCACTCTGTGATACATTGTTGCACCGGCTCAACTTCTCTCTCTATTCCGCCAGGAATGCCAGCTAGGATAGGTGAGTCCGCCCCAAGGATGTTTTGGACAATTTTGGTAGAGTCCGACAAGTTGGCTGGCGGTGGTCCTCCAGCTGTTTGTTAGTTTAGTTTTCGTTTGCTCTCTGTGACACTATACGGCAGCACAACGTACTAACGCAACATAATCTTAACAATGCAATAGCCTAGTGTTGTTTTCGTATTTTTTTATGACCTCCTGAACCGTCCTCTTCAAATCGAAATTTGGTGCGTTTATTTTTTCCGTTATTTCCTCCCATTACTTTAGTTTTTTTGACACAGTTACGTTGGGATTTAGTTTGCTTTTTAAAATGGCCTTTTTTTTCCGTATTCATCTAGAAGAATACATTTCTCCTCCTCTGTCCAATTTGGCTTCCTTTTTTTGTTTTCTTTATCCATTTTTCAATGGGTTTTCTCCAACTCCTGTGAAACCTCTGCTTGAGTTTGTGTAAACAGAAGCGTACCTATGGCAACGACATCATTTTATAACGGCAAACCTTCGCCGCTGTCGTAAAACACTTAAAGGTTTCCCTTACCCAAGGGAAGTGTTTAAGGGATTTTATGCAACGGCCTTAAGGTATTCCCTTAGATAAGGGGAAACCACCCCTTAAGTGTATCACTTTCATCACATAGTTAACAGTTTGTGAATTTTTCTGAGTAAAAAAGAAAAATTATGTAAAAGCAATGCAGCAGTCATACAGATGCTGTGGCTCTGCTGTGTGTCACATGAGACGCAGTGCCGCGTCGCCATGAAAATGTTAAAGGGATTGGCTACCTTCTTAACGGTCGGCCTGGAAAAGCTAGTCAAACACTGTAACTAGTCACTGTAGCCAATCAAACACTGAAACGGGTGTCAGGTGTAGCCAAGCTTCAGGAATGTGGTGTCACAGCCAAAAGGCAGGAAAAGTGAAAAGCATGCTGGAGAAAAAAACAAAAAAAATTATCTCAAAAGTTATAGATGGTTGATTATTTGTCTAGGTAGCTATAAAGTCGGTCAAAGGAATATGACTTGGCCTGAAATAAATCAGTCAAAATCATTTTTTTCACTCTTGAGACTTTACATTGGTCCAAAGACAGGTGTTGCGTCATAATGTTAGTGGTCAAACGCATTGCGCCCATCGGTTCAGAAGACTTGTGACCGACATAATTTTTATAAAGCTTAGTCATTACAACGAAAAGAAGGTATAGCAGTGAGTTTCTCGTGAGTTCAGTGTTTTCAACAATACTTAGAGCGGATAGAAACAGAGTGCGCATTTGTAAGACAATGAGGTTACGCAGAAATTGCTACTCACAACGTAATAACACCTGGTTGCTGATCTTTACATACCTGTCTGTTATATACAAGTACTCTGAATGCATGTTTTTGCCTATATCCGTGTTTATGTCTGTTAGTAATATGTATGCACATGATTAATCCTCAATGGCCAACATTTCATACAGCAAATGGTCAGCATATGTTGTTCCATCTATGTTTTTGTCTTTTCCATTTAATTCATATTTATGAACAAGGCATTAAGGTGATTTTTATTGCAGTTAGTGTATGGTTTTGATTGTAAATGGCATTACAGAAGTAATTGCGCATTCCGCTATATTGCTTGTCTTGATGTCATCCAAAGCACTCGGTAAGCACTACCTCCTATTTTGCATACAGGGAGTGGAGCAGAAGCTCATTTGCATTTAAAGAGACACACACAAAAACGGCGCGTTTTCCATTGCAGCCACAAATGGTCATGTTTAACATCTTGTAATGAAATATATGTAGTGTATTTTGAGCTAAAACTTGAAAGACAGATTATGGGGATATCACTGACTATTTTTACATTGCAGAAAACAACTGGGATTGCGGCCCTTTAAACAAGAATTGAAGAGAACAAATGACAGACTGGAAGAGGCAGAGGTGAGGATTGAGGAAACGTTAATGATGCGCCTAACACAACGCCAAGCTAATCTGGAAGCTAGGTTGATGGATCAGGAAGGCCATGCAAGCTAGGACAATTTAAGGGTTTATAGAATACCCGAAGATAAGGAAGGGGTGGACATGATTGGTTTTCTGAACAACTTCTTGAAAAGTGCACTGGATTTACCCCATGACAGAAAACTCGGGATTGAGCGAGCACATCAGGCATTAGCACTAGGGTGACCACCCGTAGCGCGTGCGCGCACAGCGTTCGAAGCCCAATTCATGCGTCCCGCAAATTGAGACCGTGTCACGCATAATCAATGCTTGCTCAAAAAAAAGTTGGTCCCTCTATATCCTCGAGCCCCAGGCAGCCAAACGAACATTACTTGACAGTTCAGCACGCTACTGTTGCCACACCCACCGCTCAGTTGAACTGCTGACTAGGTTGTTCCGTTGTTGTCATGACAGCGCGCGCACATGCACACACTGGGAAGGAACTTTTAGATGCGCGCTCCAATTTGAAAAATGGAGAAAGAGACTGAGTCTGAGCCATTAATTAAAAAGAGAAGGTGTGGGTACAAGAAAGACTGGGAAAATGAATATTTGTGGCTGAAAGGTGTTGAGGGGGATACCGAGAGGGCTTTTTGTGACCTTTGCAAAACGTCCTTCTCAATCGGACATGGAGGGGAATCCTATGTCAAACGACACAGACTCACGGAGACTCACAAGAAACGTGTCCAACAGAAAGAGACATCCAAATCTATGGAAGCTTTCCTCCGACCTAAAAACGACTTTCTAGCTGACAAAGTGACTGCTGCAGAGGTGACGAGTGTGTATCACACTGTCCAACACGCTACATCATATCGAGCAGGAGATTGTGGCACAAAGCTAGCCCCAACGATTTATCCGGACTCGGACATTGCCAAGAGGATGGCCTGTGGTCGGACGAAGGCAGAAGCCATTGTCACGGATGTGCTTGCCCCTGCCTCCGTCGAAGATTGCTTGAAAGTCCTCAGAAGACCACTGAATGAGAAACGAGAGGCAACAACCAAAGGTAAAGTTAAAGTTATGCTCATGGATGTAACATTTATGTGTGTTAGCTATTTGTCTAACGTTAGCTAGCTAATGTTAGCTAATCATTTTCTTCTACTGGTATGTTAAAAGTCACTTTCCTTCAGTTCACTGAAATTGCATCAGTAGCTAACGTTAGCTAACATAATGCTGCTCATCCGTGCCTTCGTGAAACCAGGCTCTGTATCCTTACATGATTGTGAGCAACATTTCACTGTTCGTTATCTCCCAAACTAAAAAAACAAAAGCAACTATAATTTTTGAAAAGGTATAAATATTTATATAGATAATATTTATAGAAAATCAATAATGATCAAAACAGTAAAGCAGTATCTTGCATTTTTTTTAATAATAATCTGTTTTTAGAGAATCTCTTTTAAGTTCATCCCATCTGTGTGTGTCTCCACAGCCCACACGCCATTCTTCTCAGTGGCTTCAGATGCCTCCAATCATGGAACCACCAAGCTCTTCCCACTGTCAGTGCGTTACTGGACGCCAGACTTGGGAGTACAGACGAAGGTCCTTGATTTCTATGATGACAGTGATGAGCTTTCCAACCTCCTTCTGATTCCTTCTCCTTTTTCTTCCCCACTAAAAGAACTCTGAAAAAGAGAACAACAATTGCATTTTGAAGGCAAACTGTGTGGCCTATATCGTTAACAACAGTGCAAAACACGCAGGAGATCGGCTAAATATCGACATCGAAAATGTCGTCAACAAGACCTTTGGCCACTTCTCCTCATCTGCCAAACGCACTGAGGAACTTAAGTCAATTCACACCTTTGTGGAGATAGAGTACCAGTCCCTGCTTAGACAATTGCCCACAAGATGGCTGAGCTTGTGGTCTGCAGTGAAGAGGCTTCACGACAGCTGGGCTCCTATCAAGACCTACTTTCTCTACCAGTGCCCAGAGTCACTATGGCGACTGTTCAAGGATGACCAGGATGGTGAGGGCAACCCCCTCGATCTACTGGTAATTAATTTTAATTGCACTCAACTGTTTTTTTTCATCTAAATATTATTACATTAAAACAGGGATTAGAAAAATGATGATAATGCAAATAGTGCCAGCACACAGGATCATTTACTCTCCTTACTTCTTTTAGGTTTACCTGTCCTTCTTCAGCAATGCGCTGAAGATTTTCCACGACACTGTGCTGGTGCTGGAGCGAGAAGATGGGACTGTCTGTGAGCTCTACGATATGATGTTCACCCTAAAAACCAAGCTACAGCAACGACAGAGTGATGGTTTCTTTGGGGCCCAGACGGGTGTACTCCTCCAGCAGTTTCCAGACAGACAGGCTGCTGTGCTCAGAGAGGACATGTGCAACTTCTACCAGTCCTCTCTCACCTACCTGGAGCAGCGCTATGACTTCTCAGACTCCAACTACCAGAAGAAAGTGGCTAGCCTGGCACTAAAGAAGAGCCCATTCAACTTCTCAAATCTCTGTGAAGCTGTAGAGGTCCTGCAGCTAAGCAAGAAGTTGGACATGGATGCGCTATATGATGAGTATTGTGTCGTTCTGCCACACCAACAGGCCATCTTGCAGTCTGGAGCTCTAGTCGTGGTGAAGTGGGCCACCTTACTCAAGTACACAAACACACACCAAACATGACAGCATTAGCTTCTTTCCTCTTGAGTATACCAATCACCAATGCTTCAGTGGAGAGGGTCTTTTCACTGATGACAGGATGCTGGACGGACACAAGGAACAGATGTTCGGTAAACCTCATCAAGTCAGAAATCCAGGTGAAGAGCAACTTCACATTCAGTTGCAAGGACTTCTACACTTATGTAGTGAAAGAGAAGGTTCTCCTCAATGCTGTACGCTCCAACAAGAAATACAAGTTCAAGAAGAAACCTGAAGGTAAGAAACCTAGTTATGTAAGACCCCATTTGTCTAAGATGAAGTTTGATTGATTTTGAACATTGGTGGACTGTCTACAGGGGTGCAAATGTGTCACTTTAGGAAACAGTAGCCTTTTAGGTCAAAATATGTCATTGTTTTGCATAGGATTGTATCTTGGCACCTTTTTGTATTGTTGTCACCTTGTGATGGTGATGGGCTTGCACTCCTCTGTCTATACTGGAAAACCATTTGGAAGCTTATCATAAAAATGAATGCTGCTTTAATTCTGTCTCTTATCTTTCTTCCTTATTTGATTCAGATGCTGGTGAAAAGGTTTGAGTCCTAAAGGTGTCCCCAGAACACTGAACAGTTTTTTTTCCCTGTGCCAACATGCAAGTTCACCATCCTTTCTCCCCCTTCTCGTTCCGTGAACCTCTGGAGTTGTGAGTTAAGACTTTTTTTTAACTGTTCCTGTGGTGTTGAGCAACTACAATTGCTGTTAATCCTATAATTTTATATTATAATTTATTTAAAGTGAATAAATTGTAATGAAAAATAAATAAAATTAAATAGCTAAAGTAAATCGTAAGTGGAAGTGCATTTGTCAATTCATTGAATGTTCAAAATATTATGAATCTTTATTTAAAAAAAATACACATTGGTTGGCCTATTCATGAGCATACATCAGCAATTACACATGTTTAGGGGAATAGGGCATTATTAATATACCATGTAAGGTGGTATGTGCTAGAAATGGGTAAACCACTATCAGTGAGTCTGTGGGGGTGGGGGCACCGGCGCGCCAGGCAGTGTCCCACATTGTCCCTCAGAAACATACCCCTTGTCCCCCCTTGGGCTAATTAGCAGGTGGTCACCCTAATTAGCACCGAAGACTAACAACTTGCAAGCAAGGCCACAATTGATAGTAGTCAAGTTCGGGAGCTACTGAACGAAAGAGGAGATACTCCGAAGAGCATGGCAGAAGTGTTCTGTGATGACACTCGCTTCTACGTTGAACATGACTTCCCTTCTTAAGTGATAAAGAAACGTGTGGAGTACGCAGAAGCCAGGAAAGTGTTAAAAGAAAAACAAAAAAAGTTTCAGACACCGTACCCAACAAGGATGCGTGTTTCCTACAACGATGGCACTCGATTGTACCAGGATGCCACGGAGCCAACGAGGGACATGGCTTCAAGAGGATTTCCAGTTAATATGATGAAGTCATCCACTGCTATGGATCAGGCGGAGATCGCGCTTCTATCTACCTGGCATGTGGCGAGACTGCTGCGGAGACTTCTATCTACCACCCAAGAAAACTCCACACTCTTAATATAAAGAAACTCCAGAAATTCAGAAAATGATCTCTAATGGAATGAGCCTGTAGTTTCATACTCAAATCGGCAATGCAGATGAGTCATTCCACGAAACCGGTACGATTTGAGTCCCTCTGACCCTTTTAATTGTATTTTATCTATTGGGTCACCAAAATCTATTTTTAAAAGCTTTTTGTATTAATCGAAATGTCTCCTTTAATAAGATTTAAAAACATGACAAAGATTTTATATTTATATTAGAAATTATTTAGATTTTTTCCGTTGACACCACCTATTTTGTCATGTCCCTCATGGCCTTCTATGAAAGTGTACTTGGGATATGAATAATTCAATTTGAATAAAATCCATACATTTTGCCATTCTCATAAATATCTATCTGTGCTTTTTTGATGGTAATATATTTTTTTAATTAAATTCATGATTATTCAGTAAAATTATATTATTTAGTTCTGTACCTCTGTAACCCCTCAACCCCGTTACACAAATCATTCTCCCCCCATAAAAATAATGAACTGGTCCATATGTCACATCATTAACAGGAAGTGACATCATAAGTCCTCTGGTCAAGCTGTGAGCAGAGAAACAGGCAGGTTGCCACCTTTTTTTACAACTATAACTTATTAATATTGTGATATTATGATTGTCAAGCTTAATGACTCAACCCTGTTACATCAAATAAGTGTAGAAAACTATTAATTGTGAAAATTATATTTTTTATTTTAACAATATACATGTTTTTTTATATCATGCATACCATGTGCTCCCCTGGTATTCCCTACATTTAAAACAGTGGCCATTTTGAGTAAAAAATCACAACCCCGTCACACTCAACCCCGTTACTTATTTGATCATAACGGGCTTGTGAGATTGTAAGGGGGTTGTGTTTTTAGTACTTTGGTACCGTAAGTATCCAGGAATTTAAATGAATTAATATATTTGATCAAGAGTCTTATAACAAATGCATTTGTTGAATGTAGTAATGCCCATGTTAAAGCTGTGTATGTGTATTCTACCTATATTTTCACATCTCAGGGTTAAGTAAATAGGCCTGAAAGAATGTTTGATTTAATGATTTCAATTTAGTGATCCGGAAATGAGTCCATGATGGCACGGAAAACAGCCGCAGAAAGGCAGAGGCAATATCGTGCGAGGCTAAATGCTGATCCTGAAAAAAGGGAGAAATACCTGGAGAAAGAACGTCAGAGATGGAGAAAAAATGTAGAGGCAGGGAAAAAGAAAGGAATTAATGAGCTAAGTGAAAGACAACAGCGGCTGAAGCGTAGAAAGTGGAGAGCAGCTTACAAAAGAAGCAATGAGAGGAGAGAAGCACTAAGGAACTTAGCCACTCCTCCACAAAGTCCAGATCATGCACCAGAGCAACATTCATGTCCAGGATCTTCAAGGTAGAGCAATGAGCAGTTGAGTGTAAGAAAATGACAAGGCTCAGTGTTATAAAGTGTTAGATAATTAAAAGTGTAGTTCATTAAAGTTGTTAAGGTTGTATGTGATAGTTTACTGTGTGAATGACCATCTGATTGATTGCTGCTCACCGTTTTGATGGCTAACTCCCGTCTTTTCCATCATATCCATTTCTCATCATTACTGACTATTGATTGTGTTTGTAGGCAACATGTGGAGGGGAGAAAAAAAGTAAGAAAAGAAAGATATAGGCTGAAGAAGAAAATAGAACAACTTCAGGAAAGACTAGACAAACAAAGAAAAACAGTCAGAAAAATACAAAAAAGGTGCCAACGTTTAAAGAAACATTCTGATTCACCACGGTCAAAGGTAAAAGAGCTAACAGCAAATTGCCCTGTAAACCCCAGAATCAGGAAGACGTTGCTGTTTCACCAATCACTGATTAAAGACATCAGAAACAAAAATCAGCAGACCACCAAAGAAAGGGAAAGACAACTCATTGCAAAAGTTATAACAGGGAGGATCGTCAAAACATACAGGTTACAGAGATTTGCTGAGGATTCCCTTGGCTTTTCGAGTAAGCGTTGGGAACATAAGGAGAGCCTTGACTTTGAAAGGAAGAAGACAAACAGGTTCACTGATGAATTCAAGAACAGAGTGAAGACATTCTACATAAGAGATGATGTCAGTAGGATCACAACAGGGACAAAACAAACACTCACAAAGAACAAAGTCAAGATGCAGAAAAGGTTCCTGGTGGATACACTAAAGAATCTCCACAGAAGGTTTTTGTCAGAGAACTCTGATGAAATTATCTCATATTCTCTGTTTTGCCATCTTCGTCCTTTTTTGGGTTGTTAATCCTACAATCTCAGAACGAGACACATGCATATGTAAATTGCATGAAAATCTGAGTTTTGTGGCTGAGAAGCTCAATCAGCTGAAATTTATTGAGACTAACAATCTTGAAAAATTGGTAGAGAAGGTATGCTGCAACTCATCCAACAAGAGCTGTATGTATGGAGAGTGTGTACACTGCAAGGACAAGAGTGTCCCAATTTCCGGTACATATAGCAGTACGACAAAAGTATCTTTCACCCAGTGGGTAACAGAAGATAAGGAGATAGATCAAAAGAAAGAGGGACAAGAGAGATCAACTGTCAAACTCACCATCAAGAAATCTGTGGAGGGCACACAGGAGAACCTCACTGAGCTGTTTCACACCTACCTACAGTGGTTCAAACAGCATCACTTCAACATCAAGCAGCAGTTTGCCTTCTGCCGCGAGCTGAAGAAGAACATGTCAGGGGAAGAGGCCTTGATGCATATTGACTTTTCAGAAAACTACAGCTGCAAATACAGCTCCCAGATCCAAGCAGTCCACTTTGGGTCTTCACACCAACAGGCCACTCTACATACAGGAATGTTGTATGTTGGTGGAAAATCAGAGCCTAAATGCTTCAGTACAATCTCTCCCTGCAGACATAAAGGCCCTCCGGCAGTATGGCAACACCTCAATCCAGTGCTGGATTACCTTCAGGCCACATATCCACAAGTCTCTGTGCTGCACTTTTTTAGCGATGGCCCCTGTACACAATACAAACAACGAGGCAACTTCTTTCTTTTTAGCACAGAATTAGACAGCAGAGGATTCAAGGCTGGCTCTTGGAATTATTTTGAGGCCAGTCATGGCAAATGAGCCCCAGATGGCGTCGGGGGAGCATTAAAAAGAACTGCTGACATGATGGTGGCAAAGGGACGTGATATCCCGGATGCACACGAATTGTTCAAGGCCTTGACCGAGACAAACACAACAGTGAAACTGTTCTTTGTGAAGAGTGAGGATATTGAGAGTGCAATGAAGAAAATGCCAAAGCAAATACCAGCAGTCCCGGGAACAATGAGAATCCACCAGGTGATTACTCTGGCTCGAGGAGAACTGATACACCGAGATTTCAGCTGCATGTGCACAACACGGCAGCAGTTTAACGGCAAGTGCTTCAACACACAGTGTTTCAGTTTTGGTCAGAAGGTACCAACTGCAGTGCCACAGCCACCCAGTGAAGGGAATCCACAGCCATCCAGTGTAGGGAATCCACATGCAGCCATCGAAGAGAATCCACAGCCAGCCAGTGAAGCGAATCCACAGCCAGAAAAGGAAATCCAGTGGGGTAGTCCAGAGCTGGTTGGGCAGTGGTGCATGCTCAGATATGATCAAGAGCTGTATCCAGGCATCATCCTTGGCACAGATGAAACACACGTGCAAGTGAAATGTATGCATTGTGTTGGGCCAAACCGATTCTTCTGGCCAGCTCGGGATGATATCCTCTGGTACCTGTTTGAGGATGTACTTGAAATCATTACACCCCCAAAGCCTGTGACAAAGCGCCATGTGGAGATCTTGAAAGAGGTGTGGGCTAGATATTAAATTCCAGGAAGTGGCCACACAAGTTGTTTTATTTTGATGACCTATTCCGTCAGTTTAAAATGTTCCAATGCATGTTATGTTACTGCTGTTTTTCTGCAGTTGGGTTAATAAAACTCAGTTCGGTTGCAATTTATATCTGTTGTCTTTCTTGGTTACCTAATGAAATAGTGTTTATAGGAAATCTTAGAAAATCTTAAAGTAAATTGAAGTAATAAACAAGAATTTTTATGTTAAGATGTATTTGTCTCTTCAACCCCGTCATCATCTTCAACCATGTTACCCTAGTCTCAACCCCGTCACACCCACATTTATATTAATTATTTTTTTTAAGTTTATGAAAAAGTAATATCATTTTTGTTCAATTCAGTCTGAAATGTTCAGAGCAATCATAAAAATATAGATTTTAGTTCTTATTTGAAGTTAAGCCATTTCTGTGATAAAATATTACGAGGTTGCTGACACAAAAAGTTCCATTTCAGGCTTTAATATAGCAGAAGTGTGAGATTTTATGTAACTTTTATATTTGCAAATACTGAATTAGTGTAAGGGACATCTGATAAATAGGAAAAGTATGATTTCATAACAAATACATTTTATAATAATTTTCAGAGACCTCCCATGGTGTCCATAACGGGGTTGAAGACTTATAGTGCCCATATCTTAAAATAATGATCAATAATAATAGGGATTTGATGTCTGAGGTGGTCTGTGTAAATCGCACAGTTCTACTCTATAATTATCTGAATAAGTAGGGACTTGTTAAATGGAAAGTTGCCCTCGATTGTGTCAATCTTGTTATTCCAAAACTTTTTACAGTGTTATTTGAGTTAACATGCGTCTACATAGTAATGCCCAACTTTTGTTAAAACGTGGGACTTCCCCTTACAGGACTTTGACTGTATAAAGCCTCACAAGACTCTTGAAACAAGTCACAATACCGGAAACAACGACTTGTGTTCATTAAAAATACGAATATGTCAATCTAGGTAAAGCAAATTGTACTCCTGACAAAGAGAAGATTAGATATTCTAAAATAAATGAAATGGAAAAACCTATCCCCCCCCCTAACACGCCACAACCAGGAATATTCGTCTTGGACTCATCAAAACCTCAATATCCACAGCACTATATAGAAAAATGTATGTTCTGATGAAAGAGCTGGGCATAGATCTTTGGAAGGATTTTTATCCATTAGACCGTGACTATACTTTTTATTCACACGCTCACAACGTATACTCAAGGATAGACAATTTTTTGTATTAAAGAGAGATCGCCATAGAATACAGAGCTGTGAAATTGGATCTATTGACCTATCTGATCACGCTCCTCTCTCTTGCAATGTATACACTAGTGATATTCCAGGAAAAACTTTGTGGAGTTTAAATACCAGCATTTTATATATTCCACAATTCAAAACTCAAATGAAAGAAGACAAAAATATTTGTTTATTGAAGATTAACGGGGAAGTTAATTCAGCTATAGTATGGGACTATAGTATGGGACCTTAAAAGCAGTCATTAGGTGGAGGATTATATCCTTCTGTGCTTATGAAAAGAAATTATAACAACTTAAATTAACGAATCTCAATAAGGAACTAAAAGATGTGGAAACGCAGCATAAAAAAAAAAAAAAGCAACTCGGATGGGGTAAATTAAGAAAATCTGAAATGAAATAAATATTCTTTACTTACAGGAGACTGAAATAAAGATGGTATTTACAAAACAAATATAACGAATCAGGCCTAAACTTTTGGCCAGGAAATTACGAAAACCATAATCATGTAATACAATATACAAAATAAGGGATCTAAATTAAAAAAATATACAATATAAACAAGATCACATACAAAATACACTTGAATCACTCAATTTACCAGTTATATCAGAGGAACAAAATCAAATACTTACAGCTGCAATAACAGAGACAGGATTAAATAACGCCCTCTCCAGGCTAAAGACAAATAAATCCCCCGGCCCAGATGACTTTTCAGCAGAGTGGTACAAAACCTGTCAATCTGAACTAATACCAATCCTATTTCAGGAAAAAAGAGGAAAAGATGCAGTTCATATAGACCAATCTCAGTGTTAAATATTGATTATGAATTATACCAGCCATTCTTGCCAAAAGATTCTCCGTTATCTTATACATAATGATCAGACTGGTTTTATTTCACAAAGACAAACCCATGATAATATTAGACGGTCATTGCACATAATAAATCATTTTAATTAACCCTATTAATTAGTCTAGATGCAGAGAGAAGGCCTTCGACTCTGTGAGTTGGCTTTTCTTATATAAAACTGCATGGAAAATTTTGTTAGGGGCATTCATACGCTATATAATAAACCATTAGCCCAGATACAAATAAATGATTATCTTTCTGATACCATCATTTTAAGAGTGGGCAGGGGTTTCCAAATTCACCGCTACTTTTTCCACTTTACATAGAGCCTCTTGCACAGTGGATTAGGCAGACTTAATGCTTTAAAGGCATTTGTATTAAATGGAGAAGATCATAAAGTAGCATTATACGCTGATGATATTTTAATTAAAACATTTTTTTTTTTGGTAGATATGCAAGATATAAATTAAACATAAAAAAATGCAAACCTTGACTTTTAACTATAAAACATATTAAAGCAGGGATGTGATTTTTTCGCATAAATACGTATTTACGTATTTTTTGACCTCGCTGGGATCATCCGCGAAAATTGCATAGATTCGATTTATTTTAATTTGTGGCGCGACTGGGGGTTTGGGGATGTGCACGTGGTAATCATACAGCTGGCCAACAGGATCCTTTCTACGCTCTCTACGTCATGCACACACTTGTTATAAATGCTGAGGGACCACTTCATTCAGAAGAACATCATTTTGGGAGTAATCTTTATATCTTTTGGGTTTCCATATGCTCTCTCCGGTCTCGTCTCTGTTCCCGCCCTCTAGTTCCTTGTTTAGCTTCCCGTCTGTGTCTCATCACCCTCACCTGCCCATTGTTAATTACCCTTTGTTAGTCTCCTATATAATGCCCTTGAGTTGGCTGTCCTGTGCTGGTTTGTTTTGTATTTTCCTCTTGTCGTGTTCTACTCCTAGTAAGTCTAGTTTTGTCAAGGTTCCTGTTCAGTTAAGTTATTTGTTATTTTTGTTCTCTCTGGTTTTTCCCCCACATGGGAAGTTTTTGGTTTGCATTTTGAATACTTTTTAGTTACCTTGTCTGTCCCCCATCGTGGGTGTTTTGTTTGTATATTTGAATAAATAATTGTCTTCGCTGCCATTTCTGTCTGCGCCTGGGTTCTGCACACAAATCCCTGACATTGATGGCTTGAAACTATATTAATGGCAACTATACAAATGGCCGATCTAGTCACTGTAATATAATCGCGCTGAAGTCTCTACCGAAAGCATAAATTTAAATTAACCTAACCACAACATGCATCGTTGCAAAACGATTGCAGTCAAATTTAAAGTAGGTCTAGTATAAACTACTCAAGGGCCATTTGGAAATGCCATCTTATTTAACATTAGCATAAGATATTTCCACAAACCATCAACCTATTTTATTAAATATTGTTTAGGTGACTGTTAAACTAATAAACATTTGAACTGATTTTTTCAAAATTGGCAGATGGAATTGGGAAGTTATAATAGTTTGTTTTGTGTTTAACTGTGTAAGTGTATCTATTTTTGGCAAACAGTTTCCTGTTTTTTTTTATCATGTTACATTTAATTAGTAACATTAAAGACTATTTTGGGGGGGGGGCAAGGGTGCGTGCGTGCGGTCTTCCTTTTTTGTCCTTGGCTGATCACATGCCTGTGAAGAGAGATTCCAATTTAATTGGGATCAGAGCACACTGAAACACTTAGGAATAAACTTACTTCGGGGGGAAGTGTCTTGTTAGATTTTGTATTACACCAAAGCAAAAAGCACATATTGTATGTAGGTGGAGATACCAAATGTTAGAGACTGTGTGGGACTCGGGAAGCCAATCATTGGCATATATTCTGGGAGTGCCCAGTGATAAAACCCTTTTGGTCAGAGATTCATAAAGCTGTGGAAAACATATTTAATATAGTCCTTCTCTTGCACTTCTCTTCATTATTCTTAGGAAAGGTTGATTTACAGGCAGGACGACCGGATTAATATTTATTTGTTGTTAAAAAAGCGCTCACAAAAGGTGTTGGTTGCTTCCGGAACCCCCCACAATACAAGAGTGGACGGATAATGTAAATTACATTTATGTTATGGAAAGAATTACCTTCTCCTTCAGAAAAATGTATTCATTAAGTTCTGGTCCAAGTGAGTAGAATAGCTAAGGCAATAAGGACCAAATATTTTGGAGGCATAGAACAAATATCCTTTGCATTTTTTTTTTTAAGATAAATTTCACTGTAATCTCTTTACCACACATTATCCCTATATTGCAAACTGGAAACAATTCCTTCCTCCCATAGCCTCTACCATATGCCATAAATCTAACATTTTTCATTTCAATTATGAATTTGGATCAAAATGTATTCACCTGACCTCCCCTCTCCCTTTTTTTCTTATATTCATTTATTATTTATTTCCTTTTGTATTATGTATAAAAAGTAAAAATAAACGTGTATGGCAAAGATGAATGTAACTATATCTGTATTGACATAAGTGCTGATGTTCCTGCTAATATACAAAAATAAAAAATGTAACTAAAAACTTAAAGTGAGAACGTACCAAGGAGGAGTCTTTTGTCCGAATTGTAAGTATCATTTAAATGCCTATGATTTAGGTCAGATTCGGCTTACTTTACCTAACCTGAGAATAATAAATAAAAAAGTTAAACATGTAAAGGTTAAATAGACACTTTAAAACAGTTGATGTATTTTAATCATTTGTCGTTTCATGTTAGATATAGTATATTGCAATATATAGTAAGATCGTATGTAGCTGAGTTTATACCATTGGTATCTGGGGTAAACTCTGGACATAAATTCATCCAGCAGTTTTAGTGTTTAAGAACTGTCCATGTTTTCCTTGAAATGTTCAACATTAGATTGATTCCAAATTAACTCTGATTTTAAGGGGAACAGTATTTCATGATTGTGTGATGTTCTAACTCTGTCAAACGAGTGCTTCAGGTAAAGCACTCTTTGGCAGTGGTCAGAAACTGGAAATTGAGGTCTGACTGTGAAGGCATTAATAAAGTTTGGCTCAATAACTGTCAATTAGTAATCTCAATCACACTGGCTCCTAGTTTGGTGCAGTAAATTAATATACCGATAGAATCTCCTCAGGTTCTGCCATTTATGATATACAGTCCTAGACCTTTATAAAGCTTTAACAACTGCTTCCCATTTCTGTTGAGTAAAGGCGGGTGTTGACTGGCGCATGATGCCCCCAAATATATGATCATTACCTGTGGTATTTACATAATCCATTTCTCTTCCAGTCCTTGCATTTAAGTCACCACATATAAGAACATTTCCTTTGGACTGAAAGTATAAGATGTCTTTCTACAGATGAAGAAAGCAATCTTCTTGGTAATATGGGGAATCATGAAGTGGATGGTAAGCTGCACAGAAGTAAAGATTACTCTGTGGTAGAATAGATTTTACTTGAAGCCAAATTAATTAATTTTCTGTTTTTATCAGATGTTTTATATACTCTTTGTGCTATATTAGTTTTTCTCCTGAATCACGTCCAGATTCCCTTAATAAAACTAGTTGTTATTTTCGCACTATTTCAGCACAGTTGAATTGCCCAATAGCACATTCCCACGCCTTATGCATGACAGAGGGAGTACTCAAGAATATGAATAGAGGAAAGGAGGTCTGCTATTGGGTTCGTCTGTAAGGGGGATAAATTATTATAGAAATACATACTTGCCTTTCCTTGCTTTATTATAGAGACATCTCATGAGTTGTGCGTCCTTTGTATGATTCCCATCAATGCCACACATTGTCAGTTGTTCACCTCATTGAGTGTTTCGGCACTTTATCACAAGACACCCTCAGCAAAGGGAGGCCCACTGCAGGTCGATCAGACCTGGGTGTGTGTTGCATTGTTACAAGATCGTCTGGCAGCCCATGCTGTGACCATCCGCCTCAACCACAGCCATTGGCTTCATCTTTCCGCACTACTGGCCAAATCTTGAATATCCTCCACTGGCCCTGTCCTTTGAAAGTGACCAATGATACCACTGCATTTATCCTGTTAGTAGTGAACTCACGCACTACAAGTCGTGAGCATACATATTCCCGGAGCAGTGGGCAGCTATCACTGCAGCTCAAGGCACCTCAGTTGTTACCCACCCACCCTGAGAATCCAACCGGCAACCTACTGGTCACAAATCTAACCATTTGGCCACGACTACTCACCTTTAAAATCAACTTGTCCTTTGCATCTCCTACCGCTGTTGTGGGGTTCCATTTCCTCCCTGTGACTACTGTTGAGCAGATTCTCTTACACAGGGATCACAGGATTCTTTTAGCGTCATATCTAACCTTGTTTTGGTGCATTTATATTCTTCCACAAGGCTTAAAATGGGAAGAGCGCTCCATTCCCGTACAGCCCTATGTTGCTAAAGCATCTTGGTAGCCCAAGGCATTTCCTCACTTGTGTACTCACCAATCTCTCCAGGTTATTGCCATGAGACACCGTGAGCTCATACATTGAAATTGGCCACATCAGGCGTGGCAACAAGCCAAATTGTAAGCACCAGTGTTTCAGCTTCCCTGGAAGAGCTGTATTATTGATTTTCTTGAGACCACTGGCTGTCTCTTGCCTGATTTGTTCCACCTGTTTGGCGTCTTTAAGGTCTGCGGTGTACCACCCAATTTTTATTCCCAAATTTTATTTCGATAATTTCTCTGTAAGCTCCTGGACATTTTAATGTCTCATTACTCCGACACCAGGTCTCAAGAAATATAGCAATTTCTTTATCTTGTGTACTACCAAGTAAATCTCTGCTTTATTGTCTTGTTTCCAAAAGTTGAAGAGCGCAAACCTTTTATATTCAAACAACTACTTTTAAATGATTTCATAGATAAGATCAAGTGTCTCTAGGTGTGTGTGAGTTATTTCATGAGTTTGGAGCAGATGATGTTGAGTAGATTTCTTATTTGGTTGAGTTCAGCAGCTGCAGGGTTTGGCCTCTGTTGGACAGCTGCGGCATAGCTCTGAGGCTGTAATGAAGGTCCAGGAGTTGAGTTCTCTCTGTGATCTGCTCTTGCTGTGTGGATTTCGGCTGTATTCTCTATTACTACGTGCAGTGCTTTTCAGCACTCTTGTGAATAGTTGTACTCCTTGCTTGTTCAGGTGTACATGATACGCGAGGTGAACATTTGGAATAAGTGCGCAACTTCTGGAGAGCTCCAGATTGTTTCCATGGATCACATGAAATGGCACATCACTCCGTGGCAGTAAAGTGGACAAGGTTATTTTAGTCTCTGGGAATCATTCTGAAGCTTTGATGGCCACCTCTCTGAGTGCGGGAGCCACGTGACCTTCCATTGCTCTTAAATTATTAGTCCCTGTGTGGATTATTGTCAAGGACACAACAGGCTCCACCCCACGTTCACAATCACCCGAATTCTGACCAGCACACCTGTTCCCAATCACTAATCACCGCACCCAGCACAATAAAGCCACTCACCAGCATTCAGTCTTTGTCCGGTCTCCCAAGTGGTAAAGGACTTTAACCCTGTTGGTCTCAGTAGAGCCAGCCCAGGGAAATACTTGCACCAACAATCTCCTAGTGAACTCCAGCTATCCCCTAGAACACTTTAAATGATCTCCGTGGAATCTACTACTTTCTCCAAGAATACTTCAGTGCTTTCCCGGTGAACCCCTACCCTTCTGTGTACTCCACGTGGCTTTCTGTGCTTTTGTTTTTGGAAATAAGAGTTTCTCGTTGACGTATTTACCGTTGGAGTTGATTAGAATAGGAGCTTCTGTTTCATTAGCTTGTCTGAAGCGGTGCTGTGGACTTCTGTTGAGGATTGACTATTGTCCGCTGTAAATTACTGAAGATTGTCAGTGAGGATTTCTGAACAGGTCAGGGCCCGTATTTATCAAGCTTCTTGAAGTGCCTGTAATTGGCAAGTCAGTCGTTTAGTGGTTGTTGTTATGGCACTCAAGTTGGCAAAGTCAAGTGATGATGGGACTTTTTATTTTCCCAATTAAGGCCAAAGGCAAAGCAGAAATATATCTTTTCAAACATTAAAGTAAATAAACTTGTTAAACAGAAAACAAAACTGACATCCACTTTCAACAATGGCAATGTTCAAGTTGGCATCTTGCTAGCCATAAAACTTGCATCACATAATTGACCACAATCATTACAAGAGCTTCTCCTCTCTTTTTTCCTCACCAAACACTAAACAGCCTCTTTTAAATAGAGACAATTCCCACCATTTCAAATTGGTCTAAACCCTTGACAATAAATCATGGGTTGCAAATTGAGTATACTTGAAAACCATTAATTAAAAGACATTACAAAGTTAGTCATTTAATACAACCAGCTTAATACTTGCTAATTTACCAACTTTAATAAAACTCCTAATTAGAGCAAAAAAATACAACGTCAACGTTCACATTTCATTCTCCTCCTCGAGGTAGCAGACATAAATATATATAAGATGCTCACTAGGGGTGCTCCCGTCATGAGACCTATTCATAAGTCAACCACGAAGAAGAGATGACAGTAAGTCAATACAAATATGTGAACAACTTTGTATTTAATAAAGGAACTTTTTCCAAATGAAAACAGTCTATGGAATGGTTATTGTAAAGCTATAAACATCATTTAAGTTTATTCAAAGGTGATTTTAAGAGACTAAAGATTTAAGAGAACAGAAAATCCTGTGTGGTAAATTGGTTACGTCACGATTATGTTCGAGGTAGCAGGTTACGGAGAGCAACGAAATGCATCGGAAATTGCTGACTAATCACCGATGATATGTAACAGGTGCGGTAAGATCAGCACGCCTTGAGGCAAACTGCAGGCAGGAAAGATAAACAAATGCTTGTCTTGCACAGACAAGTCGATGTGGAGGGTAAATCTGATGCACATCAATGAATAATCAACCCGAGACGCTGCTGGTAGGATGGACTATTTAAATAAGCATTTAAATTGCGTATGATGATTCAACAGTGCATAGGGTTCCTGTGTATTATTAAGTATACTTGAAAGCTTGCATATTGTGTATACATGTTAATGCATGGGGTGTTCATCCATCCATCCATTTTTCGGCTTCATCCGGGTCGGGGGGGCAGCTAAGCAGGGATGCCCAGACTTCCCTCTCTCTAGACACTTCCTCCAGCTCTTCCGGTGGGACACAGAGGCGTTCCCAGCCCAGCCGGGAGACATAGTCCCTCCAGCGTGTCCTAGGTCTTCCCCGGGGTCTCCTCCCAGTGGGACATGCCCGAAACACCTTCCCGGGAAGGCGTCCAGGGGGCATCCGGAAAAGATGCCCGAGCCACCTCAGCTGGCCCCTCTCGATGTGGAGGAGCAGCGGCTCTACTCTGAGCTACTCCCGAGTGACCGAGCTTCTCACCCTATCTCTAAGGGATCGCCCAGCCACCCTGCGGAGGAAGCTCATTTCGGCCACCTGTATCCGGGATCTTGTCCTTTCGGTCATGACCCACAGCTCATGACCATAGGTGAGAGTAGGAACGTAGATTGACCGGTAAATCGAGAGCTTCGCCTTGCGGCTCAGCTCCTTCTTCACCACGACAGACCGGTACAGCGACCGCATTACTGCAGAAGCTGCACCGATCCGTCTGTCAATCTCCCGTTCCATCCTTCCCTCACTCGTGAACAAGACCCCAAGATACTTGAACTCCTCCAATTGAGGCAGGAACTCTCCAACAACCTGAAGTGGTCAAGCCACCCTTTTCCGACTGAGAACCATGGCCTCGGATTTGGAGATGCTGATTCTCATCCCAGCCGCTTCACACTCGTCTGCAAACCGTCCCAGTGCATGCTGAAGGTCCTGGTCTGATGGGGCCAGCACGACAACATCATCCGCAAAGAGCAGAGATGAAATCGTGTGGTCCCCAAACCCGACACCCTCCGGCCCCTGGTAAATAAAAATTATGAACAGAACCGGCGACAAAGGGCACAAGTCTGACTTACTGCCGGCAATGCGAACCAAGCTCCTGCTCCGGTCGTACAGGGACCGGATAGCTCTTAGCAAAGGGTCCCGAATCCCATACTCCCAGAGCACCCTCCACATGATGCCGCGAGGGACACAGTCGAATGCCTTCTCCAAATCCACAAAACACATGTGGATTGGTTGGCCAAACTCCCATGAACCCTTCAGCACCCTGGAGAGGGTATAGAGCTGGTCCAGTGTTCCACGACCGGGACAAAACCACATTGTTCCTCCTGAATCCGAGGTTCTACCATCGGCCGGATTCTCCTCTCCAGTACCCTGGCATAGCCTTTCCCGGGGAGGCTGAGAAGTGTGATCCCCGATAGTTATATATAGCACACCCTCCGGTCCCCCTTCTTAAAAAGAGGGACCACCACCCCGGTCTGCCAGTCCAAAGGCACTGTCCCCGACCGCCACGCAATGCTGCAGAGGCGTGTCAGCCAAGACAGCCCCACAACATCCAGACACTTGAGGTACTCAGGGCGGATCTCATCCACCCCCGGAGGAGTTTCTTGACTACCTCGGTGACTTCAGCCCCGGGTGATGGACGAGTCCGCCTCCGAGCCCCCAGCCTCTGCTTCCTCAATGGAAGACGTGACGGCGGGATTGAGGAGATCCTCGAAGTATTCCTTCCACCGCCCGATGATATCCCCCGTCGAGGTCAACAGCTGCCCTCCACTGTAAACAGGATTGGTAGGGCACTGTCCTGAGCGCCGGACGGTTTGCCAGAATCTCTTCGAGGCGATAGTCCTTCTCCATGGCCTCACCGAACTCCTCTCAGGCCCGAGTTTTGCCTCTGCAGCCGCTTGGCCTGTCGGTACCCGTCAGCTGCCTCGGGAGTCCCACAAGCCAGCCAGGCCCAGGCTTGACGGCATTGTCCACCACCGGGTTCGGGAATTGCCGCAGGGAGACCTTAGCTCCGGATGGCCGCGTTGACAATGGAGGTGGAGAACATGGTCCACTCGGTATCTCCAGACTCCCTCGGGAAAGGCCACCTGGGAACAGGGGCCGACCAAACGTCGATAGTCCTTCTCCATGGCCTCACCGAACTCCTCTCAGGCCCGAGTTTTTGCGGGCTGCAGTCGGTACCCGTCAGCTGCCTCGGGAGTCAGGCCCAGCATTGTCCACCACGGGAATTGCCGCCTCCTTAGCTCCGGATGACAATGGAGGTGGAGAATCGGGACTCCCTCGGGATCTGGTCGAAGCTCTGCCGGAGGTGGAAGTTGAAGATCTCTCTGACAGGGGATTCGGCCAAACGTTCCCAACAGACCCTCACAGTACATTTGGGTCTGTCGAGTCTGTCCAGCCCCCGCCATCGGATCCAACTCACCACCAGGTGGTGATCAGTTGACAGCTGCCCCTCTCTTCACCCAAGTGTCCAAGACATACGGCCGGAGGTCAGATGAAACAACCACAAAGTCGATCATCGACCTCCGGCCTAGGGTGTCCTGGTGCCATGTGCACTGATGGACACCCTTATGCTTGAACATGGTGTTCGTTATGGACAAGCAGTAACTAGCACAGAAGTCCAATAACAGAACACCACTCGGGTTCAGATCAGGGGAGCCGTTCCTCACAATCACGCCCCTCCAGGTGTCACTGTCGCTTCCCACGTGGGCGTTGAAGTCTCCCAGAAGAACGACGGAGTCCCCGTCGGAGCACTTTTCCCTCCCAGAGTCTCCAAGAAGGCCGGGTACTCTACACTGCCGTTTGGCCCATAGGCGCACACAACAGTGAGAGACCTATCCCCAACCCGAAGGCGCAGGGAAGCGATCCTCTCGTTCACCGGGGTGAACTCCAACACATGGCGGCTGAGCTGGGGGGCTATAAGCAAACCCACACTAGCCCGCCGCCTCTCACCATGGGCAACTCCAGAGTGGTGAAGAGTCCATCCTCTCTTGAGGAGTGTGGTTCCAGAGCCCAAGCTGTGCGTAGAGGTGATCCCAACTATTTCTAGTTGGAATCTCTGAACCTCACGCAACAATCTCAGGCTCCTTCCCCGCCAGAGAGGTTGCGTTACATGTCCCTAGAGCTAGATTCCGCGTCCAGGGATCGGGTTGTCGATGCCCCCGCCTTCGACTGCCGCCCGATCCACTAAGCACCGGCCCCTTACTGGACCCCGTTGTATCAGAAAAACAACCAAAAATGGCAATCAAGGGAGAAGGTGGGATGTTATAGGCATAAGCCTTAGAGATGACTTCAAAAAAGGATGACCAGAAAGGGACAAGTTTCGGACAAGACCAGAACATATGATAGGAAGTAGCTGGCATCTGTTTGCATCTATCACATATTGGGTCTACGTTAGGAAATATTCTTGCTAATTTAGCTTTTGAGAAGTGCAACCTGTGTAGCACTTTAAACTGTATTAAAGAATGTCTGGAACATATGGAAGAAGAGTGGACTCTTGTAAGAGCCATGTCCCATTCTTCATCAGACAGCTGCACCTCCAAGTCACCCTCCCACTGTTCTCTGATATGTGAAATAGAGAGGTTGCAGCTGTCCATGATATGGGAATAAATAAACGATATTCTACTCTTATTCAGCGTATTGACCCTTAATAGGGAATCCAAACAGGAAGGAGAGGGGTGTGTAGGAAAATTAGCAAACTTTTTACGAGTAAAATCTCGAATTTGCAAGTATCGAAAAAAATGATTATTGGTCAGACCAAATTTCCTGGATAGTTGTTCAAAGCTAGCAAAAGTGTCATTAACATACAAGTCCTCAATACTATGAATGCCCTTGTCATACCAAATTTTGAAGCCATTGTCCATTAGGGATGGTTGAAAAAGATGGTTATGTGTTATTGGTGAATGAGCAGACATACTCTGAATACCCAGACATCTTTTGAACTGAGTTATGATACGTAGTGATTGAGTTACAATTATATTATCCTTAATATTATTAACTAGTGATGGCAGGGGTGCGCAGAGCAAAGCAGGGAGTGAATGTGGGCTGCTTGTAACCTTTTCAATCTGGAGCCATGCAGGGATCCTGTCATTCCAATCTTTTAACCACAGAGAAATGGCATTGAAGTTTGCGGCCCAATAATACGCGCGTAAATTTGGAAGTGAAAGCCCACCTACACCTTTTGGCCTTTCCATAAATTATTTTCTAATACGAGCTGGTTTATTATCCCATATAAAGGAAGAAATCATTTGATTAAATGCCTTGAAAAAAGATTGTGGTATATAGACGGGCAGTGCCTGAAATAGATATAGAAACTTTGGTACAATATTCATCTTTACAGAATTCGTTCTCCCGATAAGAGATAATGCCAAAATTGACCATCTTTTAATATCTTCTTTGCACTGTTCCAACAAAGGGGTGATGTTACTTTTAAATAGACTGTAATAGGATTTGGTGACTTTTACACCCAAATATGTAAAGGACTCGGCAGACATCTTAAATGGCAGATCGGGAAATTCTGTGTTATTATTACTAATGGGGAAGTATTCGCTCTTATTAAAATTTAGTTTATACCCAGATATGTTTCCAAATTCCTGCAAGATTTTAAGGATTATAGGGGTAGTTGTGCTGGGATTGGTGACATATAATAGCAAGTCGTCTGCATAGAGAGAGACATTGTGAGTTAGGCCCCCACGTGAGATACCTTGTATACTATTATTGCATCTGAGAGCTATGGCAAGTGGCTCTATAGCTAAAACGAAAAGCAATGGACTCACTGGATCCCCTTGCTTTGTCCCTCTGTGAAGAGGAAAATACTTAGATGAGATACCGTTGGTATAGACTGAGGCAGTAGGATCAGCGTAAATGAGCTTGATAAGGTGAGTGAAGTAAGGGCCAAACCCAAACCTTCCAAGTGTATGAAAAAGATATTCCCACTCAACCCGATCAAACGCCTTTTCGGCATCAAGCGATATTACTGCCTCAGGGGTTGGAGTGCTAGATTTAGTATAGATTGTATTAAATAATCGTTTTAGGTTGAAATAGGATTGTCTGCCCTGGATAAACCCAGTCTGGTCCTCTGAAATGACATGAGGAAGAACTGTCTCAAGCCTAAGTGCGATGGCCTTTGAGAACACTTTACCATCACAGTTTGTCAAGCTGATTGGCCTATTAGATGAGCAATCTCGAGGGTCCTTATTCTTCTTTAACAATAGTGTAATAGATGCCTGGCGGAGCGTAGGCGGAAGAATATTATTCTCCAGTGCTTCTGCATAGACTGAGAGAAGAAGTTTATCTTTAAATTTTTTATAAAAATCTGTTGGAAATCCGTCTGGGCCAGGGGCTTTTCCACTCTGAAGGGACATTATTGCATTGTTGATCCTCCAGCGTCAGATTTTGCTCCAGTCGTTCTTTAGATTCAGGGTCAATTCTAGGAACATTCAGATTAGAAAAAAAGGCGTCGAATTGGTTGTGATCCAGTATTGAATCTGAGGAATATAATTTAGAATAGAACTCTTTAAAGCGTTTATTAATGGCCTGATGGTCCTCCGTTGAGGAGCCATCAGGTAGCATAATTTGCGAGATAACACGGGACGCTGCTTTTTGGCGGAGTTGACCTGCTAATAGTTTGGAGGGTTTATCCCCTTCTTCGTAGAATCTACTACGCGACTTAAAAAGGAGCCTTTCCGCTTGGGTGGTAGTTAGGAGATCAATTTCAGTTTGTAAGCCAACTCTCCTCCTAATCAAATCAGGGGTCGGAGAACCAGATATGAGTCCGTCCAGAGCCTTAATTTCTGAAGATATCTCCTCAATCCTCTTATATTTCATACTCCTAATATACGCAGAGCGGGAAATTATCTGTCCCCTGAGATACGCTTTAAGTGTCTCCCAGAGGGTTGAGGCTGAGATGCCATCCGTCCTATTTACATGCAGAAAGAAATCTATTTGTTCCGCAATGAACTTCACAAAGTCTGAATCAGCCAGCAGGAGTGTATCAAGCTGCCATGTCCATTTGGTCCTCTGTGTCGGAAGAGTTACCTTAATACTGGCCGGGGCATGATCGGAAATAATGATTGGATCATATTTACAATCTGTATAACATTAAGCAAATAGGGGTCAACCAAAAAAAAAATCTATCCTGGAGAACGACTTGTGTACGCTGGAGAAATATGAATACTCCCTTTTGGTGGGATGCTTAAGTCTCCATGGGTCTATAAGTTTATGTGCATCTATGAACGACTGGATTGTTTGTACAGATTTAGACAGTCTTGGTACAGACTGAGAAGAGCGATCCAAGACAGAATCCATCACCAGGTTGTAATCCCCAGACATAATCAAGTGACAACTATCCAGATTAGGGATGGAGTTTAGTATTTTCTTAAAAAAATTTCATCATCAAAGTTTGGGCCGTAAATATTGACCAATACTAAACGAAGTTGAAACAGCTCTCCCACAACCAATCACATATCTGCCATTAGGGTCCAAGATAGTGTCTGATACAATGAGAGGAATCTTTTTATGAATGAGTATAGCTACTCCTCTGCCTTTATAGTTGAATTGTGAATGAAACATTTGCCCAACCCATTCTTTGTGAATTTTAGACTGGTCTCGATTTTGAAGGTGGGTTTCCTGTAGGAAAGCAATGCCAACCCCAAGATGTTGTAAGTGAGAGAGAACCTTTTTTCTCTTAATTGCCTGATTCAGACCCTTCACATTCCAACTTATAATTTTCATGTCATCTTTACCTGGGACAAGATGTGATTTATTCTGTGTCATTAGAACCATTCAATTTAGAAATAACTGCGTTTACCCCATTTAGATGATAAGAAAGCCGGATAGGTGCACAAACTGTATAAAGAACAAATACCACTTCAAAACTACAACATATAACAATAGACAAGCCTTAAAAAGGCTACCCCCCCCAGAAAACTTCAAACTACTGCAAACCTGCATTTGCGTGCTACCCGCAAAGATGAATACTTTTTTTCAACCATTAATGAACCTCTACAACAGTGTGTTAAGTGACCTGGACATCATTACACGTTACTGAAACCATGATATCCATAAACCTTAGATCGTCACTTTAGGGAGATCGGTGGTGACCAAAAAAAAGCATTTAGGAGGGCGTGCATATATAGCGTTAGTGTGCTGTGTATACACACCGTAACAAACAAAGCGTGCACTGCCACTATGAACAATGCTAAATGCTGTATATAATACAATAAAAAATAGAATACAATAAAAATAGAAAGTACTGTCAGAAAGTATGACAGAGTACCGTATCTAATGATACCACCGTCTCTTTTAAATTATTATTGGCGTCATGGACCCGATCATTAACAGTACCTCAATCACCATTTTCCGCAGCGTGTAAGGCGTTATCATCAATAACCTTGTTATCAATGTAGGTCAGCGCCTCCGCAGGGTCGGTAAACTTCATACGTTTCCCGTTGTGTGTGAACTGCAGAGTGGCTGGATAGTAGAGGCCGAACTGGATCTTTGCGGCGTGGAGCTTCTTTTTGGATTCGGAGAAGGCTGTACGTCGTTTGTTGATATCCGGGCTGTAATCAGGAAAGATGTGAAATCTTGATCCGTTGAAAGAGAGCGGTCCCTTCTGTCTGGCGAGGCGCAGAATCAACTCTTTGGTTTGAAAGTGATGGAGCTTGACAATAAATGGCCGCGGCCTATTGTCGCCATCCGCTGGTTTTGGGGCCAAACTCCTGTGGGCTCTATCGACCGACGGCGGCTTCTCAAAACTGTCTTCCCCAAGCACATCGATGAGTAGTTTGGTAATGAATTCCGTTGGTCGTGGGCCCTCCACATTTTCTGATATCCCCACAATGCGTATATTCTGCCGTCTAGTGTAGTTTTCCAAGTACGCGACCTTCTCCCTCAATGCATCGTTCTCTTTAATCAGCAAAGTTTGTGAAGTTTCCACGCTGCTCAGCCTCTTGTCAAACTCATTCAGCCCGTCCTCCACGTCGGTAATTCGTTGGCCATACGTATTCAGGATCGAATGTAGAGAGGCAATAGACGCCCGGTTCTCCTCCCGAAACGAGTTGATAGAAGTCTGCAAAGCAGTAACTGCGTTTGCCAGCGCGTCCATGTTATTAGCATTAGCACCTGTTTCTGCGCTAACGCTAGCCGATGAGTTCGTATCGCCCCGCGTTGTGGTTTTCCCACTTTGTTGTTTGGCCGATTTAGGAGGCATTCATCCACTCATGAGGTAGTAAAGTCACTTATTGTGTGTTTCCAGCGGAGTTTGAACGGTTACGAGGTTCAAAATATATATATTTGATAGATCTTTGCGGGAGCTATCGAAGACACGTCTACTCGCTACTCATGCTCGCGTGCGCCCCCCCCAAGCAAGATCATTCTAATAGATAATATCTAATAAATTAATAAATAGATGCAGTCTCCCGGTGAGCAAGCCAACACTGCCCTGCTGTGGCGAGGAACCAAAACTCCCTTATTGATTGATGGAGAAAAAAAAACCTAGGGAGAAACCAGGCTCAGCCGGGAGGGCCAGATCCCCTCTGACGTGTCATAGCTGCTCTCAGTGACCCCGACCAAGTCATCCCCGAGGAAGGGGGGAGAGCCCACCGCCCGCGACCCAGGCAATCCCACTCGCCGAAACTATGCACGTCCAGCCCGGTCCCACTCCGCGATCGACACCAGAAAAACAGAGCAACAACAGATGGTCTCTCAGAGGCATTTTGAGGAACATTATTCCTCTGCTGTCTGACATCGACCACAAAGCAAGACCATCCAGACCCACACAGCCCCAACAAATAAAATCCCCCCAACCACAACCAACGAGCCCCCCCCACCCCCCACGAACATCAGCCCAGCAACCCCCAATCAGGGCCACTGAACGCAGCTATAACTTCAAACTGCTGTCATGTGATGTAGTTTAGCATTTAATACCAAGCATTGTAACTTTTAGCATTAATGTGACATGTAGTCCGTCTTTGCTCTTGGTTGGGGATAGAATGGTCTGAGCTGGCATGGTCGCCTTTCTTTGGGTGGAAATGGAGTTGCCTTAGATGGAGCTGGGATGGTCAGTCAGTCCGCAGCTGGCGTAGTCTCTAGGTCGGGATGGGCATATGATGTCCATCTGGGCCTGGCAGAACTTTCCCTACCTCGAGATGGGCATCCCGAGGCGGAGGCAGAAAGAAAATAATTAGCGTAGCTGCTGTTCATTTACTATGCATTAGTGAAAGCTTGGGTGAAAAGATGTGTCTTTAATCTAGATTTAAATTGGGAGAGTGTGTCTGACCCTCGAATAGTATCGGGAAGGCTATTCCAGAGTTTAGGTGCTACGTATGAGAAAGCTCGACCCCCTTTTGTAGATTTAGTTATTCTAGGTGTTATCAAAAGTCCTGAGTTTTGCGATCTTAGAGTGCGTGATGGGTTGTAATGTGATAGAAGCTGTTTGCCTTGGGAGACCCTACCAGGGGCATATAGCCCCAGACAACATAGCTCCTAGGGTCTTTCGGGTACTCAAACCCCTCCACCACGGTAAGGTGGCAGTTCAAGGAGGGGATGGGGTGTTCAATGTTTGGGAAATTAAGTATTTTTATTCTGTTTTGTTTAAGGTTATCAACCTAATTGGAATTTATTATGATTTTGAGATGAACTATTGTTACCGAAAAGGAGGCAGACTACTGTCACAACTTTAATCAAGTTAAGGTAATTGGAAATTTAGCAAAACAGTGAAATTGTAACTGTAAAGTTTATTGAAGACTCAGAGTAAAGCCATCTTTAGTTGATCCTTGTGTCCGTGGTTGACTATGCTCTTTTTTAGAGTTAGAGGCAAGATTGATGTGTGGAGACCATAAGTAACTTGACAGTTATTTAAGTGCATAAACGGTACTGTAACTCTGCTAACTCGCCTCAAACATTCCCTTAAACTCCTGTCAGTAACAGTCACATATTGGCAATGCCAAAGAAACTCGTTAGTAAAGTCCTCAATGCTGCGACCAGCTTGATATATCGAACACAGTTTCATCCAACGATCATCTTAAGTAACTTCTGAAACCTTCTTGTACTCTGGTCCATCTGCTAGATCCATATTGGCTTCTGTCACAAACTGCTCTAAACTCATGGGTTGAAGATCTAAATGCAGCTTTATTGCACAAACGATACAGGCAATGGACAGGGCAGGCAGAAAACAGGGATAAACAGGTGCAGGTCATATAATTAGAATATCATCAAAAAGTTGATTTATTTCACTAATTCCATTCAAAAAGTGAAACTTGTATAGTGTATACATTCATTCCACACAGACTGATATATTTCAAGTGTTTATTTCTTTTAAATTTGATGATTATAACTGACAACTAATGAAAACCCCAAATTCAGTATGTCAGAAAATTTGAATATTGTGAAAAGGTTCAATATTGAAGACACCTGGTGCCACACTCTAAACAGCTAATGAACTCAAAACACCTGCAAAGGCCTTTAAATGGTCTCTCAGTCTAGTTCTGTAGGCCACACAATCATGGGGAAGACTGCTGACTTGACAGTTGTCCAAAAGACGACCATTGACACCTTGAAATATATCAGTCTGTGTGGAATGAATGTATACATTATACAAGTTTCACTTTTTGAATTGAATTTGTGAAATAAATTAACATTTTGATGATATTCTAATTATATGACCTGCACCTGTATATACAGTCGTGGCCAAAAGTTTTGAGAATTACATAAATATTGGAAATTGGAAAAGTTGCTGCTTAAGTTTTTATAATAGCAATTTGCATATACTCCAGAATGTTATGAAGAGTGATCAGATGAATTGCATAGTCCTTCTTTGCCATGAAAATTAACTTAATCCCAAAAAAACCTTTCCACTGCATTTCATTGCTGTCATTAAAGGACCTGCTGAGATCATTTCAGTAATCATCTTGTTAAGTCAGGTGAGAATGTTGACAAGCACAAGGCTGGTTTCATTATGTCAGGCTGATTGGGTTAGAATGGCAGACTTGACATGTTAAAAGGAGGCTGATGCTTGAAATCATTGTTCTTCCATTGTTAACCATGGTGACCTGCAAAGAAACGCGTGCAGCCATCATTGCGTTGCATAAAAATGGCTTCACAGGCAAGGATATTGTGGCTACTAAGATTGCACCTAAATCAACAATTTATAAGTTCATCAAGAACTTCAAGGAAAGAGGTTCAATTCTTGTAAAGAAGGCTTCAGGGCGTCCAAGAAAGTCCAGCAAGCGCCAGGATCGTCTCCTAAAGAGGATTCAGCTGCGGGATCGGAGTGCCACCAGTGCAGAGCTTGCTCAGGAATGGCAGCAGGCAGGTGTGAGCGCATCTGCACGCACAGTGAGGCGAAGACTTTTGGAAGATGGCCTGGTGTCAAGAAGGGCAGCAAAGAAGCCACTTCTCTCCAAAAAAAACATCAGGGACAGATTGATCTTCTGCAGAAAGTATAGTGAATGGACTGCTCCGATGAAGCCCCTTTCCGATTGTTTGGGGCATCTGGAAAAAGGCTTGTCCGGAGAAGAAAAGGTGAGCGCTACCATCAGTCCTGTGTCATGCCAACAGTAAAGCATCCTAACACCATTCATGTGTGGGGTTGCTTCTCATCCAAGGGAGTGGGCTCACTCACAATTCTGCCCAAAAACACAGCCATGAATAAAGAATGGTACCAAAACACCCTCCAACAGCAACTTCTTCCAACAATCCAACAACAGTTTGGTGAAGAACAATGCATTTTCCAGCACGATGGAGCACCGTGCCATAAGGCAAAAGTGATAACTAAGTGGCTCGGGGACCAGAATGTTGAAATTTTGGGTCCATGGCCTGGAAACTCCCCAGATCTTAATCCCATTGAGAACTTGTGGTCAATCCTCAAGAGGCGGGTGGACAAACAAAAACCCACTAATTCTGACAAACTCCAAGAAGTTATTATGAAAGAATGGGTTGCTATCAGTCAGGATTTGGCCCAGAAGTTGATTGAGAGCATGCCCAGTCGAGTTGCAGATGTCCTGAAAAAGAAGGGCCAACACTGCAAATACTGACTCTTTGCATAAATGTCATGTAATTGTCGATAAAAGCCTTTGAAACGTATGAAGTGCTTGTAATTATATTTCAGTACATCACAGAAACAACTGAAACAAAGATCTAAAAGCAGTTTAGCAGCAAACTTTTTGAAAACTAATATTTATGTAATTCTCAAAACTTTTGGCCACGACTGTACATACTGTACACACACACCTACGTTTTTTTTCATGTAGGTGCAAGCCTTCTGCAATAAAAAGAACTTTGCAGCAGCTGAAAATGAAATATAAAAACATAATTCAGTCAGGTGAGTTTAAAGAAATAAAATGCTCTTGCTAGTAGGATGCCTGCTGGGAAATGTTTGATATTACTTAAACTAGCCTTAAATGTTATGAGGAGAACCGAGCGCTATGGCTATAGAAGACAAAAAAAAACGACGTTGTGTCGAAGACCACAGATGGGGTTCGCTCTTGGGAACCTATCAGCTCTGACTACTTTAGAAAAGGCCAATGAAAATTGGCGAATTAAATTTGCATGCCGGGCTCCGCCCCCGGATGTCCGGTATAAAAGGAAGCCGGCGTGCTTCATTCACTCACCGTTTGTTGAAGAGCCTGAGAGCATCTCACGACTGCTGCAGAGGGCGATATGCGTTTGTGGCATAAGGGACACAACGTCTCGTTCCCTCCATCAGGGAACCGAGGTTACATACGTAACCGAGAAGTTCCCTTTCTGTCGGTCTCTCGACGTTGTGTCGAAGACGACAGATGGGGTTCTCTCTGGAAAACGCCACAATGCCTATCGCGTCACAATCTCTAACGAAGCGACGGTAACAGGCCTGGGCGTGTCAACTCGAGGCTTTCGTGAAACTGTAACCTTCCAGTGTGATGGGTCGGGGGTCCCAGAGCTTCCAATGAAAGATGGGAGGGCCCTGACCAGTTACCTTTCACGGACGGAGCCTTTTCTCTCTTGCTGGCGAGAGGCCGTCCAGATCGGGTACCACCGGGTAAGCACAACTACCTTAATTAGGGATGCACTGCAGAGGCCACTTCCTACCCGTGGGGAGGAATACAGTGGAAAAAGGTATGGTCTCGCCCTCAGGGGAGAACGCATGGAACGTGCGGACTAAGTAGTTAACCGCGAGGTGGAGGTCCACCTAGGGGAGGTCATGGGTTACCAGGAGTGGGAACCAGCTCATGAGGATACATCAGACGGAACAGCACACGGGGAGGGGTGTTACAGGCGTCCGGTAGCACTAGGTCCGGTTAGAGCCAGGGGATGGCTCACATGTTCTCCCGGCCTAAGGGGAAAGGCTGCTCTGCCCAGCCAACCCCCAGGTGGTGCTTGCTTAGTGATGGATGGAATGCCTATTCTTAACCAAGTGGTTGGGTAAGAAGGGAAGCGGATAGGGTACCTGTCCTTAACCAGAGTAGGGTAAGGAGAGAGGTAGATAGCACAATGACCCAACCTCCTAGAGGGTGGGGTGATGTTTTCGCAGGCATACGCCCAGCCGGATGCCAGTCCTACATGTTGCCACGCAGGACGTGGTCTGATACCGGGTTTACGCGGAGGTTGTAGAACCTCGCGAAGGTGTTGGGCGTAGCCCAACCCGCAGCTCTGCAGATGTCTGCCAGAGAGGCGCCCCTGGCCAATGCCCAGGAGGTGGCTATACCCTGAGTGGAGTGAGCCCTGACCTCCAGAGGGCATGGGCGATCTTGGGATCGGTACGCCGCCCTGACGGCGTCCACGATCCAGTGCGCCAGTCTCTGTGTGGAGACAGCCCTCCCCTTCTGCTGACCTCCAAAACAGACAAAGAGCTGGTCAGAGCTCCTAAAGCTCTGCGTGCGGTCCAAGTTGAGGCGCAGTGCGCGTACTGGACACAACACGGACGGGGTTGGGTCTTCCTCCCCAAGGGGGAGCGCCTGCAAGTTCACCACTTGGTCCCGAAAGGGAGTAGTGGGAACTTTGGGCACGTATCCAGGTCTGGGTCTCAGGATAACGTGAGAGTTACCAGGCCCGAATTCAAGGCAATCCGGGGACACGGAGAATGCCTGTAGGTCCCCTACCCTCTTGAAGGAAGCGAGCGCCAATAGGAGGGCCGTCTTACCCGAAAGGTGGGGAAGATCGGAACCTCCAAGGGGCTCGAAGGGGGGGCCAGAGAGGCCCGCCAGGACCACATTGAGGTCCCAAGAGGGTACGGAGCGGAGACGAGGCGGATTCCGCCTTCTCGCGCCCCTTAGGAACCTGGTGATCAGGTCGTGCTGCCCTAGAGACTTACCATCAACTGAGTCGTGATGAGTGGCGATAGCGGCTACATACACTTTCAGCGTGGAGGGGGAGATGTTAGTCTCCAGTCTCTCCTGTAGAAAGGACAGCACGATCCCGATCAAGCATCTCCGCGGGTCTTCTCGGAAATAGAATAAATGCAAAGAACTATCAATTGCCCTTGATCTGGATCTCCCTGCAAGATTTCCCCAATGGAGTAAAAATATCATGAAAAAGGTTAAAGATCAGCCCAGAACTACACAGAAGAAGCTTTCAAGACAGTTGGGACCACAGTTAGCAAGCAAAACATTGGTAACCCGCAATGCCACAATAGATTTAAATCCTGAAGCACCCACAAGGTCCTCCTGCCCAAGAAGACCCCCCTGGCTCATCTGAAGTTTGACAATGAACATCAAAATTACTCAGAGAAGGCTTTGGAGAAAGTGCTGTGAGACCAAAATTGACTCCTGTTTTTGGAGGGAGAGAAATGCTGACTATAACCCCAAGAACACCATCCCTACAGAGAAGCACAGTGTTGGAAGCATTCTGCTTTAGGGCTTTGTCTCTCCTACGGGTACAGGATGATTTCACCGCATTGAGGGGCTGATGGACGGGCCCATGTAGCGCAAAATCTTGAACGAGAACCTTCAACCTTCCCTTAACTAGATCACTGAAGATGGGTCGTGGATGTGCCTTTAACATGACAAAGACCCCAAAAAGATAGCCAAGACAACCAAAGAGTGGCTCAAGGAGAAGCACATTACATGTCCTAACCAGTCTCTAGACCCTAGTCCTATAGGAAATCTGTGAAGGAGGCTAAAAATTTGCTGAGCGACAGCCAAGAAACCTTAAAGATTGACAGATGATGGGACTAAAATGTATCCCGACACATGTGCAAACCTCGTGACCAACTATCAGAAATGTCTTACCTCTGTGTTTGCAAACAAGGGTTTCTCCACCAAGTACAAAGTTATTTTTTCTCTGGGATCAAATACTTATTTCACTGACTGAAATGCAAATGAAAATATAACCTTTATATAAAAAAATTCCACTGATTGTTTTTACGTTCTGTCTCTATGTTGAAATAAACCTACCATAAAAAGTATCCCACTCAGCACTAGACGTCTTTTGGACATCTTTTTTTGGGCTAAATCAAGTCGGCCTGTCCTGGCCGTCTTTTAGCCCAATAATCAACGTTGAAAATTGGTCTTTTTCTGGTCCATCTAAATTGGGTCCAAATTAGCCCAAAAATTGACGTAGAAAATTGGCCTTTTTTTTGTCCGTCTAAATTGGGTCCAAATTTAGTCCAAAAAAGAGTTTGCCCTTTGTTAAATCCATCTGATTCAAAATGTTTCCATAGATCGGACGCCTGTCTCGGACCACATTAAGTCCTAATATTGACATGAAAAGATCACATTGCAGTTATTGTTATTGTTATTCTGTGTTTCAACTATTTCTTAACATGTAATATCATTACAGTTCAACAATGTAGGCCTAAAGCATGCTATCAAATATTTATATAATGAACCAATATGTTTATAGTGAAAGTATGCCGTAAACATTTATTTAAATTATGCCATACAAATAACGACTGCTAACTCACTTTTATAAAGTATTTTCCCCGCTGCTTCATGATGCAAATACTTTTCAGACATTTCTAAAGGTATGTCGATTTGTTGCTAACAATGTGCCTAATATTTTAACAAATATTATAAAATAGAATTTCAAGGACTTTTTCAAATGTAAAAAAATAAATATAAGTAGCCAACCTTTTTAACACTTTCTACGCCATTCTTGAGACTTTCCCTTATTTATCACGCAACAATTCTCCACAATTTACATGTTTTCCGACATTGATAAGAAGAGTTGATTACTTTTTCCGGTTTTTGTTATACATTTACAGCGCCAAAAACAAGCATTGCCAGTTTTTAATATATATACCTTCATCATCATTGTCAATCAATCTTGAAAAAGGTCCTTGACCAAAGAACAATTTCCCATGCTTATTCATTATGTTGTTTATGAAGAAACCTACTTGCATTCGGAAATATATAAGAGGAAAAAAAATCTAAGATAATATGTCTCATGGGTTTTGTTTGTTTAAATGCAAAGGCAAATTCTTGACATATTTCTCACATTTACACATATTGTAAATACAAATTTTAATACGGTTAATAATGAAATAGATCAAAAAGTCAAATGATTTCACCAAGATATGTTAAATTCATTCAGCAGAGACACAGTTCTTTGTGCTTTTTTTAGATATATTACTAGTCAATTTTGTTCATTCAATATGAAATTGTTTGAATCATCTGAAAACGAATGATCCATTTAAGACTGGATGCAGTTAATTTTAACACTTAAAAAAATGTGATATCTCAGACCAAAACAAAGACAAGGGACATTCAAAGAATAAATACATGATATAGATTTGTTTCTTTCTTTGGGCATTTGACAAGGTTGCCCAATCCCTCATTTACTTTTTCTGCTCATCATACATTTCTTCCTCGTTATGTAAAAAGAAAAACAGTATTTAAACATTTCAATGAAATTGTGTTTATGGTTGTTTAGTTTGTTTTTGTACCTTAAAGTAAAAAAGTAGGGAACGATTCACCTTGAGCCGGTTGAAAATCGATTATAATATGTGACTTCAAACCGGTTGAGATGTTATTTGGATCGCAATACATGATTTGAACAGCAGGGGGCGTCAGGTGTTTACTGGAAACTTGGAAAACGTGGACCTGCTGATATTTCTTAAATGTTAAAAAAAACCAATAAAGGCAGTTTGTTTATATTAAAGAGACGTGTGTATTATTCATTTATTATTTGATTTGGAATTTGTTTTAGATTGCAGTTTAGTTTTGTTATTTCACATGAAATATATTTTTATTTCACAAAGAAATATGCAGCTTTTGAGAAATAATAAAAGGGCAGTTGTTCATTTCTAATTCGTCTCAACTCATTTTGTTACATCTAATTTTACTTAATTAGGTCCCTTTACAATTCCACAATCTTTAAAAAATGATGTGATAAAAACTAAATAATAATCACTGAATGTAAAAAAATGCATAATTTAAAATGAATAAATTACAATTATATATAGCCTACCCAAATGATTAAAAGAATACTTAAATAATGTACTTAAAGTGCTCTTTATTCATACACTAATTTATATATTTTTTAAATATAATTTGAAAACTACTTGAGATAATTTTAAAAACATACATTTGCTCAGTTGTGCTATTTTAAGACACAACTACTATGAACTAAAATGTGCTAAAAATGTTACCTTGTGGTTACAGGTGGTAACTAAATACATTTAAAATACAGAGATTGTTAAAAGCACATAAGTTTATCTTAAAAACTCTAGCAGAATTTTTAGAATGCAAAACTAAATGTGATGAAATAGAGCACTTTAAGTATATTTTGGAAGTGTTCTTTTTAGCACATTGGCATACACTCACACGTTAATTATAATACACGTCATAGCCTAGGCCTATGGAGCGGCATCGCATATTTATTTTTATTTATTTCCTTTTTTATCATTTAGTAGTATAACTATCTTTGCATAAATCCATATTAAAAATTTCAAATATAAAAAATAAATGATATTACCAACTTCTGTCACAAATTCCTGCTCGCGTGCCAAGCCCGCGAAACCTGGCAGCAGGCATAAGCTGGGGTCTGATAACATCACGCGCAATGCACACAGCCCCGACTCACAGGACCACACATACTGCCGACCACACCAACCATCGTTTTTCTGAGGTACAAGTTTTTCACTGAACCGTTTTGATTAATCTTACCGTAAAGCATAAGCCCAAAACATAAAATAGGTTACATATTATGATGAAAGTAATGATAATAATATTAATAATCATCGAATAAGGACACAGGGCAGTCTGAGGGGAGTTTTTCACGCTTTCACACCAGTCTTCCGGTAAATGTACTGCTCACACAACAACTGTTTTTCTGTTTTTTTTGTGCTATTTACCCAATCATCTGGATTGTATACTGTTAAAGGCCTTTGTCGCTGCTGTTAAAACCCGTTATACGCTGCTGGAATTTAGCGTATCACAGGTTTCACTCCTCCCATTACTGCAGCCGCCTACTCTCGTCTTCTCAGCCGAGGCAATACATGCGCATCTCAAACAAGCCTATTAGGTTGTTCAGTGCTCACGTAAGAATAACTTTTTCCATATGCTTGGAATAAGGTCCAAGCATATATTCATTTCAAGCGGGGCTACTGTTTACTCATATTTAAGGGAAACATGATCAACTCAAAGTATACACTACAGTCACCAGGCTCACGAAATCTCCGACATTAATATTTGATTAAAATATGAAAAATAAATCACTGACTGGTCATGTGGGATTTATTTATGAAGATACAGATTAGGGTCGCGATTTTCTGATAGTTTTATAGCTTGCCCTGAGCTAACATTAACAATTTTGTTGTTGTTTGCCTATAGCGTTCATTGAGCGTTTGGACCCGGAAACAATATATGACCTTCCATATATGGCGGTGTGTGACGTCAGGCTTAACAAGCGGGTTTTCAAGCGTAACCTTTCCGATGTGATTATGCAGTTCTTTCATTAATAGAAGGAACGACACGGACGCAGTGCTTCCTCAATTGTGCTTTACCTTGAATAAATCGAAAAAAAAACATCATTACAATGAGTCAAGACAATATGAGAGGTGATAATATACATATTCTTTTTCCAAAGCCAATGTATACACATGAAATCAAACACTATAATTCCTATCATTCACACAACATTTTTTGGAACACATTGGAATCAACAGATAAATGTATGCAAATAACAAAGTGCTACCACATGAACACACGCTTCAAATTACAAAAAGACAGGTGCATTCGTTCAATAAAACTATGTAGCTCATGACCCAACGTTAATATACGTGAAAGGGAAAAAGTAAGTTAACAATAGTTCTTAACATTGTATTACAGCTGAACTGAACATTATAAACAGCTCATGATACAGATTACGGAGTTATTTTGTCACCTCATTGCATGTAGCGAGCTACAAGCTAACCGAGATCCACCCAAGCTAACCATGTGCAAATAACTCGGAACATTTCATCAATAAAATGCAGAAACGTGCTTTTAACGTATTTAACATATTAGTAACAGTCTTTGCCCTTAACACAGAAATGCTTTGTGTGCACTTAAACACTACCTCATAGGAGAGAAAAGCATTGATAGAAGGAGCGACACGGATGCAGTGGTCCTCATGGTGCTTTACCTCGAATTAAGCGCATCTCGATTCTCGATACGATCGCTCTATCAGGGCGTGACGTCACAGGCACGCAGGCGCTTGGTCACGCAAGGGCTTAAACGTAACTAAACCCACACACAAAAAATATACATATACACACTAACTGAATGTTTAATCAAATAAGATAACAATTATGCACATTTTTCTTGTTACCACAGAAACATATCTTTCTCTTCAATTTATCACTTTATTACAGACAAAATAACAATAGCAACATTTTCCACTACACCACAAATACGTAATACGCGATGTCGCGCAAGACGGTTAAAAAGTGTGTAAATAGATAATATTGTGTAATTTCTGAGTGATTTTGGGCACAGACATGATTTTGGGCACAGACAAGACATATTTAGATATATTTTTCGTGCACTGGGTAGTAATTTCTGAGTGATTTTGGGCACAGACATGATTTTGGGCACAGACAAGACATATTTAGATATATTTTACGTGCACTGGGCACTGTTATAAAGAAGTATTCATAGGAATGTTCGTAAAATAATTATGTTAGTGTTAAACTTTAATATAGAAAAGTTCATTAAAAGGAAGGAAGGAGGCGGGAACCGGCAGACATTTAAATAAAGTTTTAATAAAATAAACAAACAAAACACGGAAGTAAATAAACAGCCGGCAGCCCCTCACGGACGACTGCCGGCAACACCAACATAAAACATAAATCAACTTAACATGTTGATTGTGTGCGCACAGCTGGCGCTCTTTAACAATTACTCACCGGTCTCGAACCACGGTCTCGCCCCGCCTACTCCACTACAGTTAGTAAATCAGAAATCACAGAAATCACATTAACTTAGATGAGTATTAGAATCAAGATTGTTTGAATGATAGAATCAACATACTTGTGCACAATATAATTGATACAATCAACATACGTATGCAGTAATTGTATTCATAAAAATATGTTAATCATTTTCAGCAATACAAAATCCAGTGATGTTTTAAAGGCCTGACCCAAATATGTCAAAACTTATACTTCCACTCTCAGACTTGATCTTCCACTCTCAGACCACAAACCTGGTGGTGCATTCAATCCACTATCAGACCAAAGCGCAGCATAATTAAAAAAAAAAATCAATGGTGACGTTCCACCATTAGATCAAAACCTTGTTGCCTTGAAACAATGGTGGCAGACAAAAATATGTGGATATTAAAAAATAAGAGATAGCGGGAATCTACCTGATTGGTTTCGAAAGGAAACGCCTCTGAGTAGTTTCAGTATAATTAGAGGTTGGAAAACACCTGATTTTCAGATGCTTTTTGGGAACATCTCACTTTGTTTGACTTGAACAAATAAAGTTAAATCTTTGACACCTGGACCTTCTTTGTCTGAGCAATTTTTAGACAGGATCAGCATTTTTTCCTCATCATAATTGGCGAGCCAGCCAGGAGTGGAAAGAGGCTGAAGGCATCTGGCAGCACCCAAGGGCGGGCCATCCGGCTGACTACACAGATCAGGAGAACAATACAGGTGAGCATACTTTTGCTTAGAGTTTAAATGTTGGTATCTGTGTGATCCGCCGGAGGTGAGCTCTGGGTGATGTTGATGTCTATAAAAAGCTTCTCCAGTCTAAGAGCTAATTGATACTAGTATTGCAGGAGGGTTCCAGGTCAAAGTAACGAGTGAATGTAGATGAATGAATGAGATGTTTAGACATTTATTTATTAGAGTCGCCTGTTTTGAGAAGGCAAGAATTACCTGTTTGGAGAAGGTAACTGGCCTGTTTTGAGAAGGCAAAAGTAGCTAAAAGCTACCTGTTTGGAGAAGGTACCGCCCTGTTTTGAGAAGGCAAATTAGATAAAAGTGCCTGTTTTGAGAAGGCATTGCCTGTTTGGAGAAGGCACATATTTATTGCATATTTATAAAAAGAACCACGCGGGGATGTAGAATAGATATTCTGTGTTGTCTGTGTCAATGTTCTAAATAGATGGAAAAAGTTTAGGAGTAGGAAGGAGGGGCTGCTGGCCACAGTCCCAGAATGAGTGGTGACTATGTGTGTGTGAGCAATCATGTGTGAAGGAATAAGGAGCAAGGGAGAAATAGAGAACTAATATAACTAAGGTTTTTCTTTAAAAAGAATGAGTTCAAGATTCTAATAAGAGTTTTGAATGTTTTTTGAAAACATTTTTGTTGATAATACAAATTTTATTTGCATAAAAATATACAAAAGAATGTTATTACATGCTGATATATTGTGACCCAAGTAAAAAAGAGTACAAGGTGTATTTATGGGACGATCAGGGCATTGCCTTGTGAGAGCTCACATAGGACAAACACCTAGAAAAAAGAAGGTGATATATTAGAGACGATCACGGCTGAAAGGCTGTGTGAGAGCTAACATAGGAAAAATCACCCATGGTAACAATACGATGCATGTACTGCATTTTTTCTAAGCATACTGGATTATAAAAATAATAAAAAATAGATACAGAAGAAATTTGAGTCTATTTGGATTTTTTTATTTTTTTCCTCAGCTAAATACATATTGTTTTGAGTATTCGCTTTTGGAAATGATTGAGTTTTGAAATTTTCAGCAATAACAACTGGCTTTCATTTTTGTTTAATTTTAGTTTATAGAGTCATAGCAGAATTGATGTTGAGGTCTTTATAATTGCTCTTCACTTTTAAATTATTATAGAATGATATAAAATCCCTCGTTCCCATATTGATCATTGAACATAAATTAATTATTAAGGTTCATGCTTTGAAACTCTCTTCCCCATTGGTGACTTTTGCTTTATTTTGTTTTTGTTTCAGTTCACCACATTGCTATTTGCATGGCTGAAGAGGGGCCAGGCCTCGCATATGAGAGAGCAGAAGCCTTTCAGACTAAGATACAAACCATAAGAAAAGTATTGTCTGAAACTAAGGGAATTGAAAATCACTTTTGGGAGGAAGATACATACATTGATGCGGAAGGGGTAGAACAAGTTCTGTTAGAAGAAAAGACTGGTACCTGAAGCAACTGACAGAGGATCGAAATTTAGACTCTGCTCAATCAGAGTGGCCGTACATAGAATGGGAAGAGATTGTAAAGAACTGTTGTAAAGTAGATATATTGAAATACTACCTGAATGAAGTCTGTGCTTACCAGCATAAAAGATCTAATTGTCCCTCAGGTCTGACAGCAAGAACATTATTGATTCAAAGGATCCCCATTGATAGGCTAACAGGAGCAGACTCGATATGTAAATTGGACAAGTACGATATTAAAGACTCGTAATGAAACTGGAGAAGTGGTTCCTCAACAGTTTGTGGCAGTAACTTTGAAAAGATTGGTAATGGAAATAGCCCCAGAGAAATCCAGATCTTGGTTTGCATCCTTTTAATCCTTAATAAACAAATGAAATACATTTGAATCTCTGTACTCTTTTAATAATAACACATTTAAAAAGCATTATTGATTTGTGCATTGTTTAAATATGACGTCCACTCCTGTAGATCTGTTGGGGTCCAGATACCCGGTATGTAAAGACTCATTAGAAAAAATATCAAAAAATGGGCCATAAGAACTAAAAACTTAAGAACAGTGTGGCCAGAAAGTGGTACCTTTGATGTGACAGTGTGTGAGGAAATGGAGGGGCTAATAAAGAACTATAAACCAAAAGACAGAAACAAAAAACGAGAAGAAAAGAGAAAATTATAACAGGAAGTGCTAAACCTGTTCAAAAATGTAGGAATTAATTTCCTGAAAAATATGAGAAAAATAAGAGAAGTGTTAAAAAAAGGATGATGAAAGATATGAAGAAAACTTTGAGAAAATGACTCAGCCACCTCCCTATGAACCTCCCAGTCAGAAGAAGAAAAGATGCCAATATCAACACAAATGCCAATGGTAACAATATCAGGAGATGTCACTATAGAAGGGCAGGTAGAAATAGGTACAGATACAACTGAGATTGAGAGAAAGAAAGCAGAAGAAAGTAAGGATAACAGGGCCAGCCAAAAATCCCCAGGCTATACAAAAGATACATTAGAGGATGAGGAAGGCAGGGGAGCTATTGTCCTGATCCTTATAAAGAACTGGTAAAAGCACTGGGTAACATAGCACAGAGACATGAGGAGGCCTACGAAGATGCAGCAGAAAATCTAAGGCAAATACATACAGATTCTTCACTTGCTTTAAGTCAAGTTTCAGGTAACAGCACAGAAGCAGAAGATGAAGAAGAAGAAATTGCCACTAAAGTCAGCAGTAAAGAAAAGACACGACGTCCAACAAGCCAAAAAAGGGACCCAATGAGAATAGAAGCCAAGAAGCTTACCAAGAGGAGAGCAAAAGCTGGTCACAGGGAGTCTCTATCTCCAGGATGCATACCTCGAGCAGTGGCCATTGCCCTGGACCCGAATGCCAAAAGGAAGACTGACAAGATCTGGAAGTACCACAATCCTTCCTAAAGAGACATTACTGACGTCTCATGACACCAAAGAAGGTGTCATGTAAAAACAGTCTTGCAACAGTTGCGAATAAAACAGCGGCTAGGCTGCGTCTACCATCCCAAATCTCAAGGAATGGTGGAGAAAGCAAACGGGACCCTAAAAGCAAAGATTAACAAAAATCTGCGCAGACACCAAGCTGAACTGGTAGATGCCCTACCACTGGCACTAATGAACTATCGCATGCAAACTAATAGGACTACAAATTTAACTCCACATGAAATGCTCACGGGTAGGCCTATGCCAGTGCCTTTCTTAAGAGGCCCTTATGATGGGCCGCCGTTGGAACAATTGCAAGTTGAGTTGCGGACTTATATGAGACAATTAACTGCTATACATGAAGCTATATCTTCACAGGAGCAGCGTCGAGGGCCCAGAGAGGACGAAGAAGTTCCATGTGCAATCGTTCCAGGGGATAAAGTCTACCTAAGAGTCTTCAGAAGGAGATGGAATGAACCACGGCGAGAGGGGCCTTACACCGTCACACGAGCAACACCAACAGCAGTACAAGTGGAGGGGAGCACTACCTGGTACCATTTGAATCACTGCACCAGAGTACCACACCTGCGATGACAAGATCCCGAGCAGACTGACGAGGAAGCTGAGGACCTATCAGAAACATCAGAAGGTCAGAGCCAAGATGATAACCAGAGAACCGCCGCGCTAAAACATGTTCTTTCTTTTAGACGGCAGGTTTACATGTTTTTGAATTCCCCTGAACGAACTTTGGAAGTCTCTTTCCGTGTCACTCACGGAGAGAATTCGTTCATGGTGTACGCTAGTACTGATAGCATGAGGTGCTTCGATTGCGGAGAATTGGGCCATAAGCGCTTTGCATGCCCGCACAAAGATAAACAACGAGCATCCGCATCGCGAGCCGACACAAGTGTAACACCGAGATCTCGAGAGCGGGTGAAGGAGACACAGACGAAACGAAGGGGCAGCAGGAGGTGAGTGAGCTTAGTGTTAATACTGGCGATGTGGAGATACCTGGATGTAGTACTGCTGCTATTGAGGAAGATGTGAATGAAAGTGACGAGGCTAAAGAATATGATGTTGATGATGTACCTGCGGACAGCAGTGTAGAAAAAACTGGTGGTTCACAGGAAAATATGGTTGATGAAATGGAGGATTTGTCACAGTGCACTGACGATGGATTAAGAGATGATGAGGAGCAATGGTCTGATGGTGGAAAAATGGATAACGTCTCGGTTACGTATGTAACCTCGGTTCCCTGATGGAGGGAACGAGACGTTGTGTCGAAGACGACAGATGGGGGTTCGCCCTTGAGAACCAATCAACTCTGACTACTATAGAAAAGGCCAATGAAATTTGGCGAATGAAATTTGCATGTCGGTCTCCGCCCCCGGATGTCCGGTATAAAAGGAAGCCGGCGTGCAGCATTCACTTACCTTTTGTTCTGAAGAGCCTGAGAGCCTCTCACGACTACAGCAGAATACGATACGTGTTAGTGGCATAAGGGACACAACGTCTCGTTCCCTCCATCAGGGAACCGAGGTTACATACGTAACCGAGACGTTCCCTTTCTGTTGGTCTCTCGACGTTGTGTCGAAGACGACAGATGGGGTTCTCTATGGAAAACGCCACAACACTGTATCGCGTCACAGTCTCTAGCGAAGCGACGGTAACAGTCCTGGGCGTGTCAGCTCGATGCTTTCGCGAAACTGTAACCTTCCAGTGTGGTGGTCGGGGGGTTCCAGAGCTTTCTTGGAGAAAGATGGGAACAGCCCTGACCGGTAACCTTTCACGGACAGAGGCCTTAGCTCTCTACTGGCGAGAGGCCGTCCGGCTCGGGTTTACACCGGGCAAGCGCAACTTCCTTAATTAGGGATGCGCTGCAGAGGCCACCTCCTACCCGTGGGGAGGAATATGGTGGATAAGGTATGGTCTCGTCCTTGGAGGAGAACGCATGGAACGTGCGGGTTGAGTAGTTAACCGCGAGGTGGAGGTCCACCTGGGGAAGCTCATGGGTTACCAGGAGTGGGAACCATCTCATGAGGATACATCAGACGGAACAGCCCACAGGGGGGGGTGTTACAGGCGTCCGGTTAGAGCCAGGGGATGGCTCACATGTTATCCCGGCCTAAGGGGGAAGGCTGCTCTGCCCAGCCAACCCCCAGGTGGTGCTTGCTTAGTGATGGATAGAATGCCTATTCTTAACCAAGTGGTTGGGTATGAAGGGAAGCGGATAGGGTACCTGTCCTTAACCAGAGTAGGGTAAGGAGAGAGGTAGATAGCACACTGACCCAACCTCCTAGAGGGTGGGGGGTGATGCTTTCGCAGGCATACGCCCGCCGGATGCCAGTCCTACATGTTGCCACGCAGGACGTGGGCTGACACCGGGTTTACGCGAAGGTTGTTTAACCCTTGCGAAGGTGTTTGGGCGTAGCCCAACCCGCAGCTCTACAGATGTCTGCTAGAGAGGCGCTTCTGCCAGTGCCCAGGAGGTGGCTATACTCCGTGGAGTAAACCCTCAGTGGGCATGGGAGATTCTGAGATTGGAATGCCGTCGTAACGGCATCCACGACTCAGTGCGCCAACCTCTGCTTGGAGACAGCCTTCCCCTCTGCTGTCCTCCAATACAGACAAGGAGCTGGTCAGAGCTACTAAGGCCCTGCGTGCGGTCCAGGACACAACACGGATGGGGTTGGGTCTTCCTCCCCGATGGGGAGCGCCTGCAAGTTCACCACTTCGCCCCGGAAGGGAGTAGTGGGAACTTCTTGGGCACGCATCCGGGCCTGGGTCTCAAGATAACGTGAGAGTTACCAGGGCCGAATTCAAGGCAATCCGGGGACACGGAGGATGCTCGGAGGTCCCCTACCCTCTTGAAGGAAGCGAGCGCCATCAGGAGGGCTGTCTTACTCGGCTGAGGAAGATCGGAACCTCCGAGGGGCTCTTGGAGGGCCCAGAGGCCCCCCCAGGACCACCTTAGGGTCCCAAGAGGGTATGGAGCGGAGATAAGGCGGGTGCCGCCCTCTCGCACCCCTTAGGAACCTGGTGACCAGGTCGTGTCATCCTAGAAACTTTCCATCAACTGAGTCGTGATGAGTGGCGATAGCGACTACATACACATTCAGTGTGGAGGGGAGATGTTAATCTCCAGTCTCGTAAGAAGGACAACACAATCCTGATCGAGCACCTCAGTGGGTCTTTCTCGTTGAGAGAGACACCAGGACAAGAAGAGGCACCGTCTAGAGGCGTGTGTAACCCCTAGTAGATGGGGCCCTAGCCTGGGTGATGGTCTCCGCCATAGAGGGGGAGTCGCCAACTCAGGATCTTCTCGTCCCGTCTAGAGACCAGACATGGTGTGCCAGAGGTCTGATCTGGGATGCCAGAACGTGTCCTTCCCCTGAGAGAGCAGGTCCTCTGACAGGGGAATGGGTCAGGGGGAGTCGCTGTCCAGAGCATCAGCTCCGAAGCCAAGTGCGGTTAGACCAGTGCGGTGTAACCAATAACACTTGGTGCTCCTCTTCCCTGGCTTTGCACAGTGTCTGTGCAAGGAGGCTCCTGGGGGGGGGGGAGGTGTGCTTCCGCCCGTCCCGCGGTCAGCTGTGCGCAAGGATATCCGTGTCGGGGGCCTCGGACAGGGAGTACCAAGCGGCCTGCGCGGGGGTGGAGTCGCCACTCTCTATGAGGCATAAACTGACAAGAGAGCGCGTCGGCTGTCTAGTTCAGTTTGCCCGGGGTGAGTGTGGCCCACAGGGAATGGGTCACCTGTTGACTCCACCAGAGGAGGCATTGAGCAAGTTGTGTTAGCTGCTGTGAGCGAACGCCACCCTAAGATCTGATGTACGCTACAGCTGTAGTGCCGTCCTCGGACCAGCACGTGCTTGTCCCGCACGAGAGGCCGCAGCCTGCTCAGTGCAAGTAGCACCGCCCACAACTCTTGGCAATTGATATGCCAGCGCAGGTGGGGGTTCGCCCAACGCCCCGTCTGCGTGCCCGTTACACACTGCACTGCACCCCTGCAGGGAGGCGTCCGTCGTCACCACGACTTGCCTCAACCTGCCCTGAGGGACCTTAGTCCGTCGAAAAGTCATGGAAGACCAGGGGTTTTGGTGCGTAGGCCGCAGGGCGTCATCACCATGCGCCTGCTGCCGGTGTGCCACGCTCTCCTCGGAACTCGACTCTGAAGCCAGTGTTGGAGCGGTCTCATGTGCATCAACCGAGGGGTCTTACCCGACGAGGACGCCATGCCCAGGAGCCTCTGAATTGTTTCAGGGGGACCGCTGTCTGCCTGAAATGTTCCAGGCAGTTCAACACCGGCTGGGCACGTACTGCGGACAGTTGCGCCGACATGGTGACAGAGTTGAGTTCCCTACGAGAAAGAGGATGCTCTGCCCTGGGGAGAGCTTGTCCTTTCTTCGGTTGACCTGGAGTCCCAATCGATCTGGGTGCCGGAGCACCAGGTCCCTTGTATACATAACAGATCTCACGAGTGTGCCAAGATAGGCCAGTCGTTGAAATAGTTAAGTACCCACACACCTTCCTCCCCTCAGGGAGAAAGGGCGGCTTCCACGATCTTCGTGAAGACCGTGGAGACAGGGACAGACCGAAAGGGAGTTCAGGTCGATTGCCACGAACCAATCCTGACACCTGATAGATGTCAGGACGCGCCTCTGCGTGAGCATCCTGAGCAGCAGCTTGTGAAGGTGCTTAGTTCAGGGTACGCAGACCTCCGGGGCGCAACCCGCCGTCTTTCCTGGGAACGATGAAGTGCGGGTTGTAACCCACCGAACATCTTGGTTTGAGGGACGAACTCAATGCCTGTTTGCCAGAAGGGTGGTGACCTCTACCCGAAGTATGTAGGCGTCCCTAGCCTCAGACAGAGGGAGAGATGATGCCCCAAAACTTGGGAGAGTCTCTGGCGAACTGGATCGAGTAACCAAGACGGACCATCTGCCTTAGCCACCGAGACAGTGTGGGCAGCTCTCGAGCTCCCAGAGACTGTGACAGGGGGACCAAGGGGACGGTCTGCTTCACCATTCCCATGGAGGGTGGTTCGATGGCTGGCGGAGCTAACCCTGTCGCGGGGGGGGGGCCCGGAGGGAAGGTTGGCTCTGCCTACTTACCTGCCTGGCGGGACAGCTGCACGCACTGTCTTTGAGAGTGGTAGCAGCTGTCGTGTGTGTACGACCCTACGCCTCGCCAGGGCGTGGGGTCGGGTTTGCCGGGCACAGTCCAGTGGAGTGTGCGATCGGCAGGAATGAACTCCCAGGGGAAACAGAAAAGTCTCTGTGAGTAAGTGGGCGCCAGGCCCTGAGAAGGGCCCGGCTTTGGTGACGAGGCAGGAGCCGTCCCATACTGACTGATCAGAGCCGTAGCTGTGAAGGTCGGGCCCGATGTTGCTCCCCCTGGGGTCTTCCCGTCAGTGTCACTTCTCGTGAGAAGTTAGCTGACGGGGTGAGGTTTCCCCCTCGACCTCGACTTCCGGGGTGCCACCTGTGGGGGCACAGTAACCGGAGCCGATGTGGAAGGGGTCCTGGGCTGCCGGAAAACAGACATGACGTGAGATCTCGGAGGCTTGAGGGCGGCCGAGTCGCAGCGTGGTAAGAATGTGGCTAATCGCCACTGTCTGCTTCTTCACCGTCAAAAACTGCTGAGCGCAGTCCTCGACGGTGTACCAACAGCCCACCCTGCGAGACGGGTGTATCAAGAAAGCGGTTTCTCGGTGTCACTCATCTGCGCAAGGTTCAGGGGGGGTGACTCTCCTGGACCACTTCCGTGGACATCGTCCGACCCAGGTCCCGTGCCGCCACCTTGGTCGCTCCGTAGAGCGCTGTCAGTGGCGGCACAGAAATCCTGCATTATACCTGGGTCGGCCTTACCCTCGTGGAGCTCTCTCAACGCCCTGGCCTGGCGGACCTGCTGGATGGCCATGGGTAGTAGAGAGAGGAGGCAGCCCGGCCCGCGGCAGCGCAAGGCTTCGGCACCATAGATGTCGAAGTCCTACACGCGTTGGACGTAGGCGTGGCCGATTCTCCCCAGGCGGCAGCCGTCTGCGGCACAGATGCACCGCAGCCGCACGTTCCACCCAGGGGATCTCGACGTAGCCTTTGGCTGCCCCACCCTCGAGGGAAGTGAGGGAGCCGGAGCTGTTTCGACCGGAGCGGTCCGTGGAGCGCTCCTAGTTTTACACAGCTCCTCATGCACCTCCGGGAAACAAATGGCACCCGGGGTGGGCGCGGTTTGCACCGCGCTCCGCCCCCAGGAACCACGTATCCCCGGATTAGCATGGGTTGACATCACTTCTGCTTCCTCCTGAGCTCGACCCCCTGGGGGGGGAGCTCGGATTCGTCAGAGTCGGATGCCAGTCTCCCTCCGATGCTGCGAACGACATCTCATCTACGTCACACATCGTTTCCGAGTGCGTGCCTGAGGATCCGAACGGTATGCCACCGCCGGTTGGGGAACGTTCAGAAGAGCGAATCGGGGTGCGATCGGCCCGTGAGCACTTGGCTGGCGGGTTTACGTTCGCAGAGTTCCCCATATCACTAACGCTGCTACGTGGGTGGTCATCGGGGCCGTAGCCACAGATGTCACAGCCCGGGTAGCAGACGAAATGGAGGCTGGTTCCCGTAGGAAGACAGCCACCCGTGACCGCAATTTCTGAGTGACAATCCGCCCGCAGTGCAGGCAGATGTGTCAACGAACGCTGCTTCAGTGTGCTGGACGCCCAGACACCTAATGCAGCGATCGTGTCCATCCCCCTCCTCGATGAGGGTGCCCAAGAGAACAGCGGGACATGCCGCGCTGGAAATGCTCAGTCCTAAAAAGGACCTTTTAGAAAAAATCTCTATCACCTCCGGAACCGCCGAGACGCCCAGGAGAAGGTCGCTGCAGGAAGGGACGATCCGCTGCTCTGCGTCGTAGATCCGGCGAAGTAGAAGAAGAATTCGTTGAATTCTTTTTGTTCGTAGTCATGAGCGAGGGCTCTGAAGAACAAAAGATGAGTGAATGCTACACGCCGGCTTCCTTTTATACCGGACATCCGGGGGCGGAGCCCGGCATGCAAATTGCATTCGCCAAATTTCATTGGCCTTTTCTATAGTAGTCAGAGTTGATTGGTTCTCAAGGGCGAACCCCATCTGTCGTCTTCGACACAACGTCGAGAGACCGACAGAAAGGGAACATTAGTTGTTAAAACACCATACTTACAAAATAATATTTACGCTTATGTTTAAACATAGAGACGGATGATACCGTTGGACTTGACAGTGGTAAGCTGTTCCATAGTTTAGGGCCTACCCTAGCAACGGCTCTGTCCCCTCTATGTTTTAGCTTAGTCCCGCACACAGAGTAATCCAAGATCCCCAGACCTAAGTGACCTACTAGGGTTATGAGGGAATACCAAGACAGAAAGGTAACCTGGAGCTAAGCCATGTAAAGATTTATAAACTGAGACTATTATAAACTGAAACTATTCTAAATTTAACCTGTAGCCAGTGCAGAGATCAAATTTTCTACTACTGGTCAGCAGCATAGCAGCTGCGTTCTGAACATGTTGAAGATGCTCAATGGATGAACTATTAACTCCATAATAGTGAATTACAATAGACAAGACATGTGGTGATGAATTCATGAATAACTGTTTCAAAATTCCTGAAGGAGAGAAAAGTTTTAGCTTTGGCAAGGCGACCTTAATGAAAAAAGTGTGGAGTACCAGAAATGCGGAGACAAAAGACGAAGATGCGTCGAGTCAGTTTAGTATCCACTTTAATATATCTCACTCCGAACAGCGAGTGAGATCAAAAACCACCACACACGTATATCACCGGAACAACTCTCCTTAACTCCTCCCTTCCTTAAAGGTACAGTCCCCTGGTGAATGTCTCTTACTAAACATAACAGTTGTGGTTCACCACACAGGCCCCCCCAGAATTCACCCCTAATTAAACATAGGTCGATATACACAAAAACAAAACAGAACAGACTTGACAGGTTTTAGGAAAGTCAACGTACAGGGGGGCGAATCAGGCGGCCATAACGACTTCGCTTAACAGTAGAAGGGCGAAGGGCCAGGGGCAGGGCAGGGGCTGAGGCTGCCGCAGGGGGGCGCCCTCGCCGTGGAGGCTGGGCCAGCTGAAGTGGTGCACCAATATCCAGATGAGCAGGCCACCCGCTCAGGCCTGCCCCCCATATCCACAACAAAGTTCTTAGACCCCCCCACCAGGACGCGGAAAGGTCCATCGTAGGGGGGCTGCAGCGGGGTACGATGGCCATCGTGACGGATGAAAACATACTTGGCCGACAGTAAATCCTTGGGCACGTAGGACTTTGGGAGGCCATGGTGAGATGTGGGAATAGGAACAAAAGCATCAGCAATGTCCCGGGACCCAGCACCCAGCACGATGAGAGGCCACCGCCCACGGGGCCGTGGCATCAGGAAGAAACTCCCCCGGAACGCGCAAAGGCTGTCCGTACACAAGCTCGGCCGATGAGGCTTGAAGATCTTCTTTAGGGGCAGAGCGAAGGCCAAGCATGACCCATGGGAGGCGGTCAGCCCAGTCGCAGCTCGTAAGGCTGGCCCTCAGCGCGGCCTTCATGTCGCGATGAAACCGCTCACAAAGTCCATTGCTCTGTGGGTTATAGGCCGTGGTACGGTGGACCTTCACGCCCAGGACCTCGGCGACCGCAGTCCAAAGCTCCGAGGTGAACTGCGGACCTCGGTCCGAGGAGAGGTCGGATGGTGTACCGAAACGGGCCACCCAAGCCATAATGAACGCCCGGGCCACTTCAGCTGATGTAGTGGAAGACAGGGGAACCACTTCCGGCCACCTGGTGGTCCTGTCCACCATGGTGAGGAGGTAGGTGTAACCACGGGAGGGGGGAAGTGGGCCCACCAGGTCCACATTCACATGATCAAAACGCCTCTCTGGCACTTTGAACGGTGCCAAAGGGGCCTTGGTATGCTGGGTCACCTTTGCTCGCTGGCACACAGGCAGCAGCCCAGGCCCTGACATCTCTCCGCAGGCCCGGCCAGACAAACTTGGCCCCCACCAGCTTTGTAGAGGCCTTCACCCCTGGGTGGGAAAGGCTGTGGATGGCATCAAAAACCTTGCGTCTCCAGCAAGCAGGTACCATAGGGCGTGGTTGTCCAGTGGAGACATCGCAGAGGAGTGTAGCGTTGGACATACCAAAAACCACATCCTCCATGAGCAACGCCGTTGATTGCAAACGTCAGCGGTTTGTGGTCAACGAAAGCCGTGAAACGCTGGCCCTCCAACAGGAAACGGAAATGACGGGTGGCGAGGAAAAGACCCAGGAGCTCCCTGTCGAAGGCGCTGTATTTCCTCTCGTTGTCACGGAGCTTCCTGCTGAAAAAAGCAAGCGGCTGCCAGGCTCCACCCACCCACTGTTCACACACCGCCCCCACGGCGTAATCAGAAGCATCCGAAGTAAGAGCAACAGGGGCGGTCGGAGACGGGTGCGCCAGCAGAGCAGCGTTGGCCAGCGCGGTTTTGGCAGCATCAAAAGCATCAGTCATCTCTGGGGACCAATCCAACACGTCCGCCGGCCGCCCACCCCGCAAGGCGTCGTATAAGGGTCGCATGAGGTGGGCCGCATGGGGGAGGAAACGGTTGTAGAAATTAACCATACCCAGGAACTCCTGCAGGGACTTCACAGTGCGTGGGCGTGGGAAACTGGCGACGGTGTCCACCTTGGCAGGGAGGGGAACAGCCCCCTGCGGGGTGGTGGTGACGTGGTGGCGAGGAAGGTGATGGACGACCGGCCAAACTCACACTTAGCCGGGTTGAGGATGAGACCATGCTCATTGAGCCGGCCGAATAGCTGCCGGAGATGTGTCAGATGGTCGTCTGCGGACGCGCTGGCCACAAGAATATCGTCCAAATACACAAAAAGGAATGGCATGTCCCTCAAAACACAGTCCATGAGGCGCTGAAACGTTTGCGCTGCACCCTTAAGGCCGAAAGGCATCCGCAGGAATTCAAAAAGGCCAAAGGGTGTGATGACAGCTGTTTTGGGGACATCCTGTGGGTGGACAGGCACCTGGTGGTAACCGCGCACCAGGTCCACCTTGGAAAAGATGGTGGCACCAGCGAGGTGAGCGGAGAAATCCTGGATGTGCGGCACTAGGTACCGGTCGGGAGTGGTGGCGTTGGTCAGGCGACGGAAATCACCACAGGGACCCCAACCGCCATCAGCCTTGGTCACCATGTGTAGGGGTGAGGCCCACGGGCTGTTAGAGCGGCGCACGATGCCGAGGTGCTCCATGGTAGCGAACTCCTCCCTGGCGATCGCAAGCTTGGCAGAGTCGAGGCGCCGGGCCCGTGCATAGACTGGGGGGCCAACCGTGGTGATGTAGTGCTCCACGCCATGCTTAGCCACCGCCGATGAAAACGTGGGCGTGGTGATTTCAGGGAACTCAGATAGCAGGCGTTGATACAAGTCCCCGGTGGCAAGCGTGTTCGATAGACAAAGCGCCCCCACCCCCCCCAAGCGTGCAGGGGTATGAAGCAAAAGACAGGGCATCGATTAAACGGCAGTTTGTAACATCCACCAACAGTCTGTAAGCGCAGAGGAAATCTGCCCCCAGGAGCGACGTAGACACGGCGGCCATTACAAAATCCCAGCCAAAACGCCGCCCGCCGAAACAAACTTCCACATACCTTGTGCCATAGGTACGAATGGGCGTGCCGTTGGCGGCGTCCATAGGGGGGCCGTGCCCGCCAACCATAGTGTCTACAGGCGTTGCCGGCAGGATGCTGCGTTGAGCCCCAGAATCAACCAGCAACCGCCGGTCAGACAAGGTGTCAGTGATGAATAACAGCTTGCAGTCACGGCCAGCGCCCATAGCTGTTAATGAGCGCCAGCCCTGGCTTTTCCCTGGGCTCTAAAACTGCAAGGTTGACGACACTGCTTGGCCTTGGCCCCAAACCTGGAATGGTAATAACACCAACCGTCCTCATGCTGTCGGCGGGCCGTCACGGCAGCTGCAGTGTCCAGGTCATCCTCCGTGGGGCCAAACAGGGCAGTAGTGTGCTGAGGAGGCAACAGCGCATGGACAAACTGCTGCCGGTTGGCGAGAAAAATCCTGTCAGCCTCCACAGCCAGCGCTCTGTAGTCTCTCGAGGAAGGGAGGGTGGAACAGGCCAGCGCAGTGCGCACAGGTACTGGAAGCTGCCGCAGAAAAATGTGGGCGAAAAGGAAAGAAGGATCCGCGGCGCCCAGCACAGCTAGCATCCGCTCCATTAAATCGGACGGCTTGCTGTCGCCAAGGCCGTTAAGAGACAGCAGGCGGTCTGCCTTCTCCAGCTCCGACAGCTCAAAAAGTTTCAACAGGAATGTTTTGAGTGCGTCGTATTTGCGGTCCACCGGAGGAGCCTCTAACAGCGCCATAGCCCTGGCTGTTGTCGAGGCATCCAATGCTGCTACCACGTGGAAATACTTCGTAACATCCTGCGTTATTCCTCTAAGCTGAAACTGAGCCTCGATATGTTGAAACCAAGGCCGGGGGTTGTGCTGCCAAAAATCCAGTAATTTTACGGTGGCGGCGCAGGTAGCGCCGACGTTAGCCGCGCCGCTAGCGCCGACGTTAGCCGCGCCGCTAGCAGCAGCATTTTCACTACCGTCGTGGTTTGACATAATTCAGCCGTATCCAACTCGCGACGGGGTCACCAATTGTGGAGTACCAGAAATGCGGAGACAAAAGACGAAGATGCGTCGAGTCAGTTTAGTATCCACTTTAATATATCTCACTCCGAACAGCGAGTGAGATCAAAAACCACCACACACGTATATCACCGGAACAACTCTCCTTAACTCCTCCCTCCCTTAAAGGTACAGTCCCCTGGTGAATGTCTCTTACTAAACATAACAGTTGTGGTTCACCACAAAAGCATGATTTAACAACAGAAGTAATCTGTTTGTCGAGTCCTGAGTCAAATAAGACACCAAGGTTTTTCGAACACGGGTACAATGAGAACTTAAGTTGTTTAGATCCAGATCAGCCCCATCATAAAAATGATGGAAGCATATTTGTAACAATTTTCAATTTAACATGCAATAAGCAAAATGGCAATGCAGTGTGTAAAATGACATTTATTTATGTATTTAAATATACATTTCAAATAATAGATGTGGAACACTAGGTGCAAAATTGTGGGAGCTAGGATTGATGCCTGTGGAACACCAAATAGCAAACCGACGTTGAATCAACGTATAATCAATTTCTCTTGCGGCATCGAATCGATGTTGATCTCCGACGTCGACCCGGCATCGTTATGCTCATTGGGGTAATGTTGAATCAGCGTCAGTCACACCCAAGGGCGAAAAATTGGATTTTGACATTGGTGGGGACATAAATAAAGTTGGTCTGCAGAGCCTTATTAATGTTACACAAGTCAAAAACAACAAATATACAACAGGTCCATTATATTTTTATGTTATTTATTTTTACTTTTTGTGATGCCAGTGAAAATTCTGGCAGGGTAAATAAGAACTGAATCATCAGATTTCCTCCAGGTCTGCTACAGTAGAAAAAAAATATAAAACATTATACTTATTTGACAGCCATCACAGAACACATGGAATTCTTTACCATTTTTTACTGATGAATGAAACAACAACAAAAAATACATAATTGGGATGAATGAAACAACAACAAAAAATACATAATTGGTAACTAAATTCACATACTAAATACAAACACCCTCAAGTGTTTTGAATCGATTTGACTCAAATTTACTGACTTATTTCCCGGATATGATGGCAAGGCTTTGCGTATAGTTTGTGTAGCCTATAGTTGTATTGTGTTTAATGATAAATTACCGTACCTGTCAGCATTTGAGACCAGTGATCCCGAACCGGACAAAAGATCACCGCGATCACGGGTCTCAAATGTTACAAGAGTTTCCATGATAAATAAAACAAACGAGAGACTCCCGGTAAATTATGGATATCACCCAGCACCCAAAATAATACCAAAACACTTCAAAACAGTCTCCATTATTCGCAAACGGTGGAAAAAAACCTTGAAAAATTATATATGAGCCCGCCAAATCACATTTGTTTTACTCCAGGTATAAAAATATCATATGGGGTCATATGGCGCGAATATGTGTTTTTCTGTGTCTTTGGTGTGTTATAAGTTTCCCATGCATGTAGACAAAAATTAAAGTGTCAGAACAAAAGATGCATTTTATCTAAAATCGAATTCTCACCCAGACCTGCCTGAAACTTCGTGACATGATTTGACTTAAAATCGCCCAAATCTAAACAAGTAAAGTGGGCGTATTTGTAAATCTCACTGTATCGTCACCGCCCCATCCATGTCGCGGAGACGCTGTGTGTTTCGTTGCGAAAAGAAAGACTCTTTGTTTGCCCTTCCAAAAGATGAGACAACTAAAAACAAATGGTTACATTTGCAAACGCATGCAAGCGAGCAATGTGAAAAAAAGTCCTAATAATCAGTAATAATGTTCCAACTAGAGGCAACAAATTTCGTGTTTATAATGTCTTTTTGTATTTAGTATTTATTTTGGGTTTATTGTCTTTGTTGAGTCGCAACGAGACATGGCGTAACAATGGTTGATCAAGAAGGGCCAAAGCGCTCATGTTATTAATTATTTATACCATTCCCTGCTGTAATGCGAGCTTGTTTCTATCTCACACAAACTCTGTATGGTGTATATGGGTTTTTTGTTTATAGTCTTTATAACGTCGTATATAAAAGGTAAAACAGTTAACTATAGTTTTTAACTATTTAACTTTTTTTATAGAAAAGGAAGTACCGATGACGTTTTATCACCTGTCAGTAGAATTGCTTTGGATCATGATGTTCTGAATATAGTAAGAGACGTAACATTTCCGTCACACACTTGAAGTCTTCCACCAATCATTACGCACTGGTTAACTGGCCAATCATAGCACACCTCGCTTTTCAGAGCGATGAGCTTTGTGAAATATCAACGCGTTGCAGAGAGGCGGGGCAAAGAGGAGATACAAACATGCACGCTTTGTGGAAAATACAGCATTTTTTAACCTTAAATACACATTATGTAATACACATTACATTACATCTAAATCAAACGATAATATTAGTTTTAGCCTTGTCATTTGACCCCTTTAAAGGCGGCGTGTCCGATTTCCGAATTACACTTGATAGACAAAGTCGGGCCTGGAACCAAGCATGGACCACTGATCCCGTGTCCAGCTGGCGGTCTCCGCCGGTCTTTCAAAGAGGTCGAGAAAGGCTTCGGGATCATCCTGTGGGCCCATCTTGTTCAGCAACAGGTGGGCTTGCTTCGGCCCGAACCTCCCGGTCCATCCAGCTCCGGAACGTCTGGAGAGAGGAAATGACGTCCGCAAATGGCGTGGGTGGCGAGGATTGCATGGCGGCGGCTCACCTACTTCATCTATCCCGGGTGTCGGCACCACTGTAGTGAAGGTTAAAGGAAACGAAGCAGGCCGAGGTCGGTTTTGACTACTGCTGGGTTTATTTCACTCAATCGCAAGCATACAAGACGTTGCGTCAGACTTTTTCAAAGAAACATAAACATAAAGTAACTTTCAGGCATAAACTCTTCTTTCCACGAGGTACGATCTGGTTCCCAGCAGTAGTCCTTCTCTCTCTCTCCGTCTCTGCTTCCCAGCATGATTTTATGCTTCCCAACGCCACTTACTGTAATGAGACACAGGTTAGTGTCATTTGCACTTACGCCAATTACTCACCGCTCGTCTCCCAACTCTCTCTCCCGCTGCAGTCCTCGCTGAACCACGCCCCCCCTGCCACATAAATATACAGTTAAACGTCTTTGATAACTTTTTACTTTCATTACTGAGCTGAAGTGGTGCTCCAAGTTTCAGGTACAAACAAAAACCTGGCAACGTATAGAGACAATGGTGAATAAGTAAACACAACTAACCTGTGTGTTCATTAAGCATACAAGCTTCATAAGAACAATATCGCTTAGTTAAGCAGGGCGTTAACGTTTATGGTTGAACAGGTACACAAGTGCTTGGCAAGAGTACAGTGCACTTGATTTTGGTTAACGTATAAACTACACTGTTATTTCATAACTCGGCAACGTTCACAGCTTGTGTAGCAATGAGCGTTTACGTAACTTTCTTGCCACGCACTGATGCTGACCTAAATACTGATCTAACTTTATAGATAGGAAACTAACAATGATTGCCATTCAGGTAGGGCTGGGTATCTGATGTTCCGATTCGATTGCGATTGCGATTCACAAGCTCACGATTCACAAGCTCTCGATTCGAGCCGATTCTCGATTGGAGTCAATGATTACCCAGATAGCTAGCAAATATTGAATCAATCCCAAAAAAATTATTGATTTCTCAATGTTAATTGCATTAAATCAATATCACTTTTGCACCTGCAATTAATGTAAAAAAAAAATTCATCAAATCACCATTATTGTGATCAGGAAACTCTTTGTTTAAAGTAGTGCTTTAATAAGAACACTTATACATTGATAGAGAAAGAGATGTTTTGAAAAGTTGACTTTTAAATATGACCAGTTAAAGAAAATGTAACATTAAAATACAAGAGTCAAGAGCTAAATCAAAAACTGATCACTATAATGGTGATTTGTTGAAATTTCAACATTTTTTCAACAGTAATTGCAGGTGCAAAAGTGATATTGAAATATAATCGGCTATTATCCATCTGCAAGCACAGGTATCACCTACACAAGACTTCATCGGGATCAACATAAACTCATAATGGTAATTTTAACCTTTGCAAAACAGACCTTGTGTGTGTTCACTGAAGTTTCAGCAACATTACTACATCACAAACTAAACATCATCACATACCTTCCAGTCATATGGGTTCTTGGGCCATGACCGGCCAGAAAGGAAAAAGTCCCCTGATTTTCAGTATCAGGTTCCTGCTAAACGAGACTACATTTGATCACAACCACTCCGGATCAAACTCCTGCTCCACGAGAAAGGGCCTACGGTCATCAGGCATGATTAAACTAAATGTACATGCGTACATGCATATATCAAATGAAATCCAGATGAGCAAACAACAAATGAAGTATAAACACCTGCATGAATTTATTACAAATGCATTACAACAGACATTATATGAGGTGAAACAAATCATTTAAATTAACCATCTGTCATTTACAACTCGATCCACGTGTAAACAAATCTTATAGACTGATATGAACCATTGGCTGTATGTGGAAACCGTTGGAACAAAACACATTAGAATTAAGATTGATACTTAATTATTTAAATAATTATAAACAACTCACATTACATTTTTCTTTAGGTTCTTATTTGCTTTGTTCAAACCTGACCTAACAACCTAAAAAGGAAACTAAAATACCTGTGCATGTAACTGTGTTATGGGTATTTTAACAGGATACATGTGCCTGCTTTTGGGAGCACAGCCTCTTGATACGGGGTAGATTGTGCTCCACTGACAGTCGCTGCCTTTTTTTTTGCAGTAAATAATGTACTGTAGCTTTGGGAACAAAACCATATGCATATAAGTGAAGCAAGCAATGTAATGCATTTTGCTGCCTTCTCCTGTGGGGGCCCAGTCCTCTTCTCCGAGGCCACTACAGCTTCTACCTCCTTTGCTCCCCCAGGAGCCCTAACCTCCACACTGCACTGCTGCACAGGAGCCCTATCTATAATCTATACTACCGCAGTAGTGCCCGCTCCACCAGAGGCCTATCTTCTTTCCTTGGCGCAACAGACACGCTCGCTCCTGTAAGAACCCGCAACGAAGGCCCCACTCCAAGCAGGGCCAGCATCTCGCCAACTCAAGCCAGCCTCTTTGGGGGGATATGCATCTGTCCTGCATTTATTGCATTTTGGGGGGTATGATCCGGGTCTGGGCACACACCAAGCCCGGGGTCCTCTACCCGGTTAAGGGGCAGGTGCTCCGAGTTGGAGGTGGATTACGGAGCTCGGAGCCCTCGCCCGGGACAGCACGCCAAACACGCATACTTATCCGTCCCAGTTCATTAATGGCAAGCCGAACTCGTGAAACAATGTTTTATTAACAAGGTTCGGGAGGAGAACTTGCAGATCATGAACTCTGCTGGCTTTTTAATAAACAATCACAGTAATCATCGTAACAGCCTATAAGTAGTCAAGCCACCCCACCTCCATTCTCTCTGACGTTTCGCAACATCCCTCCGCCACCCCGACTCCACACCACAAGCCCGTTTTTACCTCAGCACCTATGATCCGGGTCCAGTCACACACCAAGCCCGGGGCCCTCTCCCCGGTCAAGGGGCAGGTGCTCCGAGTTCGAGGAGGATCACCAAGCTCAGAGGCCTCACCCCAGGACAGCACGCAAAACACGCATACGATCCATCCCAGTTAATTTGCTGCAAGAACTCGTGAAACCTTATATTTTGAGCAATTTGGGACCCTGTAAGGACTCATGTTGCATGTCACTAAGTCGCACGTATTCAAAGGTTTTTTTTTCTTAAAAGAAATTCCTTTCTTAGGGAATTTATACAGTCAGATGCCCATCATGCGTTTAAATCCGCATCTCTGGCGCGGTTGGCATTGAAAATTCAACATTGAAAACAAAACAAAACTATTTAAATGGCTGCAACAGTTTAAACAGTCTTCTTCATGTAATGCATTTAAATCCGCACTCCAGCGCAGTTGGAAATGAAACTATGCACCTGAACCACGAAAATAAAATACTCCAAACACTTTTCTAAATTAACTTAATACAGAAACTAAATGAAATATAGTTTGCCAATATAAACAAAACGGAAATATTGTAATGTGATAAGCGCCACTTCTGGCTCGCGCTGTTCTGTAGTTTATTCAATGTTTATTAATTCGTAACATGTTGCATGTCCATTTTGCACTTAAATGCGACACCGCACTCCCTTGGGTCCACAGCAACACACCCGCCACCCGTAAAGTCAATTGGATGAACGGTTTTCGACATAATAAAAATGCAAACAGACAGACAGATTCCTGCCTTTATTAGAGTGTAGAATATGTTCAGCCCCCTCCCTCCACAGCTTCGAATATTCAGTGTTCATTACTACAGAAGCTTCGAAGCTCAAAAAATGGTTTTCGGTACAGCCCAAAAAATGGTTTTCGGTACAGCCCAAATGATACTACTACAAATGTGGCAAAAGAATGATTGATCTCTCTTCATCAATGCCTGTGTGAGAGATGTTTGTTTGCTTACCCTACAGCATACTGTATGTCTAATAAAAGATGTTTTTATTTTACAGGAGATCACCATTTACATTGATGCAGAGAAGGACCTTGGAGACATTGTGCAGGTGAAAATAGAAAAGTGCAATACTGCATGGTTTTGTAGAAATGTCCGAGTGAAATCTCCCTCTGGAAAGTTCTATGACTTCCCCTGTTATCGCTGGTTAGAAAAGAAGGAAGTGGTGGTCAGAGAAGGCAGTGGTATGTACGGACTCACTTTGTTCATTATCCAGTTGTTAATAAACCATTATTATTATTGTTTGTGTGTGTTTTATGTATTTCTTTGTGTGTTCACTTAGCTCGACTGCCTCAGGATGACACCGACACTTTTAGAAAGCAAAGAAAAGAAGAACATGAATCTGGAATGAAAACATTCAGGTTTGATGAAACCCTTCCAGTCTTAAACAATATCTGTTTGCTGTAGTTTTTCTTTATTTCTCTCTATAGACACAGTTAATTATACTATGCTGATTTATTGTCAATGTTTATTATAAATGTTTTTTATTAGTAATGTTGGAGTGTATATTGTTAATAATTATAATTATAAATTCTATTTTCTATAGTGCTTTTCATTTGAGCATCTCAAGGCGCTTTACATAAAAATGCAATCAGTCTTCCTGCCGGGGAAATGGGTAACATGGGGAGCAGTTTTAACTCAATGTCGGGATCAAATGTTAAATAAGCATCGACTATAACCCCCAAATTTTTCAGTTTTGTTTGAAACTTCTTAACAGACCCATCCAACTTTAGGGTTTTGCCGTCCGCAATACGAATTTGCTGGGTTGAGCCTAAGTCACCACGTGATGTGTGAAGGCTGACGCTGGAAATATAATGATGGGCAGAACAAAATCAAGTTATATAATGTAAAGGAATGCAGCATCTTATTCCCTTCTCAGGCCCCATCCCGGGTAATTCTCTCCAAAACTCCCAGGAGCAGAGCAATCGGGAGAAAAGCATATGGGCAAAGCCTCAGCCACTCTCTCATCGCATCCATTTACATTACATTTACATGTAGGCATTTAGCAAACACTTTATCCAAAGCAACTTCCAAGAATCAGGAAACAATTTAGGGATGCAGTAATACAAGAAGTGCTAAGAGCTTTTCACAATGTGCATTGTTCCAAAGCAGCTTTACAGGAGCAAATAAGAAAAACTTAAAAACACACAGAAATGTAAAACACAACACAGTGTTTATAGACCAAGCAAGATCGTTCTAATAAATAATATCTACTAAATAAATGCAGTCTCCCAGTGAGCAAGCCAACACGGCCCTGCTATGGCGAGGAACCCAGACTCCAATGATTGATTAATGGAGAAAAAAACCTCGGGAGAAACCAGGCTCAGCCGGGAGGGCCAGATCCCCTCTGACGTGTCATAGCTGCACTCAGTGACCCCGACCAAAAGCCACCGAGCAAACATCCAAGAAAGAACAGGGAGAGCCCACCAGCCGCGACCCAATCCCCACCGGCCAAAACGTGCAGGTCCAACCCGGTCCCACTCATCAATCGACACCAGACAATAGAGAAACAACCACGGAAATAGTGTTATAATGTAACTTTATTATTCTGTTGTTCTTGACATCGACACAAAGCCCAGACAAATGAAACCCCCCAAAGCACAACCAACAAGCCCCCTCCCACTCCCACAAACACTCACCCAAACACTCAACCAGCAACCTCCAATCAGGGCCACTGAGTGCAGCTATAACTTCAAACTGCTGTCATGTGATGTAGGTTTAGCATTAAATACCAAGTATTGTAACATTAGCATTAATGTAAAACGTAGTCCGTCTTTCTCTTGGGTGGTGATGGAATTACCTGAGATGGAGTTGGGATGATCAGTCAGTCCGCAGGCTCTTGCAGGAGGATGGCACAGGATCCCTACCTCGGGATGGTCATCCCCAGGTGGGGACAGAAAGAGAATAATTAGCGTAGCTGCTGTTCATTTACTATGCATTAGTGAAAGCTTGGGTGAAAAGATGTGTCTTTAATCTAGATTTAAATTGGGAGAGTGTGTCTGACCCTCGAATAGTATCGGTAAAGCTATTCCAGAGTTTAGGTGCTACGTATGAGAAAGCTCGACCCCCTTTGGTAGATTTAGTTATTCTAGGTGTTATCAAAAGTCCTGAGTTTTGAGATCTTAGAGAGCGTGATGGGTTGTAATGCTCTGTTAAGTAGGTAGGGGCTAAACCCTTTAAGGCTTTATAAGTAAGTAAAAGAACTTTAAAATCAATACGATACCTAATGGGTAACCAGTGAATGGATGATAACACTTGGGTTATGTGATCGTATTTTCTTGACCTGGTTAGAACTCTGGCAGCTGCATTCTGAACTAACTGTAGTTTGTTTATTGATGATGCTGGAAAACCACTAAGACCAAGTTACAGGTTTTCACGAGAATGGAAAAACATCTGTTGAAAGAAAGGGTTCGTTTTGTTTATAAAAGATAAAGAAAAAAGAAGTCAACGTCTTGGTGTCATGTATTCCTGGAAAATACATAAAAAAATATAGTATGTTAGAGATGTGGTTGACCAGACCAAATTTTATTCCACCTGCAAGGAGTGGTAAAGGAGAATGTCTGTTCCCACATTCTGTTCTCCTCGAATATACATTGCTCTGAGCTAAAAGGTATTTGTCATGAGACTAGAGGAGAACATTTTGTGTTTCCCTAATGATCCATAAGAGACCACCAACATATTGAGCCTATTTCCACCTGGTCACTTCATGCGTTTTCCCTGATCTTATAGCTAAATGATTTATTAAAACCGATGCATTTATACTAAGCAATAGAAATGGTTCTCAGCTGAACGGATATGAATCTGATCAGGGACTGTTGTTTTGCTTTATTTACTTATGAAAAACTAGAATCGTCACGTTTCTCTTCCAAAGCGCTTGTGCTCTCTTGGCATCATGCCTTTGCAGAATATCCACAGGTCACGTTCTCCAGGATGAGAAGATCTCATTGTCTCACCTTAGCCGCATCTATGACCACACATGTGAACTGCTCCAGCGTGTTGCTCCAATGAGTGTCTGCTCCATCCCCGGCTGTTTTATCGGTTTATTGCCTCATGCACAGCAAACTTGCGAGCAACATACATCTGTTTGGGAGGAGTAAAGCTCTGGAGCATGTTGTTTTAACAACCAGATGCATTTAGACTTGATTGGTTTTGACTGGAATGCTTCCCAGACCACCTCATGAAGTGGTTTGAGCGATTGGATTTAAATCTGCCTTGATGCGTTTCGGAGGGCATTTACCCCTGGGCCCATATTTATCAAGCTTCTGAAAGTGCCATTTTACTCCTACTTCCAAACTTACATATAAAAGCAAGTTATCAAATCTCTCAAAGCTAAAAATCACTCTTACTCGGCCAGATATTTAAGACAGCTCAAAAGGTCTCTCAAGTGCTTAGGAGTTGCCACCAGGGGCTTGTGATGGCGCTGAGGAGACAGAGACATGTGGTGGAAAGAGGGGTTGGCCAATGGAACTGTATCATTCCACATTATACACGCATAAATCCGGTACTCCCCTGCATAGGCGTAATTGGGACTTTTTTAAAGTATGAATTTGCGAAACATCTACACATCATTTATCATCATCTAATTTATAGATTTAACACACTTCTAGATACAATTTTAAGAATAAAGAAATTGTGGAAACGTAATGTTTTTATCGAAGGCATCTTTCATTTCCAATGTCTATATCATATTATGCTTCTCAGGCTGTTGTGATTGGTCGGTGCCCCTCTCAATTCATGTGTATGTACTGTATAAACTTTAAGCAATAAACAGTAACAATCGTGTCAACTACACTTCATCAGTAAAAAACATGCGGATCGATCAAAGTGTAACGCATCTGCAAACGTCAATCTTTGTTAGAGATCGCAATTTTTATTCCTACTATGGCAAGGGAACTTACACCAGATTGATCGGCAACCAGACAGACCAGTTATATTAGTTAACACTAATAACGGAAGCTTTAGTTTTGACTTTTTATATTGGACCTGAGTTGGATAATAAAACAAGCAGATTGACAAGGATCATCAAAGGACGTTTCATAGAAGTGTTTTAGAGATAAGCGCACACACACACACACAGCCAATGTTAAAGTCATGAAGCTGTTATTTGACCGTTGGTTATCTTAGAATGTGTGTAGCTGAATTCTTATTGCCAGCTGAAGGACTGTGATGAAAGTGAAAGTAATTAAGCTTGCAGCTCAGTCAAATGTTTACAATCTCTGATAACCAAACACTACTCCAGCGGCTCTTCTCTGAGGAAGACCTCGGCCCATTCCTTTGGGCGGAGGTCATTAAAAGCACTCGGAATAGTGACATCATGTACCCAGGAAGTAGGGGGCTATAGCTCGATTCCAGCCGTTCTCTGTTGTCCTTGAAAAGTGAATTCTGTTGAAGGCAATATCTCGCTCGGCTTTGAACTAAAGGTTGAAAAATGGGATCGCAGGGAATAGGACCTCTAAATAAGGAAATTTATTCAGTGATTGGTCAATGCCAATGTTATCATCCAAAATCCTGTTTGCGGCACATCAAAGTAGTTGTAAATCATCTCTAAGTCTGACACTTAAGATTTAGTCGTACACTTCACTTTAATTACCTCTGAGCTGCTTTATAACTTACTTTTAAGCGCAGCTTTGAGCAAACAATTTTATCACTCTTAAGTCAATTCTTAGCAGTTCTTTCGAGTAATTCTCAGAACCCGATTTTAACATTTAAACATGGAAAAAGTCTGTTTTTCATGAAATCACCCCTTTAAATAAAAATAACAAAATAAAAATGTTTTACTCTGTGGTAATTCTTGGTGTAATTATACAAGTAAATGATGTCATTTTTCTTTTTCAAGATGGATACAGAGCCGCAAAGGCTTCCCTCAGAACCTAGATGCCAAACTGGATGAACTGCCTTTAGACGTTCGGTTTGATGAAGAAAAAACATCAGACTTTCTCTCGAATATGACACAAGTGTACGTTTGAGCAAATGTGTCATGGCCACAGTGCTTGTTTTATATATTGTTTTTTTCCTTAATTTTACAGAGTTGTCTAAAATGTTGAAAATTATATATTCCATTTCAGGGGGTGGAAATTAGCTATTCCCAAGTTTAAAAGTTATTTTCAGTCCTGGGATAAAATAGCACATTTTGAAGAGATATTGGCAGATTGGGACATTGAGAACACTCATCTAGGTTTGAATAGTTTCTTTATCAAGAATGATTGTGGGAAACTAACAATGTGGGGGCATATTTTCCACAAGTGTAAAGCCTTTGAAATTTATTTTTTGGTAACTGGACAGCGAATGTGATGGAAGACTGGAATACGGATTACATGTTTGGCTATCAGTTTTTGAATGGCTGCAATCCTGTCATGATCAGCAAGTGCGTGGAACTTCCAAAGACATTTCCAGTCACACATGAGATGGTGGAGGGCTCTTTGCAGAGAGGTCTCACCTTACAACAGGAAATAAAGGTCAGAAACTCGTAAATAACTAGCACATCTGGTCAGTTATCAATTCCAAGACTTGCTGGATGTATTGTGACATCCTTTACATCATTTAGTAAAGGACTTTTTGTTTCAAACTATACAATTGTGTACTCTAAATAAAATATCTCTGTGTTTACAGGAAGGAAACATCTACATAGCGGATTATAAAATCTTGGATGGATTGGAAGCCAATAGGACACCCCAAAACACCCAGTTCTATTTGACTGCACCCATCTGCCTACTGTACAACAACAGACATGACCAAATTGTGCCAATTGCCATTCAGGTACGTGTCCCTTAAAGAATCAGTGTGATCTGAAAAATTCAGAATGAAGTGAGGAAATTTGCTTCGAAGTTTCTGTTGTTTGACCAAAATGTCTGCTTGTCTGAAACAGCTCAGTCAAAAACCAGGGAAAGGAGCCCGATCTTTCTCCCAAATGATACTGAACACGATTGGATGCTTGCCAAGATGTGGGTAAAGTCATCAGACTTCAATGTACACCAGCTGGTCACACACCTTCTCAAGACACATCTTGTATCAGAGGTTTTTGAAGTAGCCATGTACAGACAGCTTTCTGTCGTCCACCCAGTGTACAAGGTATGTGTCTTTTCATACACAGTCAAGTGCAAACTGAATAGTGCTGAAGATTGTGTCACTCATCTTGTATGATGGTGACGTGGACAGGAATGCATGAACCATGGTGAAGAGATGCAGCGTCAGGTTCTCAGGGAACCATGGTTTAACTGCATAACCTGAGATGTTCCCTTTCGAAAGGGAACTTGTGCTGCAGGGTTTTCAAACTGGTCCTGAAGGACCCTCAGCCATGCACATTTTGTATGTCTTCCTTATTGGACGCACCCGATTCAAATCTTCCAGTCACTGCTAATGAATTCAATCAGGTGTGTTAGATGAGAGAGACATACAGAATAGCTGTGTCCCAAGTCAAAGGCTGCGATTAAAAACAAGGTCCCGGTCTTTAAAGCATGCAGCGTCTGAAGACCGAAAAGCTAACAGAAATAAGACTGTCTGGCCCTACCGAGAATTTCCAAGTCAAGTCACCTACTGCTCCTGTTGCCTGGTGACAGCAGCAGAACACAGGATGGAGCCAGAAAATGTTTATTAATTTAAGAGAATAAGACACATCAATGCACTGACAGGGACGGTTTTCGGCAGATTACATACTTTAATTTAACAAAAGTTTTGAATTTATATTTTAAAATATTCAGCCGTTACAGGCGCCTAATGAATCTCGGGAGAGCAGCGGCTCTGAAGAATCTATTCGTTCTATCCTTCTCAGCCTGGGGAAAGAAGGTTGGATTTTGAGGCTGCGTTTGAACCAGCCTTAGCATCGGTACACATCTAATGTGTAGGGCTGGTGGTCCTTCAGGGCAGCTTTGAAAACTGAGAAACCCTGCCCTTGTGCACGCATTGGGGAACGAATACCCACTCCATGATGTTGAAGGGATGAGTGGCTTATCGGCTGCGTGTCTAACATTGATCAAGTGGAAGATGTGCTTCTGCATAATGATTCTTAAATTGAGAAGAAGCCCTCAGCACAACCAAAAGAATTAAGCCCAGACCGCTATGTAGAGATTGGAGTGCAATGAGGCAATGCTGCAGGCGGTACTGGTGAGCATAGAAGTTAAAGCGTTGAGGCCAATCTACCCAAACAGAGCTTAAACAGAGCTTTTAATTGATGAAGATCCTTGCTGTTCGACCATTCACCTCCCTTATGAGCTAAATGTGTGTGCTCGGTTCTATACATGACCCATGCACAGACAAGCAGTTGGCTGAACACAAGAAGTGAATGACATGCTCTGCACACGCCCTTATTTGTAGTCGCACCAGTAGTTATTCCTATAGCACATTTAAAAGCAACAGAGTTGCGCTAAAAGTGCTGTACATTTAAAACAGAGCATCCAGCACATCTTACATCAAAACAACAGATCTAAATCAAACGCTAAAGAAGAGAAATACAAATTAAGAGCAGATTTAAAACTTGCTAGTGAACGGACTCGCCTCCCATTATTAGGAAAGCTATTCCAGAGCCTGGGAATAGCAGCAGGGAAGGCACGACCACCTTTTGTATTGCAGCGATAATGAGGGACGGTTAAAAGAGACTGATTACCAGATCTGAGAGCCCTTAGAGGAGAAGGGAATCAGAAGATCAAAGATATATTTTGGTGCCTCACTGGCTGTCACCGGTCAATGTCAAGTTCATTAAGTTTGCTATTAGACTCATACCGGTCAAACCAGATGCATTCCCCAATGTTTTCTCGAGGACATGCAGCAAAAGTTCCCATTCAAAAGGGAACCACTTTTTTGTTTGAGGTTATGCTTTTCAAATACATTTGTATGATCTAATGCACACGGTTAAATAGATGTTTTGCTTCTTACAGTTACTGATACCTCATGTCCGTTTCACAATTGCAATCAATGCACAGGCCCGTAAAGATCTCATCAGTGAAGACGGGGTCTTCAGCAAGGTACTGTAGCTTTGAATCTAATTTGACATATTCACACATAAACAGCATCTTGTTAGGATCCAAAGCAATTCTGTTCATATGTGATTATATCTACAATGTCTTTGTCTGGCAAGCCATCATTTCTGTCCTTAAAAACTGTGGATTTAAGGGTGCACACAGTGTTAGCCACAGATGTGATTTTTCTGTATAAATACGGAATTCTGTATTTTTTTTACCTCGCTGTGATCAAACGCGTTAATTACATAAATTAGATTTATTTTAATTCGTGACGGATTGGGGGGTGGGGGTTTGGGGATGTGCGTGTATAGTCATCAAACAGCCGGCCAACAGGATCCCTTCTACGCTCTCTACGTCATGCACACGCTTGTTATGAATGCAGAGCGACCGCTTCATTCAGAACGTCATTTTGCTAATTATCTTTATGTATCCAGAGAGTCTGTGAAAATAGACGCCAAACACAGCTGTTTTGGTACTCAAAAAAGCATGTGGTGTCATTTATTATTAAGTGGGGAACTGAACATCGTTTTGTAACATATAAAGAAAAGTTGAGACGTCTATATGATATGCTTTAACATTATAATAGTATCTGAATACAGAGGCTAAAATAGGCCACTCCACGATTTAATGGCTTGAAACGATACAAATGGCCGATCTAGTCACTTTCCATATGTAGAAGTCTCTACTGAATACATACATATAAATTAACTAAAATCGCAACATGCAGCCTTTGAAAATACCTTTATAACATGCAAATTAATGCGGACAAACGCGTGTGTAAAAGTCTCTTGAGGCCACAGTAGTATTACATTTTTCTGTTCAATTATTGTTAATGAATTATTGCTGATTACAATAAAATAAAAAGTAGGCCTAATAAAAAACTACTCAAGAGGTGCCATTTGTTAATGCCATATTATTTTACATTAGCCTAAGATATTTGCACAGAACATCAACCGATTTAAGTAAATATTGTTTAGTTGACTGTTAAACATTTGAACTGATATTTGCATCAAAATCATCATTGGTCTGCTTGTGAACCAGACCCTACAAACTCCATCATAAATCTGTCTGCAACCTATGAGCATACACAGGACTCAATGAAATGTACTCAATTACATTTCGGTGCATTCATCCTTGATGTTGCTAAATATGAATAATATTTTTTTACTTTTTGAATAATTTCCAAACATACATTAATCTGCTCTTGTTTCATAGCTTTTCACTTTACCTTCATTAAACATTCATGAAGTATAAACAACATGGCAGTTGTGGTCCTCTGCTGTTGGCTTGTCAGAAGCAGTTACCCTGGTATAATTACTGTTCTGTAAAACATTTAGTAACAGGGGCGTCATGCACCCATTTTTTTAACACACAGAAACATGTCCTAGGTACAAATACATACATTTCACGAGTTCACCTGATCAGATAATAAAGAGGAAAAAAGCTTGGAAATCGTTAGTCAACCATTAACATAATTTAAAGCAATATTATGGAGAATATCTCTTAAGCGTATTCAAAACATCGCACAAATAAATCATTGCGAGAATTACATCACAACACTGTTTGATACATGACTCTTCTTCCCAGTAATAAAAATATGTACATTTTTAAGGTAAATGCATCAGTCTGCATGACAGGGAAAAGTTACACTTTTACCTTTAAATGTAATGTGTTTTTAACAGTCGCCATGAGTTTCAAAAACACTTTTGCAAAGAGTTTTTTGGCAAACCAACAACAGCACAGTTAAAGGATTTATAATATAAGTTTATCTTAAATGTTATGCTTATATTGCATTTGAAGGAGTGGAAATTATCGCATTACGCTGACAGTGTACTGTCTGAAACCCACTGTCATCATAACCTCAAAGCGAACGTATGTGTGATAGAAAAGCGATCGCATCACAAGTCAGTCATTCTCTCCTATCGTGAGTTAACCCTTTAGTGACTTTGTATTCTTCAAAGCACGATGGCATTTTACTTATAACTTGTACTACGTCGATCTAATAAAGTAAGACACATGCGGATATAACAATAGTTAGGCAATCTACTTAAAAGCACTTTGATGAAGTTCTAAAAGATGTTTTCCTCATTGATGTATGTAAATAACGTAATGATAAATTGCATAGTTGTACTGTGGTAACAGTTACCCAGGCAGCGCGGTGCACAGTACATACGCTGCCGGTATGAAAGGACAATGGGCACGCGCTGCTGACGCTCTCCCTACACGCTGCTCACATGTGCAGTATGAAACGGGTGTTAGATGCTGGAATGGCGTTAAGAACGAAACAACGCATGTATCTGCAAACACAATAACAGCTTGAATAAAACTTGATCTCAAAGATGGTCTCTTGAGTATGCTAAACATGTGCTTATGACCTAGTTAAATTCTGAAAATATCAAGACAAAATATTTACAGAATTTTCTGTTTCCAGATTAGTAGCATAAGTGCTGCTGGGATTGATAAATTGATGAAAAGGGCAATGAAGACTTTAACCTACAAGTCCATGTGTTTCCCTGAGGCCATAAATGCTCGAGGAATGGAAAACACTCCCAAGTACTATTATAGAGATGATGGCATGAAGATCTGGAATGCCATATACAGGTAGGTGGAAGGGTAACAACACTTCAGATTCTGTACTACTAGTGAGAAAGTAAGAATTAGCCCAATGAATATATTTGGCATCTAAAGTTTTTTTCTTTCTTTCTTGATGCGTCATCTTATGGATCTTCCTGTAGTTTTGTTGACCAGGTGATCAAGATCTACTATGACAGCGATAAGACGGTTAAAGATGATGAGGAGATTCAAAAATTTGTTGAGAACGTTAACTATGGCTTGGGGAAAGCCATTTTTGGCAAATCGGACTCCGAGGGTAAAAGTGAGTACAGGTTCAGCTTAAGCAGAATGTCAGTGTACTTTAGTCTGTGCTAGCATGCCTTTTCTTGTATGTTCTATTTGCATGTTTGTGTGCATCAAATCAACTTAATTAGTACACAAGATAAAAGCAAATTGTCACCGTTTACAGAGTTTCCACGCTCTCTAGAAACTCGTGAGGAGCTAGTCGAGTACCTCACTGTAGTAATATTCAATGCTTCAGCACAGCATGCCGCAGTCAACTTTGGACAGGTGAGCTAACACACTTTAAGATCATTTACAAGAGCATTAGAAAGTGCTGGGCAGTATTCTGCATGATATCTAAAAGATAATCTTATGCATTCCAGTTTGAGTGGTATGGCTGCATTCCCAACAGTCCTTCCATCATGCGCAAGCCGCCTCCCCAAGAGAAGGAAACAGTGGATCTGAAACATATCATGGATACTTTGCCTCACCGTGGATGTTCCAAAGACGTTCTCGGGACAGTTTGGAGCCTCAGTCGGTTCCAGGAGAAAGAGGTATGACATCAGATTTGTTAATCCAATTGAAATTGAATTGGACATGGCAGTAGCCTTGTCTTAATCAACGTGAAAAAAATGAACCTGTTACTAGCTGAGGGTACACAGCATCAAGGTACAAGTTAAAAGGCCAAAGATTGTATTGAAATGCATGTTGGGTCAAATACATTTAAAATTCTACTTATTGCTGTGGATTGTTTGCTTGCTACACTCTACAAACAGTTGTTAAAGTGGTTACAGTTAAAGTACCATAAAAAATGGTACAGTATAAAAATACAGTATATTTCTGTTGAACACAAAAGAAGATATTTTGAAGAATTTAGGAAAGGAAACAGTTCTGAGGCACGTTTGACTACCATTGACATTGTTGCTACTAAGGCAGTCAAGATGCCCCGGAACTGTCAGTTGCTAACATTCTTCCAAATATCTTTAATTTGTACAGGTTTGGAACAACTTGAGGGGTAGTAAAACAATAATACATTTCACTTTAATTAACACATGCAACCCGGTTTCAATAACCACAATATTATTAAAGGTGTACTGAACTGGGCTTGTTTATTGTTTATACTGTTGTATGAGGTCTACTTGTGACGTTCGCGTGGTTTTTACATTCAAAAACATCAAAATCAATCAGTAATAGGCTATTTTCTACCCGGGTTTTGGGGCCAGCTCTACAAAAGCTCGGTTTTAATGGGCTTGCCGCATTTAAGGCTTTATAAGTAAATACCCACTGCTTGAATGGATAGCAGTTTGCGTAGTTGTAGCCTTCTGTGAATTTGGTTAGAGACGTAAAGTTAGGTTATACATTAGCACCATTCACCAGTTTTCGCACAGCATTAGTATTATCTGGAGACCTTCTGTGATTTATAAATAATTATTATTTATAAATTAACTTATTTCCCAGATGTGATGGCAAGGCTTTGCGTATAGTTTGTATAGCCTCTAACGTTAGCTGTATTTTGTTTAATGATATATGACCATAATTTACCTGTCAGCATTTGAGGCCTGTGATCGCGAACCGGACAAAAGATCACCGCGATCGTTACTTGTGGATATTATTTCATAGCTTTCCTGTAGCTCAGCGGTAAGAGCATTGCGTTGACAATGCAAGGTTGCAGGTTTGATCCCAGGGGATTGCACATACCTACGTATAAATGTATAGGATAATGCAATGTAAGTCGCTTTGGATAAAAGCGTCTGCCAAATGGATATGTAAATGGATATCACCCAGCACCCGAAATAATACCAAAACAGCCTCCATTATTCGCAAACAGTGGATAAAACCTTGATAAATTATATATGATCCCGCTAAAGACAACATCTGCAATTAATACAAATGACTAGAGGTCCCCAGGTAATACTAATCTCGTGTGAATAGTGCTCAGGGCTGATCAAGCGATCTCTAACAAAGCAATAGTGACGCATAGTGCAAAATTTTTTACTCGCATAAGATTGCTGCGGCATTTCTATCGGATCCAATATTGATGCACAGCTCTGCTTTTAACCTTTTCGCCTTGTTCACGAAGAAATAAAATGAACAAACGCTCCATGTTTTTCTCACATGAGCCGTAATCGTCTTTAAAAATAAACTTTAACCACGCATTACTAATGTCGGAGTCCGAAGGAAGGTTATGCAGCGACGGTGTTCTTCCACAACCAGGGATGGCACAATATTTAGATATCTTTAACGGCATATTTGTTTATTGCTTGATCGTATCTGGTTTCGCGCCACATGTGTTTCTTTTTTGTTGTCATGTGAGATCCAATGGGCGAGGCTAGAGAAGCACGTAGTCGTTGATATTTTTTCTGTGTGGAGGCGGTGTTCATCCTATCAATGTTGTGGTGCATTCCAGAACCAGGGGCCTGAACCATGAATGTTGCTGAATAAACTCAGGGTAACAGGATTAGTTTTGGGTTGACAAAACCAAACCAACATGATCAAGCTTTGTTGGTACCATGAAGCAGCTCATGAAGTTTCTTTGTCAACTCAAGCTTTGAGCCTGAAGTTAATAATAGTTTGCGCGCGCGTGCACATGAAGGAGTGATGTCGGCATCGGAAAACCAATCATGTTCAACATGGATAAAGAGAGTTCCGTATGTTTCTTAGGAAATAATTATGTGCAAATATTAGTAACACAAAAATGTATTTCAGCCACGGAGTAATACTGTTTCTTCTGTCTACGCAAGAGAGAAGTGTTTTAGAAACACTGCTGATTAAGTTAATGCGCAAGTTAAACGACTATATAGTACACACATTTACTGTATTCTATAGTGAGTTCAGTATTACAGTAATGTGATATGATGCATGTGTATAATGTGTGTGTGTTCCCCCCCCACAGTGGATGAAAATATCCTTCCTTATATTAGTAATCATTTAGTTTACCTTTATTAATGAGGATGAAGCACATGATGAAGAGAAACTATATGTGCGCTCTGACAGAGTTAAAGAGGCGAATGTACTGTAGCCTTGCATACAATATGGCTCACGTGTGAATGTGAGGATTATATGGTACGTTACAGTTGTCTCTGCTATTTTAGGACATTTCACAACCTTCACAAGTGTTTACCTCCATAGGTTACAGAAGAAATGTGAACAAAATACTCTAGAGAAGCTGATTCTAAATAAACAAGGCTAAATAAAAAAATGTAGTAAAGTAAGTAGTTAGTTGAAGTGTACATTTAAAAATCTGATGGTCATCTCAAGCCTGACTCTGGGACTGAGGGCCATGTTGAAGTGGTTCTGTGTTCATACATTGTTCATTCATTGGTCTCACACCAACAGGCTATCAAACAGTCCTGTTATAGAACAATGGACATATTGTATTGAAGTTTGAAATAGATTTTTCGACACATATTTAATTAATTTAAAGGGTTTTGTACTGTTCCCCATGTACTTTACCTTCCTGGGCTGCAGTCAGCATCAGTAAGGGCCTTAATTTGGGTTGACGATTGCGGATTGTGTCTTCAAGGACAGCCCATCGAATCTTCCGGCTCGATGCAGGTCAAATATTATTGGGTCTACCACTTGATTTATTAGTCCCATAAGTCTTAGGATCTTTTAAGAAATTTACAATGACTGTCTTAATGCATCCAACCTCGGCAGTGATGGCACGTTGCGAGAGACCTTGCTTGTGCAGCTCAACAATCCTGCCACGTTCAAAGTCAGAAAGCCGGTTTGCCTTTGCTCTTCAGGCAATCACACTGCAATGATCTCCTGATGGCAATGACATGAAAGCCATATTTTTTGCAGATTTTAACTTTTTAGGGCTATGGTCTTAAACTTTTGATCAGTTGATGAACAGCCTGTTTGAGTTTAAATGAAGTTTTCAATAAATTGCCTCTCAACTCTCTGTTTTTTTTGTCTCTTGCTCCTGTTTCTTGTTTTGGCATTTTGAAGCAGTACTTATAACCTGGTTACGATCCTTCAGCGAGAAATGGGAATACTTGTAATGTTTCCACCTGTCTTAAGATTTTGTTCAGGAGTGTTATATGTGGAGAAAAAACCTTGGGAGAGTCCAGGCTGATATTGACAGACCAGAGTTTTGCGACCGAAGTGTGCGTGATGAATTGTAATCTAAAATTGTTCACAAAGATACCACTCAACTCAATATGTTTCATGTACAGCTGCTTTGTAACAATGAAAATTGTAAGTTGACTATAAGCAAAACATTAAACAAGTAAAAACAATAAAGTTAACACACAGAATATAGACAAGCACACGGGTTCAAACACACCCACTTGCACTCCACACACACAGAACACAAAATACGCACACACACATACAGTGCAGATAGTGCGTGTGTCAGTGCGCACTGGTAAACAAGATAATATGGAAACCGCTCAAAACTTATATAATAAACATTAAACAAAATTAAACTTGAACAAAATACAGATAATCAACTGTTACGATTCGGATTGCTAAATATTAGATCTCTCTCTAATAAAGCACTTTTTGTTAACTATATGATAACCGATCATAAAATAGACATGCTCTGTTTCACAGAATAAACATGAGCCTCGTCTAAAAGGCAGAGGGGGAGGTGTCCCAGCACTTTACAATAACTCTTGCATTTCCCAGAAGTCTAATTTTAAATACAATTATTTTGAAATCATGGTGCTTTATATAACAACACCTAATACTAAGGATAAAACATATTTAAAATGTAATCTGGCTATTGTATAAACGTCTCCAGGGCACCAAACAGATTTTATTAAAGAATTTGGTAGGTTCTTATCAGAACTAGTACTGGCCGTAGTCGTTGGTGACGTTAACATCCATGTAGATAAAGATGCCTTAGGAATGGTTTTCAAAGACACTCTTAACTCCATGGGCGTTAGAACATGTGTCAGGACCTAGTTACCTTTGTAATCATTCTTTAGATTTAATACTTTCTTACAGTATAAATGTGGACAACGTTAAAATTATTCAGCAGAGTGAAGACATTTCTGATCAATATCTGGTATTATGTTTGCTTCACTGGCCTACAGGTGCAAATCAAACTCCTTGTTACAAATATGGAAGAACAATAACTTCAACTACCAAAGATGCATTTATTGATAATCTGCCTGATTTGTCTAAATTCCCTTTCATGCCAAATAACGTTGACATTACCACTGAACATGTTATCTCCACCTTCTCAGAAACGCTAGACACAGTTGCTCCTCTGCGCTTAAAGAAGATTAAAGATAGTAGCCCAACACCATGATATAATGAACACACTCAGGGCCCCTTTTTTCAACAATCTAAGTGCATGGTCTAATGAGCATGGCGGACTTAGGGCATTTCCGACTCCACTTTTGCTAGTTTAATGATGGAAAAACGGCCAGTGAACCAGTGAAGCGCAATGGTCTAAATGGGTTGTTCCAATTCTCTTAATGAGTAATGGGTGTTTTTTGGGAGTAACGTGCAGTAAACCAATAGTTTCATCTCTCATTCCCTTTAAGAGCCAGTTGCGCTCGTGACATGGCGGATTCGCTATTTACACAGGGGAATTTGCAAGAGCAAAGACTGGACGCCTCTCCAGAGAGGAAACGCATCTGCTCGTGCGTGAGGTTAAAGCTTGTGAGCAGACCACCCACAGGACAACCCGTATTTTTATCTTTATGTACACAATAATAATATTTTACATTGTAATCCATTTATTTTAAAAAATAAATTTTTATTTTGTAAAGACATTCTGCAGCGGCAAAGGGAGGAATGAAGCTCGGGCCCCTGCGGGGGAATGTCGCTCAATGAGATGCTGGCTTCTGAGGAAGGGTTAAGAGGAACATGCGGGGGAGACTACTTAGGGGAAGGAAAGACGTTCTGTAGCGGCAGAGTGAGGGATGAAGCTCGGGCCCCTGCGGGGGCTATCGCTCAATGCGATGCTGGCTTCTGGGTAAGGGGGGCATGCCAGGGAATCTACTTGGGGGAATGAAAGACGTTCTGCTGCGGCAGAGTTAGGGATGAAGCACTTGCTTCTGGGGAAAGGGATGGGGAAAAGGAAAGCATGCGAGAGAAAAGTTACTTAGGGGAAAGGAAGACATTCTTCAATGGCAGAGTGAGGGATGAAGCAAGGGCCCCTGTTGGGCGGTGACATGTTGCGATGCTGGCTTCTGGGGGGTTGGTATCTGCTGCCGCAGAGCGTGATATGGAAGCTGGGCTCTTCGGAGTTGGAGTGGTGTAGCAATTGCTGCTTGTTTGCTGGAGAATCGTGGTAGATGATTGGTGCTGAATGATTCGGGGGACGAGGGTCCTGTGTGCTTCCCTGATGAGGGCGCGGTCAGTCCGGATGTAACTTGTGAAAGCGTCTGAAGACCAACGGCCGAACGCTTGGATCTGAGACTGTGAGAGGCCCTTTTGGGCTGCTGTGGTTGCCGCGCCAATGCAAAACGAATGGCTGGAGAATAGATCTGCTGGGATGCCTGCGTGGAGCAAAATGGACTTTAGGTGTTTTTGGAACCAGAAGTGTGTAGCAGGGCTATTTAGGTCGTCTATGAAGGGAGGGTCGAATGGAGATGAAGCCTGTGATGTTATGAAGCGGAGGTATGCTGCTAGGGTTTGAAATGGCTGGATTGAGGAATGAAGCTTGAAGATATATATATAATGTCCTCTGGCCTGATCGGTTTTGCTTCGTTTAATTAAAAACGAGATGGTTTCCGAATCGAGCACTGACAAATCTGAAATGGTGGGGTTATCTAAGGGATCGAAGTTAGACGTAGTGGTGAATTCGGATCCTCTGAGAAATCCAACACAGGCCAGGATGAACATGGCATTGAGTGTGTGCGCGGTATGCTTGTGTGGTAACCTCTGCGGAGAATCGAGATACATTTGGTCAGAACTTCTAAGGTGATAGGCTGTCTGGCGTCTATAGGCTGTCTGTCTATTGCTATTCTGCTGTTCTGCAATCAGTCACTATTGCTGTGAAATGCTATTAGAGAGACTGCTTTCAGTTTAATTTCTTATAAGTCTGACTTGTGAAATGGTTTCCGTCATAAATATATATATATCCGGTATAGTATCCGGTACGGATAACGCACTTTTGCCGAGTACGAGTATGATATATGAGTACGAGTCAATATCTGTGCTCGGATTGAATAAAAATCCTCATTGGGTAGCTGACTGTGTCTGCGTTCTGTGATAGGCCAGTCACAGCGCCCCTCCCCTACACACATACAGATGTATTGTGTTGCTGACTGTGTCCCGCTCTGCTCACTCACACACAGAACACCAAACACGAATGAATCGCGCTATTCGAGTATAGTTGGACGCTTAAACATTTTGAGTTTACTCGCTTCATTCGCGCGTGCGATTCGCAACACTCGCGCAATTCGCGTCATTCGCGCCGCAGGTAGGTCTATCGCGTCTTTGCATTGACTTAACATGTATCACTCGCGCTTTGCGCCATTTTTTTTGTCAACAGACTCTCTCTCTCTCTCTCTCTCTCTCTGTCTCTCTCTCTCTGTCTCTCCCTCAGTCACTCAGGTTCGCGGGTCTTTTCCGTTAACGTTTAGGGTTTCTTCAGCTTCAGGTTTGTTTTTTACTTCAGTTTGTAGTACTTACTTATTAACCAGTAGAGTTTTGGTAAACGTGGGGTTTGTTCAGACGTGGTGCTTGGTAGAATGCGACTCGCGTTGCGTCTCTGCCTGTCGGAGTTTTATTTTATTTTTTAAACCGTCAGCTGGCTCTAACCAGTTTTTTAAGGAAGTAGTGGTATAAAACTGAATTAATTAGCTACACACACACACACACACACATACCTGGTGTGAAAAAAAAAAAAATCCCACTGATCATAAAAAAATTTAAAGTTAAAAAAAGAAAGTTATGTTGAGATGAAAACTCTTGTTCATTACATTTTACTTCATAATTGCAACCGCATGTGTTGTATTCATTGTTGCAAAACTTGTTCTGTATATAGTTCGTTTGTTATCGTGATCAAAACCATTGATCTGAAGCTCAATGCTGATGCTGTCATGTAAATAGTTTTCTAATCAGCAATAAATATAACAATTTCTGATCAACCCATATCAATTGCATGCTTAAAATAACATACCGGTTAAAGCCCCGCCCATCTCAAGACAACCCGACCCACTTCCAGGTTAAATCCCGCCCACTTCCGGGTTAGGCCCCGCCCAGTCGAGTACAGATAATTCATATGGTTAACAGATACAGATACAGATAATGCTGTACTCGCTCATCCCTAATATTTATATATATATATAATAATTGTAAATATGGCCCACAATGGATACAGTATAAATTAAATTGAGATTTGCAATGCCACATATTTAATTCGTATTGTAATATTATAATGTTTTATTTTTGTATAACATGTATAACCCGTGATATGCACAAAGGGTAGAGGTGCAGAAAAGTATTAGTGGCGGTGTTTTTTCTTTTTTAAATATAAAAGAGTTAGATCAGATATTTACTGCATTTTAAAAAGCCATAAATTAAATATTGAGCAGAATTAAGAATCAACAGTCCCATTTCTCATGCGGCCCCTTGGGATTAATTGCAAACCCCTAAATTAGAGGAATATTTGAAAAAATGTCAAGAATAAAAATTATGTTCAATTCAATTCAAGTTTGAGTTCCTCGCCACAGCAGGGCAGTGTTGGCTTCCTCACCGTGAGACTACATTTATTTATTTATTAGATATTATCTATTAGAATGATCTTTCTTGCTTGTTCTATAAACACCATGCACTGTGCTGTGTTTTTACCTCTGTGTTGTTTTATTTGCTCCTGTAAAGCTGCTTTGGAACAATGCACATTGTGAAAAGCGGTATATAAATAAACTTGAATTGAATTGAACACACACTACAGTAATTATCAAACTTCTGTTTGGAATAAATAAAAATGTCTGAATAATATGCAGCCCTTAACAAGGATTCAAAATGAAGTGACATGACTGTCACAAAAATCTGTCAACCGCAGACAAAGTTATAGGCCTGTAAATATATCTCCTCATTCTCTCAGGGCCGCCCTCTCAGGGCTAATGGTCGCTGTTTGGATTAGCGCAAACGACCCCGTTCATCCTGCAATTTGCTACATTCTCCCGATGCCCCCCCCAAAACTGGATATCGTTCGACTCGGCATCACACCCCGCATCTAACAAGGCCAACTTTTTTCTTTTTCGACAAATCAAATAATTCAAAATGGTGGGAAATGTTTCATGATGGAAAATGTAGCCATATGGTGCATCAGGATTGAGAGGAAATATCTAATTTTGTTTCTACGCCGCACTGTTCAGAAGTTATGGCCAAAAATGTACCTGAAATTTTGGACTGTTGGTGGTACTAAAAAGATTCAGATAGAAACTTTAAATTTGCTCTTGATAATGTTTGGACTGTCCAGTATCTGTGTGCAAAATTTCATTACTTTCCTGCGTACGGTCCTATGGGCTGCCATAGACTTCCTTGGCGGAAGAATAATAATAAGAATTTTCTTCTTGAAGATTTTTTAGGGCTTGACCCATAAAAAATAACGAATAAAATACGGGGCTTGGCCCCTAATAATGATAATAATACAAAATAAAAGTGAAAGTGAAACAACAGTATGTTGGCTTTCTCAAGACAAAATTATTTTAATCCATTAACATCTCAACCATGTCCCAAAAGGTGTCCCATTGCCAAAGCACTCAAATAAAGGACCAGTTTAACTTAAAAATAATGACACATATATATATGATATATATGACAAAATAATGATCTTTTCATTTTTCCCCAGCGATATCTAGGCATGTATCCAGATATGCTCTTCACCGAGCAACCAGTGAAGGAAGCCATTATGACTTTCCGCAACCAACTAGATGAGCTGACCCACACCATCAAGCAACGGAACAAAGGATTAACAATGAGTTATTGTTATTTGTCCCCAGACCAAATCCCCAACAGTGTTGCAATTTAAGAAAATGTTTCAGACGTAACAGTAGCATTTACGGGCTGAATGCTTGATATAGAGAAGAACAGCTCTACTTACAATATGTAATGGTTTGGCAAACCACAGAGGATTGTGCCATTTTTGGCTGTTTTTTATTATTCTGTTTGGTTCATGCTTATTGAAGCGTAAAGTTAGGGATCTGTCTTAAGGGTGACTGTTGGTCCAGCTCATGCCAAGAAATCAGAACCGTTTATTTGGCATCGCTTTTACAGATCACACAAACTTGTGTTATAATCCATTTATTGTCTTTCTTTTCATTCTTTTCTTCATTCATATAAACTTGCTAATCAAATATTCAGACTATGGTATTAATCGACACGTTTTGATTCATTTACATACTCTTCATTACTCATGGTATATGGTTTGTTTGTTTTAGATGATCATTTGCTTTTATTGAAAATTTGACCTTAGTTATAGTGACATCTTATATCTGTATTGATTTAGATGATCTCATGTACACACGTTTCCAGTGGTTGTGTGACGTACAGTAAATTGTGGAGGGAATTATAGTTTCATCTTACAGTATATTCAGTATGAGGGAGGGTTTTTATTGTGTTACTTCAAGGTTAGCTTATAAAGATGTGCTATTATGGGTGTGTAATATTTGTTCATGAATGGTGCTAAGGAATTGTTTTTATATCGTGTTTTAAACATTTCTGACTGCACTTCAAATGGCTGTTACATTGGTTGTTTTATCCCCTGGGAGCTCTCATAAAAAAAGTAACAAATAAAGAGATATATCACAATATTTTTTGTTGTGTAAGGCTTTTCTGTTGTCCAAGGTGTCCACACCAAAAGGGCACCACATCCTGAGAAACACAGAGCTTCACCCAATACAATGAACTTTCCACAGAGTTTGCATCATCATCTCAGACAGCAAAAAAAAAGTATACAACCATAACCCCGACCTCAAATGGCCAAAAGACAGAGGTCAGTGTGTTTGTTTGTTTGTTTTTCTAATAACATATGACAAATTATTTCAGTTAAATATTTATGCATAATTCTTCACTTATGCTTTGAATATGAAGTTATAGAATTGGGAAAAAATAAGTTGGTGGAAGAAGGTTTGAAAAAACAGGTCTATGCCAGTAGGCCTACTGTTGACCACAATACAATATATTTTACAAACCATCATATTTTTTTACATAAAAGACATATGAAAGATTTTACAGAATACAGTTGTAACTTTGTCCTCACTGCCATCTCTGTGTCAATAATGAATAATTTAGGGTTAAGATATTAAAGTAAATGTGGTAAAAAAACAGACTACATTATTTTAAATGTAGAATAAACGTAACAAGGAGGATACAGAGAAAATATAAGGATTCTGACATGTGCGACTTTAAACAATAGAGCTATGGGATCATATCATGTCTTTCTTGGTCTAGTGGCAGAATCATGACAGAGTCTCATGTTTTGTGTGGAGAGAGACATATTATTGTTGACAGTTTAATTACAAATCGTGTGTCATTTAAAGAAAGCTAGTATTAAAAATGTTACAGATATCAAAGATTCGCCACGCACTGCAATATGATAAAGAGATAAGGCAGCGCAAGAGAACCTGTGAATTCAGTGTCAATCTCTATCGAGCCGGAGGCCCAGAACAGATGATAGGACCCACTGCCGGTGAGCGCCATTTAAACCAGCTTTGACTAAAAGTGAGCATTTTTATCAACATTACCATTACATGACAGCTTCAGCGGGACAGTCCTGCCAACACTGAAGATGATTCGCTTGTCGGAGTCAGGGCTGCGAATATATTGTGAAATTTCTTAAAGGCGGGGTGTCTGGCGAATTTCCGAATTACTCTTGTTTAGACAAAGTTGGGCTGAGTACCAAAACAACCTTATAGCCAATCAGCATTAAGGTTCACAGTGCACAGGATGGACATTAGTCGAGCCGTGCGCTGACGAAAGCGAAAGATGGGGGTAGGGGTGTGTCTGTTTTGGTGATTTGAACATCAACAACGGCTATGAGAAACCGGAAACCCTGCCTTTAAGAAATGCACCAATTGTATGAACGAATTGTGAACGTGATACAGTTAAAAGGAAAGCAACCACAAAAGCAGCTAGGAGACGTTAAGCAAGAGAACAAGTGGGTATACGCTCATATAGATCTTTAGAAGTTGCAAACAGCACTGTGGAAAAAGTAAGCATACGGCATATGCGAGCAAATGGCCCCGACTACACCGCTGTTTGAAATTGTTCGATTGGTGCAATGGTCTCATTTCCACAGCAGTAGAGCAGATCATGACATACCCACATAACAATTTTGTGTTGGCCCAGCTCCCCCACACTAATCCTTTTCCCTCGGCCCACATACAACAATGAATGACGGCCCTAGGGTGGCCCAGATCCAAATTACAGACCATGACCAGATATGGGCCGCAACTGGTCCGAGCCTCAGCCAATTAATAAGCCATAACTGGCCCGGAGTAGGATTTAATACTGGGTGCCGTATCGTAGCCAAAAGTAAACCAGATCAATGCCAGCTTTTAACCAGAAACCCCAAAATTTAGCCATACTTCACCCTACTTTGGCCAAAACCATGTGAACAAATAACTTCCAAGAACTGAATTATGTTTTTCAATAAAAATGTTTTATTTAACATATAAAGTAAACACATTGTGTTGAACACAAATGTTTAAAAAATTTATTTTTATGTAAAACGGAAACTTTTAGACTTGAAATGAACAATAATACCTTAACACTTGAAAAAATTAAACCAAAGACAGAATAAATGAAAACGTTATAAACAAAAGAAAGACCAAATTAAACTTTATAAACAACATAACATGTATCTGCCTATGTGCAAATGAAATGAGAGAAAATACATAAGCACATAAGCTTTTGAGGCTCTAAATGAGAGGCACAGCTATTTATCATCTCCTTTCTCTTCAGCCTATCTCTTCTTCCTCTATCCCTATCCGGAGCAAGCTGAAGCCATCTCTGGATATGACCATCTGCCTCCTGCTCAGTGGCATGGCGTGTTTGGGAGTTTTTCTCACCGCAGCTAAAAGACATACATAATTATTAAATACAAATACAAACATTCATCCCTGCACTGCTTTAGTAGAATGGCTTCGATGAAGCTGGATTGGAGGAGAGCGGCCTCGCTGAATTTGATCAGCAGTTGTGTGGCATTTTTGAATCAGGTCAAGGGGACTAGTGCTTCTCTCAAACAGGTCTAGAGATAAACATCTTCTCTGAAGAGACTCAGGAGAAGTGTCGACTCGCTGCATCTTGATGGGAGAAGTGAAGCCTCGCTGAAGCTCGACAGAAGGGTTGCAGTCTCGCTGAAGTTGGACAAGAGGAGGGCAGCTTCTGTGAAGTGGGTCAGGAAAATTGCGGCCTTGCTGAAATCGGAGGAGAGGAGAACAGCTTCTCTGACACAGATCAGGGGGGTGCCACTTCTCTGAGGCAGGACACGAGAAGGGGAGGCTTGCTGATGCTGGACAGAAGTTGTGTCAGGGGGAGTGAGGCCTCTATCAAACAGGTCAGGAGAAATACAGCTTCTCTGAAATTGATCAGGGGCAGTGGGGCTTCTTTGAAACTGGCAAAAAGATGGATTGATTTTCTTGGACATGTTGGAGGCATGATGCCTTTGGTAGTTAGGAGTGACACTTGGTTTACTATATAGGGATTTGCAGAAGGATAGAACACAACATTAAATACATTTTACAATTCATGTAAATGTAAAGTTAATATACAATATACAAAATAAAACTGCTTACATTTTCCTTGGGTTTGCCTTGGCTGAGAGAGTCTTTTGAATTTTTTGAGAGTCTGAAGAAAATGAGTGAATCACAACATTACATCATTATTGTATGGATAGTAAGACCTACTCATCAAGAATATTACGGCTGCATGACATTGAGGAAAATGCAATATGCCAAAATACTTATCTGTTTGTAAATTCATTTTGAAATATATTAATATATGTAAATATTAGAAAATATATAACATACATACATGTTCATCCTACACAAATCAGACAGTGTCTCTATCTGTGTCAACCTATAACTTTAACTATACTTTATTTTTTCAATTTATTAAATAACCCCATTGTTGCATGGAATGTGAAGACATGAAAATATCACAACATAAAATAGTATGTACTTACTTGAGGTAATTTATTCTGACACTGTGCGTCGTCCATCCCTTTCCAGGTTGTTCCTTATTTTTTGTTGCTTTAACAACATCTGTTTTGTTTGGTGGCCACATACACTTATCATCATTGATCCAATTTGATGACACCACTTCTACCTCATTTGTTGTTTCAAAAATAACAATGTGATACAAGGTCTATGGAATACGAAAGAACAATTTACTGATTACGAAGCCTGTCTTTTAAAGAAATCTTTCAAAACGTTGAGTGGACAGCATTGAGTGGACAACGTGAGAAGAAAGTCTTTTCTATATAAAAAAATGGTAAAGGCACACAATATGTTGAGCAGATACTGTACAAAGGGTTCATTAAAACGATATATTCCATGGTTCTACAAAGAACTAGACACTTACAAAATGTCTTCAATTCAAAGTTTATTAGTGCAGTGTGGTTTGTTTAAATGCAGCAAGGGTATAACCACAAACTTGTCATGAAACGGCACTTTGCACACTCTCCAAAATCTGAAAATGCTTCACAGTCGTGGACAAGTTAGAAACCATCAAGATTCCCAACTCTAGAGTCAAATGGGTATTCAAAGAATGATTCCTGACATCTGTATTCTCTACCCACAATATATTCCACTCCCCTGTCTACAATAATATTTTCAACCAAAACAACTTCGTTCTTTATTTTGACACAGCAATCTCTTTTGCAGTTTTTGCACCATCCATTGACAACATTTGAAACTGTTTTACTTCTCCTTTGAAAAAATGTGGTACTGGTCCTTCAGAATGTTCTTATCAACACTGTTTAGACGTCTGTGAACAAAGACCACTATGGGAGCTGGCTTCAATTTCAGACAATCTACGAATCACTTGTGTTAAAGGATTACGTGGGCCTCTAACCATTTTTTTAAGATGACCCAAGAAATTCTCATGTGGAAATGCGGAAAAAATATCCAAATTACCGTGGATTTTAACATCTTCACAAAGATGCACCAAACCATGAACATTGTAAACTAAGAATTCTTGGCCATAAAGCTGACTGAAGTGTTGAACAAATGATATCAAAAGAGAATTAGCCAAATCGTTCATCCTCAAGCAATATTCTGAACTCACCAAAATGTACACACCAATTGACAAAAGCATGAAAATGTCATATATTTGAGACTGTAGCACACCCTTCAGTACAACAGGCCCAGTGTACAACAAGAATTGGCGAAATTCCGTAGCCTTCCACCTATTTCTCTTGAAATAGGAATGTAATCCCTCAAAGAAAGAAGTTTGTCTGAAACTAAGGATGTTTGACTGCTTGACATCAACAAATCAAGCAGGCGCCTCATAACCCCTAAACACACCAAATGCATGTTATCATAAGGGAAGCTAGCAACCTTGTCAATAATAAGGTCAGCCATAGGTGATTGTTCATGATGGTGTTCCATGTCTGTTTTTTGCCTAAAGCATTCATCAGTTCTACGCCTTGCACTTACTTCATGGAATGTCATTCGATTTCCTATACGGACACCTATTTGGTGACACTTGTCACATCCATGGTATGCACAATGAGATTTTACACCTCTGATAAAGGCTCGTGCTGGGGTGTCACATACTACTGAACAGATGTTGAGAAAGAACATCTTTCTCTGAAAAACAAACCCATTGTAGTGTTCTGATTTCATTTACCAGGCTTTGCAAATACTCTGACAAAGATTTTGGTTTTGAGTTGCCACAAAAAAGACCAATCAACACTGGTTTCTCGCTGTACCCATGTAGCATACCAAGAATTGGCCAAAACTGAGTACTGTTACTCTTGAACAGTGGTAAACCATCAATATTTAGTTGTAATCTAAACTCGTGTCTATCTGGGACAACAGACCACAAACTATTCAATAGTCTTTGAAACGAGCTTAGTATTCCAAAGTTGAAATATTCCACCTGATAAAATGTCATTTTTTACAAAGTTTTTGTTTCAAGTAATGGTCGTCCGTCTTTTGGCAGAGAGGGATGGTAAATTTGTAAAATGTAGAGCAGGGCCGATAATGCAACCAACAAAATTCTAAAACTTTGAGGCCAGTCAGCGAGAGAACACCTTAATTCGTCAGTTGTGTCACTGCATGGACCACTATGATCCATTTACTCTTCATCAGATGCAAACCTATCTTTTAGAATCTCATCGCTCTCTTCATCAATGCTCTCTTGCAACTCATTCTCACACCAAACAGAACTTTTATCACTGAAGCCTTGGCAACTTTGCAAGTTTTGATTGTCACACTCAGTTTCTATTGATTGTATTAGTTTTTCAACCTTTTGTAATGCTCGTCTTCTCACGTTGCCCTTCTCATTGTAAGTCCAATTACCCTCCAAACCTAAGGGAGTTTTGTGAAGTTTGCCTAGGCCAAGCACGCCTCTGTAGGGGAAAAATAAAGATTATCACTAACATTCATAACAATATTAACATTTTATCAATATTTACATACCACTCTAAAATGAACAAGGGTTGATCTCCCTTGAAATTGTAGAAAACAACTCTTTATTATAAATCATTATAGACAGCAAATTGAGTGTTTTAAACTATATTTTAACTACAAAATGTTTGAATTTAAATCTAAATTATAATGAAACAATTTACCTTATAAGTCAGCTTATGGTTCTCTAACATCTAAATACTTACATTTAATTTATTTGTAATAAAAAAAGGTAAAAAGATATTTTTTTTTAGATTAACCTAATATTTACTATTACATCCAATACAAGTTTTGACAAAGATATATAACACACAACTGTAAATTTGTTGCAAGCAATTGAAGGTTCTAAACTCAAAAATGAATAGTTACGTTTTCAATTTTTTAAACAAAATGAATCTCATTACAGTCTACATAGTTCAGTTCGGTTAAATTAATGAAACAGTTAGGTAACATTAATTTACTGTAATATGTTTAGCTTCAATTAACTTATCAAAACAATACAGTGGAACAACAACCAATGACAGCCCTGGCATTGTGTAATGCCCACATTATGACCTACATGGAATGGATTAGTTTAAGTAACCTTTTAAATTGATACATGCTATAGTTAAGCTGTTGGGATATGTGATCCTGACTGTGATAACTGAACTAAAGATATTTTTGTTATTAACCCTTTAAACATAAAACAATCCTCTGTGAAAATGTTAAATATTGACTGAATAAACTCATGTCAAAGATGTATATCACAGAGATGGAATCAAACTTTAAAGCTCATTATCTCAGTAGTTGATTTTCATTAACAGTTTAGCCATTCGACGATAAACGGGAGGGTAGAGTTGGGTAGACGGAGTGCTGGAGCAGTGCAGAACGCATCCTTTAATTCACGAGTTCACCTTAGCAAATAATTAATTGGGTGGCAGCGTAGTTAAGCTAAGGATTTAGTATGCGTATTTGGTGTGCTGTCCGGGGAGAGGGCTCCGGGGTCGGCATTCTCTCCCGACCCCGGAGCAATCCCCCTTGGTTCGGGGCGAGGGCTCTGATCTCTGTGTTTGCCCGTGCGCTTCCCCCCAAAAAATGCAACTACCGCAGGACAGCAGCCAAGGCTGGGTGTTATTGGCCCCCCAAATATAGCAAAGCTTAAAGCGGTGGGTTGCTGGCCTTCGTTTGGAGTAGAGTCCCGGCTGGGGCCTCTGGGGGGGTTGGTTTCTGTGGGCATCTGTGGGGTACGGATGCTGGTGTGGTCGTGGGAAATGCGAATGGAGGCCCATGTTCGGGAGACGCTGCTGCAGCGGTTTAAAAACGCGTATGGAAGCCCCTGCTGGGGCAACGCTACTGCTGTGGCGGTGGGAATTCGGATGAAGGCCCTTGCTGGGGTGGTACTGCTGCGGCTTTGTAAAATATGGTTAAAGGCTCCTGCTGGGGCGGCACTGCTGCGGCAGTGTGAAATACAGAAAAAGGCCCCTGCTGGGGCGGCACTGCTGCGGCAGTGTGAAATATAGATGAAGGCCTCTGCTGGGGCGGCACTGCTGCGGCAGTGTGGAATATAGATGAAGGCCCCTGCTGGGGCGGCACTGCTGCGGCAGTGTGAAATACAGGTAAAGACCCCTGCTGGGGCGGCATTGCTGTGGCAGTGGGAAATACAGATAAGGACCCCCGCTGGGGCGGCACTGCTGCGGTAGTGGGAAAAACAGGTAAAGGCCCCTGCTGGGGTGGCGGTGTGAAATACAGGTAAAGACCCCCGCAGGGGTGGCACTGCTGCGGCAGTGTGGAATACAGGTAAAGGCCCCTGCTGGGGCGGCACTGCTGCGCTAGTGTGAAATACAGGTAGAGGCCCCTGCTGGGGCGGCACTGCTGCTGCGGTGTAAAATAATGATAAAGGCCCTTGCTGGGGCGGCACTGCTGTGGCAGTGGGAAATACAGGTAAAGGCCCCTGCTGGGGCGGCACTGCGGCAGCAGTGTGAAATACAGATAAAGGCCCATGCTGGAGCGATGATTCTGAAGGAGTGGCTTGAAAAGTTATCGGCTGGGATGCCTGATTGGATCAGGACTAACTTGAGGTGTTTCTGGAACCAGAAACGCGTGGTGGGGCGGTTGGAGTCGTCTACGAAGAGAGGGTGGGAGGGGATTAGGGTTTGTGTGCTTGTGAGCTGTGTGCTTGTGAGCTGGAGGTAGGCTTGGAGGGTTTGGTATGGTTGGAGAGCTGATGGTAGATTAAACATTTATATTAGATGGCCTCTCTTTGGGTAGAAAACGTTCACTGGAGTCAAAGGGTAATTTTTTAAAATTTTTATTTGCAGACTTTTTAACGGGGCATATGAAGCGGGTGTGAGCGCCGCCGCAAAAGTCACAAATGTGCATGAATTTGCAACGCTGCCTGGTGCACGTGCTGTGGTTGAAATTCAGGCAAACCTGGTGGTGGTAGTTAGCTGGTGGTGCGGAACGGGTGCTCGTGTGAGGGACGTAGCTGGTGGATTTTTCCCGCTGTGGTTCTGGACAGGGAGGAATGGAGGGGTTAATTGCGGGGCTTGCTATGGTTGGGTGGGTGAGGGATCTGCAGACGGCACAGGAGTTTTTTAGGCAGCCTAGGAATATTCTGTTGTGGAGTTCTGTGTCTAGGGCCCCCCAGTAGGGGCATTGGTTCCACTGGGCGACCCTGATTGCGCATTTGGCTGAAAATAATTTGTGGTATGTGTAAAAGTGGGTGCCTCCGTATGACAACGAGCTCAGCGACTATTGCGAGGTAGTCGATAAGTTCGCGTCTGTGTGGGAAGGCGGTGCATATTATTTCTGTGTATCTTGTGAAGGCGATTGTGAACTCTGTGAATGATAGTAAAGGTGAGTGGTTCTATGCAGTGTTTTTTAGAGTGATGGAGAAGTCTCCGCAATTAATTTTGCGGTCGGTGGGGGGCGGAGGGATAGGAGACAGGAGGGTAAAGAGGTCGATGTCCGCACCTGCTAAGATCTGTTCCCTGATGTTGCTGGCTACGGGAGGAGGTTCCAAGGCTGGAGCATTCGGAGGGATGGCCAATGGTGTTGCGGAGTGGAGGGTGAAGGCAGCACGGGAGCTGGATAGATTGTGTGGGAAAAAAGGGGCGGCTGCTGGAGCCTGTGGCGATAGGAAACGGAGAGAAAGCTTGGGCCTGCGCCTGTGCCTGTAACGGAGGTAGCCTCACGCTATCAATTGGCAGTGTGGCTGCAGGCCAGTGACCAGAGGGAAAATGAGAAAGTTGATAGTGAGAAGGTTGGATAGGCAGTGTTACCGCTGGCGGGCGTGTGCTTGCGCTGGACCGGCCTGGAGCCAGCAGAGGTGTTGGACTCTGACGATCCTGTAGAAGGCTGGTTGCTGGTGTCTGCGTGGTCCGGGGTGCGGCCTTGGCTGGCCGAGGGCCGTCCTCTTTGACTTCGTGAACGGCGCCTCTTCCTCGCAGTGGTCGTTTCCTCGGGTTGTGGAATTGTAGTGCTGCGGGTCTTGTCGGCAGCTTTTGGCTTCATAATGGGAGCAGTTATGGGAACTCCGAGCTGGCTGGAAGTATATAGATTGTACAACTCTGCTTTGGTTGCCTTCCGGGAAAAGGGGACGTAGGCGTTTTCTAAGGCCAGCCTTAAGCCTAGGACGGTCCACTTCTTTACCTCCGGAATCGAGCGTTGGGCTGAGGTGTAGGAGGAATCAGCCGAAGCCCTGGATGGTGGAGGAGATGACGTCACTTTGCTTCGTCGTTTCGGGGTGCGACGGACGGTGCGGGAGGGCTGGCGGCCTCTTGGGGTCTCTGCCATCTTAGCCGTGACGGCTTCTTGTCCAGCGTTGGTGCTTTGCCTAGCGGCCGGGTTTTCTGAGGGACCCTGGGTGGCTGAGGAGTAGTCGTTGTCGATTTCGTAGATCTGATGTTTTCTAGATGCTGCGAAAATGTTGAGTGGAGGAGATAAGGCGATTTCACTATTTATAGAGCTCGCTCTGGTTTGGTTGGATAGGTGGTGTGATTGCTAATGCCGGGCAGCTGCGTGATTGCTGATGCCGGGTGGCTGTGCGATTGCTGATGCCGGGCAGCTGCGTAATTATTTGCGCATGCTCCTCCCGAACTTTGTTAATTAAACATAATTTGCTGAAAGTGGCTTCGGTGTTCCAGGTCAATGATTTGGTTCGCGATCCGATCATGGAGGTCAGAGGGGAGGATATCAAGCTAAAGTTGGCAATGAATCGTCTATAAAATTTGGCAAAGCCAAGAAAGCGTTGTAATTCCTTAACTGTAGTGGGTTGAGACCAGTTCCTTACGGCTTCCACCTTAGCCTGATCCATCTCAATGCTATTGTGACTGATTAGGTATCCGAGGAAGTAAATGGTGAATTGGTGGAATAGACATTTTTCAAGATTCAGGTAGAGGTGATGTTTCCGGAGTCGCTGTAGGACCTCAGTGACATGTCTAACGTGTTCAGCACGATTTCTGGAGAAGATTAGAATATCGTCGATTTATATACTATATACTATAGCTGAGCGTCCCTGTACATCCCTGAAGATTTCATTCATGTAACTTTGAAAGATGGCTGGAGCATTCACCAATCCGAAAGGCATGACAAGGTATTCATAATGTCCAGAGGGTGTGATGAACGCATTCTTCCATTCATCTCCATCTTTGATTCTGATGAGATTATATGCACTGCGGAGATCCAACTTTGTGAAGATGGTTCGGTGCACAAGCTGTTCCAAAGCAGACGGTATCAGGGGCAGGGGGTAGGCAAACTTCTTTGTGTGAAGGTTTAGGGTCCTATAATCAATACACGGTCTCAGACCTCCATCCTTCTTGCCCACAAAGAAGAAACTAGATGCGGCAGGTGATATAGAAGGACGTATGTATTGCTGGTCCAGAGCCTCGGAGATGAAGTCGTCCATCGCCTGTTGTTCCGGAAGGGACAGTGGGTAAATCCTCCCCTTGGGCATGATAGCCCCGGGGAGCCCCACGATATCACAGTTGTTAATCAATTAAATAAATCAAATCAATATTTAATGAGTGAACCATTTTGTGTTTAAAGCTGTTTTTGTCCTAACATTGCCACAATTCTTCAGGACTTGGCCTGTTTCAGTTTTTCCCCTTTTCTTCATGTAATAATACATATGACTCCCTGTACATGCAAATATCTCACTGGATTATTTTCAAGTAATATGTACAGTGATATTTCCGAGTGACACAATAGAAAATATGTAAATAACTGGCTTAAAAACATGAAAACACTAAATTGCTTATGTACCACTGACTTCTTGCTTGACCCCTTACTGGTTTACATGGACAACATGGTTTATGAGGTTTCTACATACAACACACAAACTAGCAAACTAACTGGTTTACAGGGACAACAGGGTTTATGAGGTCTCTACATAGACAATACACAGATCTGACCACTCGCTAGTTTACAGGGACAACATGTGTTTACGAGGTCTCTACATACAACCAAATGTATAAAATGTAAACCTTTTTGCATATATTAGTGTTTTTACATACATTTGTACATGGAGTGGTTGATTTTGGAAAGGTGCTAACTTTAGATTGCTAGCACTAAAATTATAATCCCACCCTTTATGCGGTAAACCGTCCAAAGCCACGCCTCCACCAAAAGCATGAAAGCACACCGACTCTTAATTACAAACCATCAAAATCCATTAAAAAAAGTCCAAAGTCCATTAAATTCTTATCGAAGCATGTACATACCTGTCCAAAAGAAAGAGATCGGAGCCGTGTGCCGGAGCCGTCTCAATCGCTTTACCGATTTTAACTCTAGAAAGAACCGATTCACAGATTTTTTGTCCTCCAGCATTTTGTGGACACACTGGCTGTTTTAAAGGACTCATTGGACGAGCACTTTCAACAGGTTGGTATGGTTTATTAGGGTCTTCAACAAAATTAATTTGCTTAAAAAAACTCAATGGCTGTGTAAACAAAACCCTTCTTTACTCGTCAAAAACAGCTCTGCTCACAGCAACCTGTTTTGGTGCATGTCTCTTTAAATCATAGTGAGTTACAGCGAACCCCACCCTCTTCTGTCCGGCGTGTCAACACAACACATGTGTAGTACTGCCATGGCAATGATTTGGCTAAATTATATTTCCTGAATTCATCTGCGGTTAGTTTCGTCTCAAACGTCTCAAATCATTCGTCCAGAGACAAAAAACATCAGTCACAGCAAACAGCGCTTCCTAATGCACTCATGTTGTGCGTGTATGCTTACCTAAAATCCACGGAATGTACACCTGCAGATATCAGCGGAATTATGTGGATTTTAAGCGCTTGTCATTGACAAGTAATAAGGTTACACACACAACGTGAGAGCATTACTAGTTTGCTGTGACATATTTTTCAGCCTAAGGACCAATGATTTGAGACGTTTAAAACACAACTTACCTGCAGTGTTCGCCCCTGTTCATTAGCAAAACAAACTTTGTTTTGAATTGAATTGAATATTTGAACAAAAAATGTAATTGAATATTTGATCACTAAGTCTTTTGGAAGATGCCACAATTTTGTCAGTAGGTCAAATGACTCAATAAATACAAACATTTTAGTGTGGGTATGTCATTTTCATGGTTTGAACTGAAAGTAGGGGGTGGATTAACATGTTAAGGAAACATTCCATCAACAAATTAGTAGTAATTTATTATAATGTTGAATGTTCAACAACATATAGTCAAAATATTGTACAATGACAAGTACAAAACATTGCCTTTCAGGGACAGGAATGAAAAACATAACCCAACTTCTTAAAATGACGTAACATCACAAATGTTAAAGTTAAAAAATCATGAACAGAGGTCTATAGCCCCTCAGATTAAACATATATGCTAAAATGTTCAACACTCCCAGCAGGAGAATAAAACATGTTTGCTTAAAATTTTAATTTTGAAACTGATGACAAAACAATATTACAATTACAAGAATAGAAGTGAAATGTGTCGAACAGATAATTAGCCTCTTTAAAGTTTGACTTAATTTTCCACGCGTTTTAAATTTAGCCCTCGGTTCCGTACAAAAGCACGTATATTTTGGACAGACCGGTTTCGAAGGACTGGATGCTCGCCTTTTGCAGACCTCACATTCCCTCATTGTTGCCAAGTGAGCTTTGCTGATGTGCAATTTGAAGTGTCTCATCACAGCTTTCACCTCAGGTTTCGTCCACGGTCTCCTTTTGGGTATCCGCCTTCCTCTGCTAGAGACTAGTTATAAACAAGATGATTAACTGCTAGCATTGCTGACTACAAACAGATCATATCTTCATTAATACAGTTAAAAAATCTTAGAAATAAAATACATGATCAGTGTGCACGGTGTATACCATGGTTATATAACATATGTGCTATAACAAAACTTTAAACTACAATTGAATTGCAATGTGAGTCGCTTTGGATAAAAGTGTCTGCCAAATGCCAAATGCTCTGATCAGGATTTTGCAGCCGATACGAGTCACATTTTCTGATACCTATCCTGATTCCAATGCTTTAAGCTTTATATAACGGATATAAGCTTTCTGGTCACTGTTTGCAAAAATAGATGTAATTTGAAAAATATTTTGATATAATCATATAAGGGCAATTCAACTTCCCCTTTTAAACCATCCCTTTTGAAATATTGAAGTTCTTATTTTGACCACATACTTTTTTTAATTACATGAGTGTTGTTCTGGTTTCACATCTCTTCTGTCTAATGATTTGATAGGTAATTCACTACACATTGTCATATAAATAAACTGTAAATACTGTAGATTATTCAGACAAAATATTATCAGCCACTGTTGCTAAATGGCCTAAACACACTAACAATCTGAGTGACAGATTTGATGGATTCAGATGAATGAATGAGGCATTTATATTGCGCTTAATTGTACACCCAAAGCGCTTTACAATCATATGAGGGGGTCTCTCCTCAACCACCACCAGTGACGGCAGCCATAGTACAACGGCACCAGTGCGCTCACCAGCTATCGGTGGAGAGGAGTGAGAGAAATGGAGCCAATTCAGAGTGTGGGGAATATTAGAAGGCCATGATTGACAAGGGCCATTGGAGGGAATCTGGCCAGGACTCTTTACGAGAAGTACCATGGGATTTTTAATGACCACCAGGAATCGGGACCTCGGTTTAGCATCTCATCCTGATGGAGGCGCTTTTTTACAGTATAGTGTCCCCATCACTATACTGGGGCATTAGGACCCACACAGACCACAGGGTGAGCACCCCCTGCTGGCTGCACTAACACCTCTTCCAGCAGCACCCTAGCTTTGCCAGGTATTTTTTAGCTCTCCCATCCAGGTACTGACCAGGCTCCGCCCTGCTTAGCTTGAGTGGGCAACCAGTCTTGGGCTACAGGGTGATATGGCTGCTGGTGATAGTGTGTCATTATGTCATGAATCGAACATAAGCAGATGTTAAGTACATGTTGTGTCTGTATGTTTATGACAGAAATCACAAAAAAAATTTGTTAACACTAGGGTGACCACCTGCTAATAAGCCCAAGGGGGGACAAGGGGTATGTTTCTGAGGGACAATGTGGGACACTGCCTGGCGCGCTGGTGCCCCCACCCGCCCGGACAGACTCACTGATAGTGATTTACCCATTTCTAGCACATACCCCCTTACATGGTATATTAATAATGCCCTATTCCCCTAAACATGTGTAATTGCTGATGTATGCTCATGAATAGGCCAACCAATGTGTATTTTTTTTAAATAAAGATTCATAATATTTTGAACATTCAATGAATTGACAAATGCACTTCCACTTACGATTTACTTTAGCTATTTAATTTGATTTATTTTTCATTACAATTTATTCACTTTAAATAAATTACATATATAATTATAATTATAAGAGCTTCTTATAAGAGAATATATAATTTATATAATTATAATTTAAGAGCTTGGTGGTTCCATGATTGGAGGCATCTGAAGCCACTGAGAAGAATGGCGTGTGGGCTGTGGAGACACACACAGATGGGATGAACTTAAAAGAGATTCTCTAAAAACAGATTATTATAAAAAAATACAAGATACTGCTTTACTGTTTTGATCATTATTGATTTTCTATTAAATATTATCTATATAAATATTTATACCTTTTTAAAAATTATAGTTTTTGTTTTTTTAGTTTGGGAGATAACGAATAGTGAAATGTTGCTCACAATCATGTAAGGATACAGAGCCTGGTTTCACGAAGGCACGGATGAGCAGCATTATGTTAGCTAACGTTAGCTACTGATGCAATTTCAGTGAACTGAAGGAAAGTGACTTTTAACATACCAGTAGAAGAAAATGATTAGCTAACATTAGCTAGCTAACGTTAGACAAATAGCTAACACACAAAATGTTACATCCATGAGCATAACTTTAACTTTACCTTTGGTTGTTGCCTCTCGTTTCTCATTCAGTGGTCTTCTGAGGACTTTCAAGCAATCTTCGACGGAGGCAGGGGCAAGCACATCCGTGAATGGCTTCTGCCTTCGTCCGACCACAGGCCATCCTCTTGGCAATGTCCGAGTCCGGATAAATCGTTGGGGCTAGCTTTGTGCCACAATCTCCTGCTCGATATGATGTAGCGTGTTGGACAGTGTGATACACTCTCGTCACCTCTGCAGCAGTCACTTTGTCAGCTAGAAAGTCGTTTTTAGGTCGGAGGAAAGCATCCATAGATTTGGATGTCTCTTTCTGTTGGACACGTTTCTTGTGAGTCTCCGTGAGTCTGTGTCGTTTGACATAGGATTCCCCTCCATGTCCGATTGAGAAGGACGTTTTGCAAAGGTCACAAAAAGCCCTCTCGGTATCCCCCTCACACCTTTCAGCCACAAATATTCATTTTCCCAGTCTTTCTTGTACCCACACCTTCTCTTTTTAATTAATGGGCTCAGTCTCTTTCTCACTGCGGTCAAGTGGGGCCGCGCGGTAAAAATACACGGTCAAGCCAGCCGCACATTTTTTTGTATGCGCGTCTAATCGTGCAGTTACGGTATGGGTGCTGGAAGAGGTCAAAATGGATTTTTAGACCCTATTTTCTGCTATTTTCCATCTTATTAGGACACAAATAATACAATTTCATGTTTTTTTTTATTATTCATGTCCCATTTTCAAACCCTTATAAAAAGTGTTCCGTCATAGGTTTGCTCATTCTTTCAATTGATTCCTGTTCAGACTGACCCTGGCTATTACTGTATATATTTTCAAGTCATTTTACTGTACCTTTTTGGAGAAAGTAAAGGCAAACACCCTTAAACTTCATAGTGCATTCTGTCACTTACACCATGTCCCATGTTCAAACACTCATAAAAAGTGTTCCTTCATAGGTTTGCTCATTCTTTTAATTGATTCCTCTTCAGAGTGACCCTGGCTATTACTGTACTTATTTCAAGTCATTTTACTGTACCTTTTTGGAGAAAAGTAAAGGCAAACCTCAAAAAGTACAGTCTTACGTATTTATTAATGAAATATAAAATAATTCGCATAATTACGTTTATACAATAACGTTTATACAAAAACAAAAATCTTGATTACCTTTTTGTGACAACATAAATAAATAAGGATCTGGTTTTCACACCTTTACTTTTATTTAGGCAGAAAAAATAAATAAAATATCAGAGAAAAAAAATGAAATCCAAGGTTAATCAGTGACATAGCAATTTAAAATGATAATTAAAAAAAATACTACAAACATTTTTTGTAAACAAATAACAAAGCTTTCTTTCACTCCACTCTTTTGGTGTTCCACCAATGTGGTGTTTATTAAAATTTGTTTTAATGCTTCCCATGTAGTGTCCACTACATCAGTTGCAATTGAAACACTGCCAGACCTGATCATTTCCAATTACCGTTTCTGGGTATATCTACACATGTAGGATGATACCACTCTTGGCATTTGGAGCACTGGACCATGAGCTCATTGTAATGAGCGGTTCTGCAAAGACAGTAAACTGGAATTGCAGTTTTGGTCACGTTTGCCTCCGCTTTACTCTCTCGAGTCTTCATTCCAAATGTGATGCTGTTTTTTGTTAATGAAGCATACAATTGGGCCCTTAGTCTGCCTTCATTAAATATGCATACCTCTGGTGGATGACCCTTGCACAGAGCATATGCAAATGCTATTGAAAATACGCCACAGTTGCTTAGATTTGATTGCTGCTGAACAACTGGTTGCAGAACATCAAAATGGTCTGACTTTGTCCTTACTAGCCAGGACAGTGTCTGTAGGGTTCTTGGGTCCAGAGGGGCACTTTTACTGTCATACACAGAGAGCTGATTTTCACCACAAAATAAATTGCTTATTGTGATCCAGTGGTTTTGCCGAATGTTCAATATCTGCACAAACTTTTCTTTTGGAGTTCCCACTATCCCTCCACGTGCAATAGCACTAAAGGGTAGAACTGACTGAAACCCACCAATGTCCATATTGTCCTTTGCCATGAGGTAGCTGGCCAGGTCGATAGTATCACAGGTCAGCCAGTAATCCTGGTGAAGGATTTGTTGCAGCATGTTTATTTTGGGTGGCCTGGATAGTCTTCTAGGGGCAGTTATTTCCAATGGACATGACTCGTTCCAGATTGGCCCCTCAATTTTCGATCGTCTTCTCCTGATATTCTTCACAAGAGCTTACTGTAAATACAGAAAATACAAATTATTACGCTTTGTATGTCACTTAAAATTTAAATTTGATGCTATTTAAACACAAAATGTTACTGTTTAATGTTGTGTGATCTGAGTCTATTAAGTGTCTTTTTAACAGAGAACAGCAGTTTCAGTGCTAAATTTGGATCAGGACCTTCTAGAGAACCAAAAGATTAACCTGGGGGCCAATGAGATTAAATGCAATAAAAAAATGTAATCATAATAAAACATGCTATTGAAGCATAATTTCAAGTGTTATTTTAAATATTCTAATGATTTTGCCTTTCTCTTTTCTTCAGTCTTCTCAGATGTTTTGGGCTCCACATACATTTGATCAGCACTATCACCTTTCCCCTCGGCCTGTGATGTGTAATAGTGAGATTGATGAACAAAGCAAATTGAAAACCACAAGATAAACATGGGGGCCTATATGAGATTAAATGCAATCATAATAATGCATTGCAAAAATGACATGGTACTAAAGCATCATTTCAAGTGTTATTTCAAATATTCTAATGATTTTACCTTTCTCTTTTCTTCAGTCTTCTCAGGTGTTTTGGGCTCCACATACATTTGATCAGCACTATCACCTTTCCTCTCGGCCTGTGATGTGTAATAGTGGAATTGATGAACAAAGCAAATATGCTTACCTTCCACCAACTTTACACTGGACAACATGCAATTTGAACCAAACAATTTTTTTCTAAACAAGCTGTGAAAGTTGTTTTAAGATCTTATACATGAAGATTAGATCAGAAGACACTTTACTGTTAAATGCACACTTAAAATGTATGTATTTAACATAATATTTGTGCAACTTGCTGACAATGTCTTAAAATGCTATACTGCTATCATAATTATACCATTCACTTGCCATCTAACCAATTAGTCTTTTATTTCAGATATTAAAGATATTTAGAGACAAAAAAACCTGATTTTGAATCACAACTTCTCGTTTTTCCTCGTTTACTTCTGGGGGGGTCTTTGAAGACTTCTCCTGACAAACACACACACACATTTGATTTATATGATTTTTAGCAAATACATAATTGATTTTAAATAAATAATTGTACATACACACAGCAAATTCTTCTAGATTTGTAATAGTTTTATTATAATTATTATCATATATTATACCCTCTGATTAAAATACCTTGCTTCTCACATCTTTGAATGGCAGACCCTTCACTAGTGGAGAAACGTATACTCCTTTACGCTTCTGACTTTTCTTTTTCCACTGTTCCATTTCCACTCGAAAGGACTAGAAGAGATGTAGTATATGCACATACATCACTTTTTTTTATTTTTATAAAATATATTCCAGCATCTTGTGTTTATAACTAATGGTCATTAAATTGACAATGTTTTGAAAAAGGTACAAACACAAAAAAATTCCATACTTTCTTTCTTGATCTTTCTGTGTCTTCATATTCGCGGAGCTGTGCATCATGCATCCTTTGATATATCTGCACAAAGTCATCCATTCGTGTGAGTCTCCTTCTCTGGAACCTAATTGTTTTGAGGTCCCATTGACTTTTCTCCATAATTCCCTGTGTTCGATTGTCCTGCGTAAAGTTCTGGAAAAATAATTATTTAAGGCAACACATTAAAGCACAAATTCACCTTTTTATCAATGAGTTATTAAAATTAATAATCAAAGTTTTACCTGTTTATTGGACTGACTGACTTCTTTATATATCTTGCTGAAATGCTGGTACGCTGAACCTGTACCATGACGGCCAATATCGCCTAAAGTATTATGTGATAATAAGATAAAACGGCAATATGAATATATATATGTGTGTGTGCTTATATTGTTTTCATCAATAATATGTTAGTTTATAAAACCTACCTAGCATCAGACCAGACCACAGAGTTGCATGTGGGAGGAAGTGCTTGGCCAATCTCGCAATGAATGTTGGTGCATGATAATTGTTTTCTTCACCATCATGGTCAAGAGGTGCTCTCTCTATTACCTGCTGGAAGTGGCTCTCGAGAGGTGTGGTTCCCACATCATTCTGGAAAAAAATGTTTGTCATTGTATACAATTAAATATTCATGTTTATGTATTAGCACACTACGTTGAGTAGTTAGACAGTATTTGTTTCAAACATTAAAAATTTGTGTCTGTTATTTGTGAAGACATTCAAAATGTATGGTCATTTACTAAATTTTGTAAATTATACAAATAAATAAAGATAAATAATAAATAATTCTGCATCAAATTGTGGGTCATCTACTCTCCAGAGGCATTAAGCAAGAGGTAGTGCACGTCCTAAATAAAAAAGTATTTAACTGTCATGTCTTGACTTCATGATGTAAAACACTCTATGCAATGTGAATGCAATGCAAAAAATCCACAGCAGGTGAAGTCAGAGATTACAACACAAAACCATACTGCGTGACTGTGTGCTGTCAACATTCTAGAAGTCACACTGTGTTAATTACCTTGTAGTCTTCAGCAGTAATGTTTTGTTCATCAACATCCAGTGTACCTAATTGTTGCATAAGCACTAGTAGGTTGTTGTAATGCTTTGTCACATTGTCTCCACTGCAGGGACTACAAAACACGACTGTGGCAGTGAGAAGCACCTCATCCATCTGCTTCAGAGTGATGAACATGCAAGTAGCCCAAATGTGTGCATTCCAAGCTTGTAATGTTTTTGCATACTAAAATGATAGCAAGAAAAACAATTAATTTCAGAATGCATTATAAACTACTCTCCCTTAAAAAATACCTACTGTTTTTTGCACAGATCCTTTGCATTTTTCATGATGTGGCTCAGGCATCTATGAAGGATGGGAAGATTAATTTTTTCTGCCTGGTATTGGCCAGTGATTATTTCAAAGTACTTCTGCAGAAGATCCTCCAGACTTGATTTGCAGAATGTAAAAGAAATAGAATGTTGAAGTACAAGGGAGCCATCACAAATGATCATATTTGAATTATCTGTATCTGTATCTGTACTCGGACTGGGCGGGGCCTGACCCGGAAGTGGGCGGGGTTTAACCTGGAAGTGGGTCGGGTTGTCTTGAGATGGGCAGGGCTTTAACCGGTATGTTATTTTAAGCATGCGAGTTGATCAGAAATTGTTATATTTATTGCTGATTAGAAAACTATTTACATGACAGCATCAGCATTGAGCTTCAGATCAATGGTTTTGATCACGATAACAAACAAACTATATACAGAACAAGTTTTGCAACAATGAATATGATGTTTTATAAACAAAGTTCGGGAGGAGCCGGAGCATATAATCAAACTCGGCTGGTTCGCAATCAGTAATCATGGATTCCACCCTTCCGGCTAAGCGAGCCAGCCCTTAAATAAGCAAGACTTCTTACTGCGACATCTCTACAGTTCAAACATGTCAGAGACACAAGAACATGTGGCTAACGTCAGCCCAATCCAGAGAGATACTCGGATCCTTCGAGCGCTCGTCAGCGTTCCAGCCTCAGCCCGGAAGCAACATCCCAACCCGTGGATCAAGAACGAGGCCGCCAGCAAAGCCGACCGACTCGACGCGCCTCCAAACGGAACCGCTCTTCCGTACGGAGCCAAGTTAGGCTCCCTTCCTTCTCACCGGCGTCATCATACGCTTCGGCGCACTCGGCAATCCCAGCCATCGGGAAGTGGACAGTCGCAGGACTTCGACTCGCTCTGTCCAATCGGGATGTGAACCTGAGCAGCCGGCTGAGCAAAGCCGAGCTGTACGACATCTACGCCGCGCTGCAGTCAGAAGACCCACCAGCCAGATCTTCCCCGCAGCAGGAAGTCGAGAAAGAGCCGGATCAGACTTTCAGACCTCCTTCAGCCCGGGCAGGGCCTTCAGCCGCATCAGCACGGCAAGACAGGACACCCCTAGCCCGTCGCAGAAGGATTTCGCTAGTCTGGGCCGCGCCCCGGACGAACAGCACGAGCCGCGAATTGCTTCACTCCCCGTGGCTTCACAGGAAACTCGGCCGCCCCCCATCATCTTCGATCACCAATATCAAGATCGCTTCCAATCATTCCCCCCCACATCAGCAAGCTCTTGGCCAGCGGCGCCAATGTCGACCACTAACGTGAGGCTGCCTTCGTTAGCGACACAGGCCCCGTCTCAAAGTTTTCCTTACCTCCCCCAGGGCTTCGGCCTTCCCTCCCTCCTTCAAGCCCTCGCCCTGGACGCCGCCGCTAACGTGAGGCCGCCTCCGTCAGCTGCTCCAGCGGCCGCAATTCCCTCCCTCCTCGCTCTGCCTCAGGCCCGCCCTCATTTTTCATTGGCCTCAGCAGCTCAAATGCCGGTACCCATCAACGCCCCGGTCCTGGAACCGCCCCCAGTGTCCAGCAACATAAGGACACAGATTCTAGCAGGTGCGGATGTTGATTTATTCCACCTTTTATCCCCACTTTCACCTCCGCCAACGGATCGCCAGATCACATACGGCGACCTAGAATTCACATTCAAAAACACTTCCCATAGCCACTCCCGCACGTTGTCCTTCCCAGAATTTACAGTTGCCTTTTCTCGTTTTTCTGATGTCATCTGCACGGTGCTCCTCACAGGAGACGCGAGCTCAGCGATTATCTCGCCATAGTCGCGGAGCTCGCACTCTCTTATGGGGGGGCCCATTTCTACACTTATCATAAATTATTTTCGGCGAAATGTGCAATTAGGGTGGCTCAGTGGAACCAGTGCCCTTATTGGGGAGCACTGGACACTGAGCTTCACAACAGAGTGTTTTTGGGTTGCCCAAAACATTTCATGTGCGGTGTGCCGCTCCGTGACACACAGCACCACCGCCTGCCCCATGGTCACTCCTTCCATTTCCCCACGCCCAGTCTCGCCCCATCCCGGTTCAACCGCTCACGGTTCCGCCTGCTAGATCTAAATCCCTTCGCAGCTTCCAGCACCCGTGCGCACGACCTATGCATCAGTTTCAATACAGGACGGTGCACCAGGCAGAGGTGCCGGTACATGCACGTGTGCAATCATTGCGGCGGTGCTCATGCCCGCCTCGTTTGCCCAGTGTTCAAAGCTGCAAATAAAAAATCAAGAAATTATTTCTCGACTCCTGTCAATGTTCTACATTTGTCTGCTGAATTATTACACCACCCTGACCCTTCCTTCACAGAATACCTTGTGTCCGGTTTCTCATCAGGCTTCAATCCTGGCATTGCGAGTTCCATTTCCCACAGTCTCGTCTGCCCTAACCTTCAGTCCGCGCTAGATGAGCCCGAGACCGTCGATCTCCTCGTCAAAAAAAGAGATCGACGAAAGGTTTTTGATCGGCCCCTTTTCCGCACCACCGTTCACGGTTTTCCGCGTCAGCCCCATCGGCATAGCCACGCGGAAATTCTCGGGTAAAAAGCGTCTCATATTCGATCTCTCATCCCCTCACGGAGCTCCCTTCCCAAGCATCAATAGTCTCATTCCGCTCGAAGAATTTTCGCTACACTACCACGACATTGAACAAGCCATCACCCTGATTAAAAAAGCCGGTCGCGGCGCTTGGCTAGCTAAAGTCGACATCACATCCGCGTTCAAAGTCATGCCGATTCACCCAGATTTTTGGCATCTATTCTGCATCCGTTGGCGTGAAAAATATTATTTTTCCGTCCGCCTAACCTTCGGATGCAGAAGTAGCCCAAAAATTTTTTGACATGTTGTCAGAAGCGATTTGCTGGATCCTATCCAACAATTACGACATCCCCTTTCTCATCCACCTTTTAGACGATTTTCTAATCATTTCGCAGCCCGACTCCGTCCCAGCCGCACATCTCTCTAAAGTTCAAGATGTCTTCGCGAAACTCGGTGTCCCTTTAGCAACAGAAAAAACAGCGGGACCCAGCACTTCAATCGAATTCCTAGGCATCAAGTTAGACTCGCTCAAATTCCAAGCCTCCCCAAGGAAAAAATCGACAGGACCATTCTGATCGCCAGCTCACTAATAGATACCCCGCAATGCTCCAAACGCGAGCTTCTTTCAATACTCGGTCACTTGAATTTCGCGATGCGCATCATCCCACAAGGTCGCCCGTTCGTAGCGCATCTCCTCTCCCTCGCTTCTTCCGCCCACGCTCTAGAGGATTTAATCTATATAACCAGCTCATGCAGTGACGAGCTAAGTTTGTGGATTAAATTCCTCAATCAATGGAACGGCATATCTTTTTTCTACAACGATATGTTGTCTCTCCCCGTCGACATCCGCCTTTTTACCGACGCAGCTCCATCTGTCGGTTTCGGGGGATTTTACCAAGGCCGGTGGTTCGCATCCACCTGGCCGCCCCAACTCGCAACATTACCGCAACATCTCGCGTCATCGGCACTCTTCGAGCTATATCCATTAGTAGTAGCAGCACAATTATGGGGGAAAGAATGGTCCGCCTCCAGCATCATGGTCCATTGCGATAACGAAGCAACGGTGCAGTGCATAAATAAAGGACGCTCCCACTCAACCGCCTTAATGCCCCTTCTCAGACGCCTGATATGGATTTTGGCATGCGATCAGTTCATTCTGACAGCCAAGCACATCCCCGGGTCCAAAAATCAGATTGCTGATGCACTGTCCCCTTTTCATTTCAGAAATTCAGGCAGCTGGCGCCGGACGCGGACCTCTATCCAACACTTGTACCTCCATATTCGGAATTGATCTTCCATTAAATCACCCGTTAAAAGCCCTGTTGGACGTTTCACTCGACGCCATCATTCAAGCTGTCTCCCCCAGGACCATACTGCATTATCTCACAGCCTGGAGGAACTTCAAAGCATTTCACCTCATCTAACCTCCCCTTCCCAGATTTCTCTCTCCTCTCCATCACGTCATTTATCTCTTCCTAAGTACCATAAAAAATCTCCAAGCAAGCTCAATCAAAGGATACTTGAGCGGAATCCAATTTTTCCATAAATTAATTTTCAATGCCCCTTCCCCAGTCATAGCCAGCTCTCAAGCTTCCATGCTCATAAAAGGCATCCAGAGAACCCGACCCGCCCTCCCAGATGCCAGACAACCCCATCACTCTAGAAATTTTGAGCAAATGTATTACAACCCTCCGCAGAGGTTACCACTCCAAACATACAGCACGCACGCTAGATGCCATGTTCCTTCTGCTTTCTTTGGATTTCTTAGATGTTCGGAAATCTCCACCACGGCAAATTATGATCCCGCAATTCATCCCAACTTTTCAGATTTATCAGTGCTCGACTCAGAAACAATCTCCTTTTCATCAAGCAAAGCAAGACAGATCAAACCAGAAGAGGACATTTTATCTACATCTTCAATCTTCAAACTCCACTCCAGCCATACCAAACCCTCGTAGCCTACCTCTGTTTTAGAAGATCTCAAGTCAAATCACCATCCGAACCGCTCTTCGTAGACGATTCAAACCTACCCGTCACACGCTTCTGGTTCCAAAAACACCTGAAGTCAGTTTTGCTCCACTCCGGCATCCCAGCAGATCATTTCTCCAGTCATTCCTTCCGCATTTGGCGCAGCAACTACAGCCGCACAAAAGGGCCTTTCACAACCTCAGATTCAAGCGCTCGGACGCTGGTCATCTGAAGCATTTAAGACCTACGTCAGGTCCGACCGTGCCCTCATCAGAGAAGCCCATCGGACACTCATCACCCGACTCGTTTAAATATCGGCTAAGAAATTCCCAGCCACCCTCAGTTCGGCCAGAGCCTGGTTTCCCCCCAACGATCCAACACAGCAAATGCAATTTCAACAGAAGCCGCAGGGGCCAATGCTTTCTAATGCTCTCCAGCAGCAAACTCGTGCTCTGCCGCAGCAGTCACAAACTCCCTAAGAAGCCAGTATCGCCGCAGCGACTGCCCCCGCAGGGGCCCGTGCTTCCTCCCGTGCTCTGCCGCAGCAGTCACAACCACTATCCAATCCTCTCAGTCACCTTCCCGAAGCCAGTATCGCCGCAGCGACCGCCCCCGCAGGGGCCCGTGCTTCCTCCCGTGCTCTGCCGCAGCAGTCACAACCTATCCAATCCCTCCCAGTCACCTTCCCGAAGCCAGTATCGCCGCAGCGACCGCCCCCGCAGGGGCCCGTGCTTCCTCCCGTGCTCTGCCGCAGCAGTCACAACCACTATCCAATCCCTCTCAGTCACCTTCCCGAAGCCAGTATCGCCGCAGCGACCGCCCCCGCAGGGGCCCGTGCTTCCTCCCGTGCTCTGCCGCAGCAGTCACAACCTTCCTCAGCACTTCCCACCCCAGTTCCCCCCCACAGGGGGCTCGCCCTGCCTACACACCCTCTCACACAAAGAATCAGTTCCCATTTCCAACCCAGCTATTTCAACATATCAGGCCGGCTATCATCCACGTCACAGCAACTAATTTCAGCAGGAACTTGTCTCATCAAGAGTGTCATCCCTTCCACCGCAGTTCCATCCGCTCCCGCCAGAGCTCACATCAACTACCCCCTCGCACACCACGCAGCCTCTAGCCTCGCCTTTGGGGGGTATGCGCTGTCCGGCTGCTGTCTAGTTTCTATGCCCTTGGGGGGTTTGCTCTGGGTTCGGGCCGTTTCCGAGCTCGGGACACTCACCCTAGCGGGGGGAGTGTTCCGGGTTCAGAAGGAACCGGCGAGCTCGGAGCCCGCTCCCCGGACAGCACGCCAAACACGCATACCTTTAACACTACTGCTAACATTTATTATCTGCATAGGTGAACTCGTGAAATGATGTTTTATAAACAAAGTTCGGGAGGAGCCGGAGCATATAATCAAACTCGGCTGGTTCGCAATCAGTAATCATTGATTCCACCCTTCCGGCTAAGCGAGCCAGCCCTTAAATAAGCAAGACTTCTAACCTGCGACATCTCTACAGTTCAAACATCCCCCCACCTCCCCAGCTCCTTCCCCGAACTCACTCCGTTAGCAGAATCCGGGGGGGGGTTTGCTCTGGGTTCGGGCCGTTTTCCGAGCTCGGGACACTCACCCTAGCGGGGGGAGTGTTCCGGGTTCAGAAGGAACCGGCGAGCTCGGAGCCCGCTCCCCGGACAGCACGCCAAACACGCATACCTTTAACACTACTGCTAACATTTATTATCTGCATAGGTGAACTCGTGAAACAACACATGCGGTTGCAATTATGAAGTAAAATGTAATGAAAAAGAGTTTTCGTCTCAACATAACTTTCTTTTTTTAACTTTTAATTTTTTTATGATTAGTGTGATTTTTTTTATTTTTTGGTTCTTTTTTATTTTTTTTATTTCCACACTAGGTGTGTGTGTGTGTGTGTGTAGCTAATTAATTTGTAATATAGTTTTTTATACCACTACTTCCTTAAAAAACTGGTTCGAGCCAGCTGACGGTTTAAAAAAGAAAAAAAAACTCAGACAGACAGAGACGCAACGCGAGTCGCATTCTACCAAACACCACGTCTGAACAAACCCCACGTTTACCAAAACTCTACTGGTTAATAAGTAAGTACTACAAACCGAAGTAAAAAACAAACCTGAAGCTGAAGAAACCCTAAACGTTAACGGAAAAGACCCGCGAGCCTGAGTGACTGAGGGAGAGACAGAGAGAGAGAGCTGTTCTCTTGTGTTCAGACCAAACGCGAATGGTGCATCAAGAGCGAGTGATTTACATGTTAAGTCAATGCAAAGACGCGATAGACCTACTTGCGGCGCGAATGACGCGAATTGCGCGAGTAAACTTAAAATGTTTAAGCGTCCAACTATACGCGAATAGCGCGATTCATTCGCGTTTGGTGTTCTGTGTGTGAGTGAGCAGAGCGGGACACAGTCAGCAACACAATACATCTGTATGTGTGTAGGGGAGGGGCGCTGTGACTGGCCTATCACAGAACACAGACAAAGTCAGCTACCCAATGAGGATTTTTATTCAATCCAAGCACAGATATTGACTCGTATGATACTCGTACTCGGCAAAAGTGCTTTATCCGTACCGGATACTCGTTTCAGCAGAGTATCCGGCTCAACTCTAATACATAGTATGGTGAACTTGTAGGGCTTCCTTTTTTAATTATACTTCCAGTTGCATCCAGATAAACAATATCCTCCTTGCACCTCTGGTAAAACACTGCCAGTGTTTTCTTTGACCACAGCATAATGCCCTTTGGGTGCATCATGACCCTCTGCAGGACTTCATTGTCTGATCCCTTTTTTTCATCAACAAGCATTTGGAGACTCAAAAGTTCATTCGAATGAGGTCTTTTTAGTTGTCTTTGGCTCCATGCAATGGTTTTCAGAACCTCTTTTGTTGGTGCCTCATCTCTGCACCCAGACTGCATCACCATCTCGGGGAGTTTTTGCATCGAATCCAAATATATACTTCTGGGTAGTTTTGTTTCCAGCGTTTCTCCAATTGATGTGCGTGAATCTGCACGCACTGGCCTCCTTTTCAGCTCTTTGGTACTGTGGCACACATCTCCACCTGTGAACAGCACGGCTGCCTTCAGGGTGACCTCATCTTTCACCACCACAGAAACATTAATAGGGCAATTTTCAAATCGACAGTAGCCATTGCATTTGAATAATGGTGTTGTTCTTAGTGTTTGCAGGGTTTTCACAGTGTGGCGTTTGAAACCAAAACTGCAGTATGGGTGAATGGACCTAATTCCTCTGGCAATCACGGTTGTCCACTGTAATCCTTTAAAGCATCTTCCGTTTTGATGCTTCCTCAGGTCTTGCCATTCTTTTTTTTCAATAAAAAAGAAACATGGCTCCTGTGGCAAACTACACCGGAAGTATGTATCCTCTGCTCCACTGCTCTCTGTCGAAATGTAATTTGATTCACCCAAGTCGGATTCCTTGTCATTATCCTGTAACACAAAAATAATTCCAATTACATATTTTGATTTAAATAATATCTTTACTATTAAACAGATGAATTGTATTATTTTTTATATATTTTTTTCTGTAATGGTGAACCTGTAAGACAGAAACATTTCTCAAAGAGAGCAGTTTTGTAAAAAAATATATATAGTTTTACTACCTTTTCACCTGAAGATTCATAATCTTCTTCAACACAAGGACTGTCATCATTTAAAGATGATGTCAAATTCTGGCAGGAGCCCTGAAAATAGACATTATCAGCAACACAAAGAAAACCCTTAATAAGAATTCAACATAGAATAGGTAAATTTTATCTTTAACTTCATAACCTTTTGATCAGGAAACGCTGATTTGCATTCAAGCTGTGGAGTCTCCGGCTTTACCGAATTACTTGTGATTGCAGTGTCACTGTCAGGCAACACATCCTGGAGGTGAGCATGTAAAAACATTTGAAATCAATACAAATGTAACCTACAAAGGGAATGTTATCTAAAGAACAACAGTAAGAAGTTTACCTTTTCAAAAGAAGATGAGAATTCATTATCTTGCTCCAAAAATGGAGACCAATTACTGTCTCCCACATCACTTCCATCCTAATTTACAAAGGTGCAATTAAAAAGCATTTTAAGTTATAGTCTCAATCCAATCAAAACTGAACTGCTTCTATATAATTTAACACATCTGAGGTAGCTCCACTGAGACAGTGTGTCAGCAAAAAAAGTAATAATCCGATTTTAATCATTTATATTATTTTATTAATAATAATAATTGAAAACATGGCCTACTCTATTATTAAATATTAAACATAAATATGCAGTTATTGTCTTTGACATATTTTTCAATGAGAAGACTGGATCTGAAATCAAGTTAACATGTGGGTCTCATGTTACATGCACACCTGGAGGACACGAGGACTGCCATTTAAAGATGATGTCAAATTCTGGCAGGAGCCCTGAAAATAGACATTATCAGCAACACAAAGATAATGTTCAGTGCATCTGTACAGTGCATCATTTAACAATCATTTGTATTTATTCACATAAATGGCAGTCACCATAGCAAACCCTTCTGAATGAACTGGCAGATAAATTACCAAGGAGGAATTGTGGTCTCCACAAGGTATTTCCTCAACATCATCATCATATCTCACTTTTGAGCCGCTCTTAATCACTGAAGTTTCCTGATTAAAAAAAAGTTAAAAATAACTTCATGGTAACTTTTCAGCATTATCATGACCAAAATATTTTGATTTTAAATTTTAGAAGGTATATGCATAAAAACCTTAAAGTAAATTAAAGAGTTTAAAAACTCTTTAACTCTTAACTTTGTCATTAATACTGAAGCAGGAACCGAGCTGTTTTGAAAAAATATATAAAATTTTACTATACCTTTTCACCTGAAGATTCATACTCTGTTTCAGCAGGAGGACTGTCAACATTTAAAGTTGTTTTTGAAATCTCCCAGGAGCCCTGAAAATAGACATTATCAGCAACACAAAGAAAACCCATAATAAAAACTAAATGGCATATTGGATTTTTAATTTATTTTTTTACAGAAGAGAAAATACCTTCCAAAGATGTGCAGTGGCTTTACGAATTTTTAGCCGATTCGCTGATGTATTCGGCACTTCCAAGTCTTTGCAGACATCTCCCCATAAATCAGCTTCATTGTAAACACTGTAGTCCCTTATATTGGTCCCAGGTTTAGCAAATTTTGTAAGGCTTTGTAATATTTGGTCCAGGCTTTTTGAAATTCTCCTTGACTTTAAAATGACATAAAAATCGAACAAAGGTTTAAGGCACCACACATGTTATATGTTATTGTATATCACTTAAAAACTTGTCATTTAAGTGTAATACTTGCCTTTCCAAAGGTGGTGAAGTTAAACACACACACACACATTTAAATTAACCCTATAGTCCTCTGTTCATATTTAAAATTATAATTAAAATTATACTTCACTTTTCCCACTAAAAAACAATATAAAAATAAATAAAATCACAGAAAATTCATTGCAGAGAATCATACATTTTGTGTCTCTCTTGTGACATAAAACAGTAGATCGTCAACATAAAAATACAATAATTCATAAATAAATAGTGGATTTTCAAAAATGTTGAAAATGCTATTTACTGTAAAAAGATAAATAGATAACTGGATTCACAAACAGATTTATGAATATAGGTTTTAATCAGGCCATTAAAATGGCAATATAGTTTCCCATTTGCCTTTCCCTTTCCCCATTACATTTATATTAGCTATTCGATTTGCCTAGTCATTTAGCTTCTCCTTTTAGCCTCTATATTTAGCATAAATTTAGCACTTTGGTAAAACGAGGTCAAACTATAAATATTAACGTGGGATGGACATATGCTCTATTTTGAGCTTGTGGATTGATTATTAATATTTTATAAATTGTTTTTATAAATACTCTTTTTATTGACAATCAAGGGATCAAATAATGAATTACCTTTTCATTCTAATTCAAAAATTAATTATTTTGCAATCAAATGTATTAATTCCTATTTTATTGTACATTGTTTTATTGTAAAATTAGTTATTAAGTAATTCAATGCTGGGTGTACATATGCGTGCGCCATAAGCCTGTGAGTTCATATATGTACACATCATATTAAGATAAATCGCTAAACTAGCATAATTATTATTGGTTAAAAAGCAAGTGACCTTGACAAAAGTTTTTATGAAATATATATATTTATATACTTGAGAAAATTGTATGATGTTACACACACATATATCTTGCTAAATGATAGCATGTATGTTATACATGGCTAATTGCCTTATTACCTGTCCCTTGGTTTACTCATCCTTTTTACTGAATATGTGGATACTTTTCAGTAGCTTCATGCGAAGATCTAACTTAATTCACAAGGATTACCGCAACGCAACAGACAGAAATGTCTTTTAGATTAACTTCAAAAGTAGGCTACTTAAAAACACTTGCTCATTTAGCCTATTGATCGATGCTCTAGGCCGTCACAAAAAAAAAAGTGATTGACAGCATGTGAAAGCCTATCACTGTCTTGGAAAGGTGACCACCTGTCAAATTGGGTCCTTTTGAGCGACGCGGTTATCGGGTTCTACCTAACTCATACAAAGTAAAAGTATCTTGAAAACATAACACAACAAACAGACCAGTAAAGTGGAGAAAAGAAAATACTCGAGTTCAGTCATGATAAACATAGCATAAACATACAGTATTTGTACTGTAAATTAGAGTAGACCTATGTAAGTTTTAAAGAAGTGTTAAAAAGCTAATGAAATGCTGAGCAGTTATGAGGACAAAAGGACGTCTGGAAAGTTGTATGTGATGACGTTTAAAAGAAAATATTGAACTGGATAAACTAATTTGACTCTTGCACCCTGTAAAATACTGTCCTTTTGAAGATTATAGCCTAGTTTAAAAAAATTTATGATATTATGATTTGCTATAATTACTTTTCAGAGTGAATAGTTCACATAGTTCATGTTTTCATGAAATAATATATGGTTTGTCGAATTTTCTTTTAATTGTATTTACTTTTGGTTTTTATTGTCCAAAAAGCTTGTAAGCAGTGATGGTCCTCATGCCCTCTGCAGAACTACATGTCAGTATGCCGCAACCTCTCCTGCAGCTTATCCTGTAATATATTAATGATAAAAATAATACATTTTATTTATTGGCACCTTTAATACTCAATGACTCCTAACCAGCAGTGACAGATTATCAGAAGACTGTAGGCTACAACCTAATGAAATATAAACGAGTTTTATAAAGACAGAATTAAAGAAGAATGTGTGATAGGTATTATAAAACCTGTGTTATGACATTTCGCAAAAATATACTTAAAAGTAACATTTTTACCTTTTTTATATATTGTAAGATAAAGATTGGATTGTAATAAAACAAAAACCTAATATGGGAAGATTATTTTATTAGGTGTGTGCATTAGTGTGCAGCAGCGAGTCAATACATGTCCGCAGGTGCCAAAGCCACAGTACACTTGGAGTCTGATACTTTGTACATGAGTACAACAGCATGTCGAAAAGTACTGTTGTTCTTCAAGATGGACATAGTTGTTTTCTGAAATTAGAAAAGCAAAAGATTTATAAAAATGTGATTATATTCAAGGACAAGAACATGACACAGCATATGTTTAATTTTTCTTTGTGTTATCAACTCGCTTTCCTTATCTCTGTGATCTGACACTTGCTGTATGTGGATTTTCATTTAGAAAGATAATTTTAAAGTTAATCTCAATACCATGTGATTATAATGATTCTGTCAAGGAGGAGAGGAAATGACGAATTCCAGTTGAGCAGATTCAATAGACTGAAGATTAAGGTAAACATAAAAAAAGTTTTGGAGACTTAATTATCATAAACAAAGACAACAACCAACAACTAAATACTAAACTGACAGGGATAGAAAACGTATACATAAACTATACTAAAGGTGAGGACTTAGTAACCATTGACAAAAAATTACATCTCAAACGGATGATGAACATAATCATTCCTTATAGTTAAAAACAAGGTTTTCACAAAATAAAATGACAATTATGTAAAATGCAAGAAGACATTGTGTATATGATGTAATTGAATGTATTTTGTCCACTACTGTACATTAAATGAGTTTACATTACACATGGTAGTTATGAAATAAGCATGGTATGTTTGCACAAAAATGACTTAAAAAAATAAAAACCATTTAGTGTTTAACAATGTTACTTAATGAAATGAAAATAAATACAGTAATAGCCACACTGTAAAAAAATCCTGTAAAATTTACAGTAAATTACTGGCAGCAGGGTTGCCAGCCAGTTACTGTAAATTTTACAGCCACAGTACTGTAATTTAATTTACAGGCATTTACTGTAATTGCAGAATACATGAAAAAACTGTAATTTTGAATAGCAACAGTATAATGGTGTATTTTTTAATATGCTTGATTTTAATTTACTGTATTTAGAAGAAATACATAAATCACTGTATATCCAGTTTATTTTTTTTTATTGATACAAAAATACATTACAGACGAATTTTGTACCTTGTTGTACATTAAATATTTTTATTCAGTTGCAACTTCATAGTAGCCAACATGGCTCTTTAAACAATGAATGTTTAAACATTCATGTTTAAACAACACGTTAACCAACACAACCATTATGTAATAACATCGTAAAACAAGGCCCAAGTGAATCTGTAAAACGGTCCACATCTTGATCCATCAGAGCACAAGTAGCTAGAACTGTGGAAAAGAATAAAGAGAATAATGTTAGATATTCAATTTATAGTCAGAGAAAAACAGAGGACAACATATACAGTCAGAGACAGAGAATAATAAAATTATGTAATTCAATGATGAGATCTGTGTGTGTGCGTGTGTCTGTCTGTGTGTGTGTGTGTGTGTGCGTGTGCGTGTGCGCGTGCGTGCTTCTTACTTTTCATTGATTACACTGAAAATTCATCATTGTGTTTAGAAGAGCGGCAACATGTGGGTTCACTGCAACCTGTTTCTTCTGTATCCTGGCATTTTAGATGACGCTTCTTCTTGTTCCACTCTCTGGATTAATATCTACAAAGAGTCAGGAAAAACTAAATGTTATATATTAAATATACAAAATATATTATATTAAAACACACAAATTAAATCATCAGCTTGTTAGTGTTAAATTTCTCGTTGAGAAATATTGTTTTAAAGGTCTTAACAGTTATATAACATTAACATATCCATAAAATGCAGGTAAGGAAGTTGTTCAACTAATACCTTTCAGTGGACTCCAAGATACACGCTGCCCCATCCTGGTACTCAAGATTGAATATGTAACATGCTATGAACAGAGTGGCAAGGCCAGACATGAAGCTGAGCTGAGCACCGTCACACACAACCTAACCTTCAGTAGTCAGCATCCAGTGGCCTGCATGGCAAAGTGTGTCCTAAAACAAACAATACCACATGTGACAATAGTTAATAGTTACTATACAGTTATATCTTTAAGCTTTTTACATTTAATCTACATTTAGTATAAGTGACTCTACAAACAAACTCTAAGCAAATTCCACAGAGTAACTTGCACTTTTACCGTACTTATACAGAAATGTAAGCCAACTAACGTTAGGGATGTCACGGTCAAGAAATTGTCACACTGGTATTGTAACGGGCCGTTTCACTCCCACCCTCCAACGGCCGTATTTGGGAGACAGGCCTGCTCTAACGATGAGGGTGTGTCGCTAACGTCTTTTGCTCAAGCTCTCAGCTGGCCTCCGTTACATATACTGTATATCTAGCTGGTTACGTACATTAATCACTTTAACGGGCTATCCTCCGTGAACATCGACTTACCGCAAGCTTTGGTGACTCGTTTTAATTTGGGCGCTCGATTTAACGGATAACTGCATTTGCAAATTTGAATTACACCACAAAATAATCATGACCGAGTTTGGTATTAAGCACTAAGTTCCCGTGAATCCCAACAGTCGAAGCATATGACTTTTACCGTGTCTACGGCGGGCGCGATGTTCAACATTAAAAAAACAACCGTCAACTTACTAATACAATGAACTGTAGCTCGTCACATACCGCCTTCGCTGCTGTTGTGTACAACAACTCTAAATAACATAAACAACTTCTGTCCTCAGGTGCTATAGCGACGGAGAATGTTTGAAATCTTACCGCGACGGCGCTGCTGAAACCCCGCGCAAGACTCGTTCGGTTCTCCGCGGATGGAGGTTGAATCCGGGGTTACCAATATGAAACGCGAATGTAGATACCTCTATATTACGTTACCAGTATGATAGTTACCAAATATGGAGAAAAAAACGTAAAAAGTCACTTACCACAGGTGTGAATCGCTCATTTTGCGCACTACCCCAATCTCGACTGTTGAAGATCATCCCGCCATTGTAGATTTGAAATCTACAGCAATATTCTGTACATTTGAGTTAATCCGTCACGTGCCCCAGAATGCATTGCACTTTACAGCAATATTCTGTATTATTTAAAAAACAGTCAGCTTCTGTAAAATAACGCTGTAGTTTTTACAGCAATTCGTTACAGTGCAGGGTCAGTATGAACAGGAATCAATTGAAAGAATGAGCAAACCTATGAAGGAACACCTTTTGATGAGTGTTTGAACATGGGACATGGTGTAAGTGCTAGAATGCACTATGAAGTTTAAGGGTGTTTGCCTTTACTTTTCTCCAGAAATATACAGTAAAATGATTTTAAAATAAATACAGCAATAGTTCGGGTAACTCTTATGAGTGTTTGAAAATGGGACATGATGTAAGTGCTAGAAGTTAAAGTAAAACGGCAAAACTGTGCCCTTATATATATAAAATGAGTGAATAAATAAATAAACATTAATACATGATGTATAATAATTAATGTATATTTTATATATACACACACAAACATTAAAATCAACAATAAAAATGCAAAATAAATGTATGATAATTAATATTATTACATTTTATTAACATATATATATTAATGTATAATATATTAAAAAAACATTAAAATTAACAATAAAAAGTAAAATAATGAATGATGTATGATAATTACACATGAACATGAATAAATTATGTAATAATTAATGTAAATCATATATAGGCCTACAAACATAAAATAAAAAAAAGTCATGTTTTTTAAAAAGAAATCATGAAATTGTTTTATTTGTGTCCTAATAAGATGGATAATAGAAGAAAATAGAGTCTAAAATTCAATTTTGACCTCTTCCAGCACCCATACCGTAACTGCACGATTAGACGCGCATACTAAAAAAAATGTGCGGCTGGCTTGACCGTGTATTTTAAACGCGCGGCCCACTTGACCGCAGTGGAAGAAACGTTACATCTGCATCATAAAAACCGGTAGGGTTAGAATCAGTGTATTCTCGGTCTCCATTCTATGAGGAGCCGTGTAGGCCTTCATTATTGAAATAATCTCTTACAACCACTAGTGAAATGAAAACATCGATCGAACTTAGTGAAATTCATTCATACGTATTACTGAAATTACTCTTATAAACATGAGTGAAATAAAACTTGATCGAACTTAGTGAAATTCATTCATACGTATTACTGAAATGCATCTTACAAACGCGAGTGAAACCATTCAAATGCATTACTGAAATACCTCTTAGAACCACTAGTGAAACAAACACATCCATCTGCAATAGTGAAATTCATTCACATGAAAGGCATCATACATTCATATGTATTACTGTAATATTTTACAAACACTAGTGAAATGCATGCTAAAAAGCCTCTTATAATCACTGGTGCACTAATGAGGCAACATATTTCAGGTATAGTTGATGAAAGATTTCAGTGTACAAAGTAGTTGATGAGAGCTTATTTAACTGGTACAGGAAGCTGCATCCGCACTTCCCTTTAGTTTGGCGTGCGTTGATGTGCAGATATGTAATAAGATATGTAATAATTACATGATAAGATATCATGTAATAAGTCATTTATCACTTTCCATTTCACTGTTTCACAGAACATGTGGTTAAATACTGACGGTGCAAACCATCCATTTGCGCCACCTGGCGGAAATTTCGTGAACAAGTTTCACATCCAAATGTTTTTTTAACTGCTGCCCTTCCCCATCGGTGGAACTCAACATGGCGGTAGTAGGCATTCTGGTTGACCACTTACTGTACACCAGGAAACACAAGTTTGCGCAACATTTCAGTTTCCAATAACACCTGATTCCTTTGTGAGTCTTAAGGATCAAAGTCAATTCCAACTGCTTGTAATTTCAGCATTGTTCACATGGGAAAGTGATGTCAATGCATACCCTCTGTACATCCAAACAGTTGATGACAGTGAACGGTTGTTGGAAACGTTGTTTGTTTGTTTATTCACAAGTCACCTGTTGTACCAACCCAGTCTCTTACTACTGCGTATATATACCACGAGTTTGCATTTTCATTTTGCGTAGTATTAACACGCCAAAGTCACAGTTTGCGTTCCAACTGTACGCAAAACCCTCCCGTTAAACTTCCATCGAGGGAAAACGTGTATGCATAGCACGCAGACATATGTCGTCCAGCCCCTTCAATCGCGTTTCCATGCGTAAAAAATGTAAATGAGATAAATCGCGTTTTCAAACGTTTTTAGATGTATTGATTTATTTTCCCTCTTTACAGAAACAAATCTAATATTGCTCATTAATTCGGTGATCATTTTTACAATAAACACGGTCCATTTCCAAACGGGAAACAAAATGCTTGGAGCTTCAATAATTAAACGTGGAAAAATATAAGCTATGCATAGCAGTTATATATCTTTCTGCTTTGTTTAATCTTTTTTCTGCTTTTGTGATTTATGGCTTGTTTTTAATGTTACAGGCATTTTCGTTTTTTTCTTCTGATTGTATTTGGAATAATGAAAGTATGAACTGATGATGTTGATGAATTAATAAATAAATGCCGTAATTGTTAGTCCCGCTGCTTCATGAACCACCCATTCTCGCCTGGAAACCAATCAAATGTTTGGAACATCTTTTAGCGCCTGTCATTATCCCGCCCCCTTGTACAGTCCGGCAAGTTCACCTCGTGTATTGTCGAAGGTTTGAATCATTAGAACACAAAAGTAAGTATTTAGAAAAAAAGTCAAATAGAAAAGGGATTAAAAAGCATGAGTTCTTGTTAACGTAAATTCTGTGTAAATGCTGTCAGCATCAAACGTTATTCCCGTAAGTGAGCACAAGACCCACAGTTGTCAGGCGATGAATGTATGTTTAAAATGATTTCTCATTAAAATGTAACTGTTATTAGGATAACATTTACAGAAATGGTCAGCTGTTCGATCACATTACTCTATGCCAGGCATTATGTGTAGATCGCAGATGTAAACCTGATTTTACACAATTTGTTTTTATTCTGTCATTTCCCCCTCTGTTTTACTTTCTTTTTTTTTGTAAAATGTCCAGAGGCTCTTTAGAAGCAGCACTTATTCTTGGAGATGTGTTTATTGACCAGATACAGGTCACTTTTGAAATTGTATCTTGACAAACAAACTTTTTAATTATATTTATCTTCAAATACTTTATAAAATGTATCTACAGATGTATAGTTATATAGTCTAATATATCATTGTGGAACGACAAGTAAACTACTTGTATGCCTACTTTTAAAACCCACTTTTACTGTGTGCAATTTAGAAAAAGGAAAAAAATCTAACCAAGAAGTCTAAGCCACATCCCACTACTGTGAAATGGAGGCGAAGAGACAGAAATGGAAATGGGGTTAGGACTCTTCGAGGAAAAACAGTAATAAAACCAAAACTGAAGAGACAAGCTCACAAACATGATGAGACAGTTACATTTTTTACAAGAATTTAGAATTATTGTTTAACTTTACTGTTATTTTCAGTCATTTATATTTTTTCCCTACGTATTCACATTTTATTTTGTTTAAAGCTCCCATCAGTGTGCCCATCCAAGAGGAATTTGTTTATGGAGCTGAAACTGTTAACCCGCTTACTATAGTTAGATGAACTGGCAGGTGGTTAAAATACTTAAAGTACTATTCTGCCAGCTGCAACATATTGCAATTTTTTATAAATGAGATTCTTGTAAAAAATCTCCATAAATAACTGAATGTATTGTGTACTGACCACAACACTGTTTTTTGTTTCATCTTCAATAAAGTCTCACTCCTTGAAGAACTGGAGCGTATCCTTAATCAAGAATGTGTTCAGTCTGAAGATGTGTCTGTGGCCACATCCTGGCAAAAGTGGCAATCCCTAAGCCATGAAAGATGGCACATTACAAGGGAGTCCATGGTTATCAATCTTTTGGCAGCTGAACATGTTCAAGAATGCATCTGCCAACACTGTCTAACTAATGAGGCCATTGTACGGTGCAGGGACTGTCTTCCTAGGCAGTACCTATGCATCATGTGTGATGGAGATGCTCATCAACACCTTCCTCTCCATGACAGGGAGTCTATGGTACATGGGTTCTTTAAGCCATTGTGTCCAACCACCACAGTAGATTTTTTTTAAAGATAAAATGGTCTGGAAGAAACCAAGAGGGAGCTGGTCTTACAATTGGAGAAGAGGTGGAGCAAGTCAACTCCTTCTTGTCGGGAGCTGCAATCTGCACTAAATATGCTGAATTATGTTTTCCAAAGCTGGTAAACATCTTAGCTAAATACTACTTATAGTTAAGTATACATTAATTTAATTAATCATGACTAACATTTTTTCTAAATTTACTTTGATCAACTATTTAATTATAGCCCGTTCAGACATGGTCGCTGTACTTGCTTCTGCGTGGAACAAACGGAAATCTGAAAATCTGGCTAGATGTTTGTCCCAAAGATACATTAAGGTAGTTTACTTATGTAAATGTCAACCTTTTTCTTACTATACTCAAATTACATGAAATGTTATGCAGGCTGAGTTCAATGTCAGTGAGTTGCAGTGTGTACTGTACCTTTATTACATTACATGTGTATATAATGTGTGATATAAAACATGTATATTTAAGTGTACATTTTCACCTCATACAAGTTTTTTTCCATACTGTTAGCAAAATAAGATACCTTTTTAAAGTGAGTTTTGTCTTGTGTCCTTTTAATTTCTATTCAGGCAGGTGCTCCATGTGGTGCACTACTTTTTAAATAACTTGGTATTACAATTGACCTCACTTATTTGTCGCGTAGATTTAAATTGGAAAATCTTATATACATTATTGATATAAAAATTAATACATTTTTTGTTTATACATTTTCATTAAATGTTACATTATATTTAAATATTATATAGGGTTTACTAGACGGTTTGATAAGATTAAAGGAATGCTGAAAAGTGATCAAATAAAATAAAAATAAAATGTTTTTCTAAATATTTGATTTGTTTATCTGAATGTCATGGAACCATTAATGAACATCAGATAATAAAACTTGTTTGATGTGCAATGTTACAATGTTGAGAAAAAGTGTAATGATTAAAAGTTAAATGAAAATCTGGTGATCAAATACCGTGCTATGGTGTTTTCAGTGAAAGATACATGATGACTAGTGGCTATAGCTTATGAGTGCAATCCGATAGAGCACCTTTGTGTAGCACCTTGGTGTGTAGCCGACAAATCTGAAGCAACTGCGTGATGCTATCATGTCCATATGGACCAACATCTCTTAGGAATATTTCCAAAACATTGGAATGTTTGAATCTATGCCTAAAACAATTAAGGCAGTTATGAAGGCAAAAGGGGTCCACCCTGGTACTAGCAAGGTGTACATAATAAAGCGGCCTGTGCGTGTATATATATCCTACTGCCATAGCATGGACTTGGGTTAGGGTTACAGTTTTCCTGATACAAGGAACCAAGAAAATTTAAATATTCACCCAGAAAGTGTTCTGTTTTATCAATGTTTATAAGTGAATTAACCTAATCATTTAAAATAAGTATATGAGTAAGATGTTTTCATGTTGTATGCAATAAAGTAGTCAATCAATCCTTAGTTAATATTAGTACTTAATCAGCCTGTCAAGACCAGTTGTATTCATTTAAATTATTACTGATTCATATACAGCGTGTGAATATTGACACTATTTTTTTGTTCCTTTTCACCTTAAGAATGAGAAAACATGAGTTGAGTATGACAGGCAGGGCCACACACTGGATAAGCATGTTGTGGCTTCTCATTTATGAAACACATTCTCTTCTATTGCTCAGGGATCTTGAATAATCTATGACTGTTAATCAAATGTACTTTGGCAGGATGGTCAGCTCTCCCTCTAAAGTTTTCTTCTCTGTAGATTTTACTGCAAGCTTGATAATGTTTTTCATGATACTTTATAGAGAATGTTTTTTAGTTTTTATCATTTTGGCCTAGCAAACATATAAATCATTACAGTCACATTGGTTGTTTCCTTCACTCCTTGAATGTTATGATCATCCTTATACACAATTATCTTTAGAAAACTCTGACTACACTTATTATATTGTCCACTACCTTTGATGCTGACATCACAAACCATCACCAACACCAACACCTTCATTCCATCTGCATTGCAAGGGGTGTCGTGTAAGCCCTCTCATAAAAACAAGTATTTTCATCATCATTTCATCATTAATTATCATGGTACCAAACTGACTCCAACAGTTTTCGGTTGTGTATTATTACAGCCATTGTTCTACTAATCAATATTTGATAATTCTACAATGGAATTATTAGATATCATACAGTATATGTTCATGCAGTAGAGTGGTACGTCACTTTCTCTAGACTCTTCTCACTGGCCTTATTTGAAGCAATCGTTGTTTATGTGCTTATATGTGACAATACCTTGTACATCTAGCCTCCGGTGAGAATATGGTTGTTCATATCCATATACTTACTTAATTGACAAGGACTAGGGTTAAGGTTAGTTTTTATTCCCAAACACATTTCAAATAAGTTGTAAATTGCTATGCCTAGTCTATCTTAAAAACAAAGTTAAATAAATTATACTGTACATACACACATGGCTTATATTTCAAAATGCCTGTGTTGATGGCGATTCTACCTTGGGAAGGACATAGCTGGGATTGTCACGGTTCTCAGAAGGACTCAGATGCAGGTGAGGTTAATACAGTTTATTTGCACAAAGTTACACAGCAACAAACAATAAATCTGCAGGGCACTCCTGACCAGAAACATAGGAAACACGGCCGGCTGTAACCTCCGTGAGAGAGAATGTAGACAGGGCACTCCAGACCATAAAACTGGAAACTCCGCAGAATAATCCAAACGTAAATCCAAAAAGGAACACGAGAACCAAAGAGAGCTGTAAGGGGAAAATAAGTCCAAACCAGCTCACGGGATAACTCGTTCCTACGAAGGGATAGATCAAAAGTAACTACAAGCGCTACGAGCAAACATGGTACAAACAATTTACATCGCCACACGGAGAGAATGGCAAAACGAGCAGAAATAGAGGGAACACAAATGAGGAGCAGGTGAGGGAAATCAACAACACTAAGAGCCTAAATGGGTTACCAGACGTGAGACAAAGGCAAAAACAAAACACAGCAAACTGGATAAGAATAAACCCAAAATAAAATAAAACAACAGGCAAAGCCTGACAGGGATAAGTTCTAGCAAATGGACATAAGTGTGGTGTTTTTTAAAGGTCAAAAGATGTAAATAGAAGACAAAGTTAAACATAAACCTTTATTAAAGTGAAGACAAAGTTAAACTTATTGAAAACATAAACCTTTATTTGTCCACTACAAAAGAAACTGTCATTATGTAACTGTAAAAACAAATTGGTGCTAGACAGGACTAAAAGTGGTTCTTTGGCTCGTGATCATAGGGAAACCACTTTTAGTCCTATATAGCACCAATATTTTGAAAACCAAAAGAGGTTCTACAAAAAGTATGTACAAAAGGTGCTATATAGCACTAAAAGTGGTTCCCCTATGATTACGAGCCAAATAACTAGTTTTAGTGCTTTATAGCACCATTTGTTTATACAGATAATGTAATTCACTCATAGTAAGTGTAATCTGAAAATGATCTTCAGGCTCCCACGTGGGTGGCCATGTCTTCTTACTGTAAAGTAAGCAAATAAATTAATAAAAATATATTAAAATAAATCATTTCGAAAATTAAAGTGGTGAATTAAGTTACCGTGTACTATACGCTTACATATACTTACCAAGACTGACATGGCAGCCAATGCACCAACACCTCGTTCTGTCCCTGTAAATTAACAATAAAGTTAACAATAAAATTACAAAAATCATCATTACATTTCCATCCCCACACATCATAACATCACTTCATCACGTTTTAAATTATTACATTATGAACATTGTATTACATTTATGATATAATACTTATTAAATAATGTACAGGTATTACATTATGCTTAGTTATTACATTAGTGCCCGGTTTTAGACTAAAATTAATGAAATAACGAACTCTGAAATATCTTAAAATATGTCAGTCCCATCGTTTTGTCTCAAGATGCACACTCGTAATGTTTTTTTTCTAAGGCATTTTTATAAAAGCTACTTAGATTAACTAATTTAGCTAAGGCATAGTCCTGGCTCTAGCTAACCCTTGTCTGTGAAACCGGGCCTGGGAGTTGCTATGGTAAGTCATAAAAAAAATAAACCACCATGAAATACCATCATTCCTCACGTGGCAGTACTGCGTTAGAGCAACACCACCAGCAAAAACAGAGACGGGGTAGCTGCAGGTCGGAGTAAAGGGCGTGGCAAAAGGTGATTGTCACAAACAAAAACTAAACCCTTATCTTAAAAGACAGCTTTCACAACAAATTATAAAGAAAGACCTTTCTTCACACCCAATGCTTCAGCCTGCTGTTACGCACACACTAGAGATGCGCGGATAAGCTAAAATGTCACCCGCATCCGCTGCTTCAAATAAATTATCCACCCGCCACCCGCCCGCACCTATAATTTTCTCTGATATAGATATCCACACCCGACCCGGACCCGATCGTCACTTTAATAACTCAGTAAGTTTTCTAGCACTGTCTTTGTCTGTAAATGCTTAAATCTAATCTTTGGATTTAGCAAACACATGATGTACCATCTGTACCAGTCTTATGGCTTTCATATACATACAGTGCCTCACAGTCGTTGCATATTACATACCCAGAACTTGATTCTCCCACATGGTACTTTTCTTTCCTCCCTTTTTAAATTTCTCTCGAATCTGTTTTGCCTCCATTTCTGCTTTAAGAAATAGACCGTCCTCCACCGCCGCCACGCGCACATTTCTTGTAAATTACTGCAAATTAGCGCCTGATGAAAAATGCATTTAAAACACATTCGTATTTTTAGAGAAATGTTGTTAATATTGTATATGATATCATCCACCCGCGACCCACCCGCAATTAATCAGAATGTATTTTTTTATTACCCGACCCGCGGATCATCCGCAGCGCCCGCGGATTTAACCGCCATCCGCGCATCACTAGCACACACACACAATCAGGTTTTGTCATCAACGCATTTACTGAGGAATTCTAACATTACTACATAACAACAAAGCCAAATATTTTGCAAAACTGATCCATCCATAGTTTTGAAACAAATGTTTAATTATTTACTTTTTTAATAAACTATTTCAATTAATTTATTGTACATTATCAGGTCACCAGTATTAAGGAAAACAAAACATTAAGAGATTGTAGATAAAAATGAATGCCAACCTTTCTGAGACTTCTCCTGGAAACAAATTCCACTGGAAAAACATCCATAGATGCATGGAATGGACAATCTGTACAAATGAAAATTTTTGTTAGAAATTAATTTATTACGTTATAGTGTAACTGTAAAGACTGAGTTGTTCCCTGTTCAATGTACTGGCTTTATCCAAGGTCCCTTTTGACAAGTGATTTCACTCAGCAACCATTTTTTAAACGTCTCATGGGCGTGCAGTTTCAACTCCTGTCTCTCAAAAGTGGAAGCATCAAATTCTCCAGAACTGTTCAATATTTGAAAACACCAATGTAATCTAACAACATCTGTCTCATAACTTTTGTTTCTTACTGTATGTTCAAATAGTGTTAAAACAAGCTCACTTTTTATGCTATACCAGCCATTGCGCATGCACAGTCTGTCATGACTGGTGGTGAAAACAGAGGGTCGGAGACTCAATTGCTGGAAAGAATCTGTTTATTTGGTATAGTCCACAAAGAAAGAAGAGGAGAATCTAGGACTGTGTCCCTTCGTGAGTGCGTGGGGAGAAGCCTCTACCCACCGGCACTCACGGTAAGAATCCGAACTGGATCTCTTGAGTCCTCCAGGAGCAAACGCTCAGCGGGGAGGAGTCTCGACCCGCCGGATGAATCCAGACGCGCCTGACGTTCTTTAGTGGAGAGGTGCTGGTAGTGGAAAGAACGGAGATCCGGAGCGCCCAGAACACTAGGAGGTATAGGTAGAAAATGATAACGAAACAAACACAAAACACTGGAGCTGTGACGAATTCGAGAAGCTGAACTATAGAGTAACTAAGAAACTTAACAAGACTTAAACAGTGCTAGACACGCTAGACTGAGGCAGTCAGAACTGGCATATAACACGCAACGGTCTGACGCTGGACGAGAGCATAAGAGGGACTTAAATAGAAGGGAACTATCAGCGGGAAATAATATAATAAGACAGTAAATAATGAGAAACCAGGGGAGAGTACTAATGGGGACAAGCTACAGGAGTGTGGGTGATGAGGTGATGGAAACCCGGTGAGGGGAAAGCCTGATGAGGAGACGGGGGGCGGGGCCAGTGACGTAGACAACAAACATGGAGGCTGACAGAACGATTCTCCACGAAAAGACAAAACAAAACACACAAGACCATGACAAAGACTGGGATCCTGACACAGTCATACATGCAATACAATACATACAATAATGTATATTTCTAAAGCATCTGGAGCTGTTCAACAGCAGCTGTAATGATGTGCTGACTTTACCAAACAAAGATTTGCTCTTTAATTTAGAAGGCGAGATTAATTTGTTACGTTTTCTCCCATTCAAGTAACACAAGTGCAACTTTTTCTTATATCTGTAATTGCCTCACCTCATCTTCTTCTACTCACCAATCTGCTTTTAATATGACTCACTCTGTCTCTTCTCCTTTCTCATTCCTCCATCTGTGCACTATTCTTTCTTTTCTCTCCCTGTTTCTTCATCCCCTTTGCATGTTTGGTCTTTTTGTCACTTTCATGACAATTTTTCTTTCTTCCTCAACAGACATCTCTGGTTCTTCCCCCCTCCTTTCTATCTGTTGTTCTTCGATCTGCTCTTCATCTTCCAATGTTTCCACTTCTTCGTTGTTCTCTGACATCATGTTCTCTTCATCTTCTACAGCATATTTCAACTCCTGACTTTCTGACTCATCAGCCTCTGTGAAAACTTGTTCTCTTTCTGGACTTTTAAATGTCTCTTCCTCAACAGGTCCCTCTTCTACATTGTTCTCTGCTCTAATGTCTTCTTCAGGTCTTTTTCAAACTCTGAAATTCTACATCGTTACCTTCTGTGAGTGTGGCCTCTTGGGGATTCCAACCTACAAAATATAAGATAATGAAATAAATAAAAAAAAATGGCTAAACACATAATTACTGTGATTAAAATACAGTAAGAGACTTTGAAAGAAAATACAGTACAGACAGAATCTTGCATAGCTACAGAACCTACCGTACACATTACAATATTAAATTAACATTTAAGTACACTGTAAAAAACGATTCCGCATTTTAGTTTTCTTAACATAATTTTGTAAGTTGACACAACTTGCAGTTTTTGAATTTGTTGATATAACTGAACATGCTAAGTTTTCACTGTCTCAACTAGTCTCAAGTTGACTGAACTAAAATATGTGTCGACTCAACTTAAAAACGTTTGCTGAACCAGTAAGGTTAGCATATCGCGAGATCTTCTGCAGCGAAGCGGCGGGAGACATTCGTAGGCCATGACACGGAGTTTATTTCGGCAGGTGTTTTTAATTCGTCAATCATCATCTAATCTGGTAAATAGATATTTGTTCATTTAGGTGTAATAACTTGTAAAATGACATGTATGAACTAATCGTCAATGTATTTTTACTAATCGTCAATGTATTTTTACTAATCGTCAATGTATTTTTACTAATCGTCAATGTATTTCTACAGTATCAATATTTCTAGATCTGACTGATTAGACCGTTGCAATCCATGTGGTTTTCCCACATATAACCCAGTTAACAGTACTTTAGATGATAATCTGCAAATTAAAGCAAAAAAATCATAAAACTAGTAACTTAATCTAGCACATCATTTTCTACAATTCATTAAAGACGTAAATTATTTGTTGCTAAAAGGCGGTTGCTGCTAGACTAATTTTACATGGAGGATATATGATATATGCCCTTCCTTATTCAAATAATATCATTAATTTCAATTAATGTGTAATTAAGTAAAGTAATCTGCACCGAACTCTGTTCTTTTACTGTGAGAGAGAAATATGGATACATGACAAAATACAGAGCGGGAAAACGTGGTGTGAAACATAACGTGCCTTCATTATTAATTTTCCTGTTCAAGTTATTTGCGTTACCATACAGGCAAATCAGCTTTTACGCGAGATGGACAAATGTTATGTAATTCCATGTAAAGCTTTATAACATTAAATGGTAACGTATGGCAGGCTTCTAAGCCTGTGCGAGCTGGACGCTCCTTCACGTGAACCCACCTGAACCGAGTCCGACCCATTTAGACGACATAGATGTTAGTGATCACTCCCATTGCTAAAAAACTTTGATCATAGTAGGCTACTTATTATATTATTTCGGTGTCTGTGACATGAATAAACAAACACCGTTAGAGTAGCTTTGTGTGCGAGTGAAACACGCTTTTGGCAAACGTTACTGCTAAAGTGGTTAATTAAAACACCTCGTGTGATTTGACATACTTTGACGCACGCATGTAAGAACATACATCATTTAAATAACTCCAAGTTGGTAGTTGTAAATGAACTTGCCAGCATTTTCTCGGTTGCAGAAGAGTTTGCTCTAAAAATAATTTAAGATCTTTTGAACAAGCACAAATGTGCAGTAAGTGATACAGTGATCAATGCCATTAAAGAGATAATTGTGAAAGCAAATCCATTGAGTTCTCTGACAAAGAGTGGACCTTTTGGCACCGAATATAAAAGGACAATTTTTTAGAAGGAACACTTTAAGGTGGTTGAGCCTGTTGAATATGTTTTAGATGTGTCGTCTTCAAGAAAGTTAGTTTTATATTCCTATTTTGCAAATTTGTCAGAGCTGTTAAACCGTAATGATGTTCTAGATAAACTTTTGCAGACAGAAGACAAGGAAAATTTTCCAGAGTGGGCTCAGTTTAAGTCATACAAGGACGGCCTGTATTGTAAAGAGAGTCAGTTGCTTTCTTCAGACAATCTAAGTATAGCTTTGGGATTGTACATGGATGATTTTGAAGTATGTAATCCATTAGGAACATCTAGAAAGAAACATAAGGTGTGGTTTATTGGGTGCTTTCAAATTTACCAATACAGTATAGATCATCTGTGCAATCCATATATCTGGCTTGCCTTTCCTACAGCAGTGATGTGAAAAAATATGGGTACAGTGCAATTCTTGAGCCACTACTAAAAGACATAGAAGTACTAGAAAAACAAGGAATATATGTTAAAAAACTGGGAGAAAATATTCAAGGGACTGTACTTTATGTGTCTGCTGACAATATGGGTGCGCACTCACTTGGTGGTTTTCAGGAAAACTTCAATGTGGATAAATTTTGTCTGGCCAGCCGCTCAAAAATTAACATTTATGAAGTGAGCGATGGTGTGTTTCCAACCAGAACAATTGAAGGTCATGAAAACCTCCTTCTGGAATTAAAGGGGACAGATACGCTTTCTGTGGATGGTGTAAAAAGAGACTCTCTCATTTTCACACAATTCAGGGATTTCCTCCAGATTTCATGCATGATGTATTAGAAGGGATAGTACCAAAGGAACTGTGTTTATGCCTGAAATATTATATTTCCAAACATTTTATGGATGTTCTCAACTCAATTATCCAGTCATTTCCTTATAAATGTTCTGATAAAACTAACAGACTTCAACAAATTCCAAAAACTTTGGCAAAAAAAAAACTATAGGGGGTAACTGCCATGAAAACTGGACTTTATTGCGATTTTTACCATTGATGGTTGGTGACAAAGTACCACAGGATGACAAAACATGGCAAATTGTTTCGGAACTAAAAGACAATGTTGAACTTTTGGCATGTGGCATGGGCTATAGAGGACAAATTTGCAAATATCAGCACGGTATCTCTTGCAAGTCATGCATCGCTACATGGAACTAAGTATGCAGAAGGAATGTTCCTGTCTGTGGGACACACAAGTGGACTGCCTGACTTTGCCAAGTTGGTTAAGATTTTGATAGTGTCCAACAGAGTTTCATTCATCATTGAATCTTACATTGCATGGTTCATTGGACACTTACGGTGTTATGAACTGGAGAAAAGACTTCCCTCAGAACTAAAGGTTGTGAAACCAGATGAACTAAATGGACATTACCCTTTCTACCCATATATGCGAGCAGGCAAATGAATGGTGATACCAAAGACCTTCCTTCTTCATTAGGGTATATAAGTATTATATGCTTTTCATATTGAGTAATTTGGTTCGATATGAGTTAGGACTGTGTATATCAATATATCAAAATTGTATTATATGCTTCCACTTATGTGAGCTGAGCTTTATGCTTATAAGCACTTTTATTAAGTACAAACTATTTATGTATTACTTCATTAACACTGTATGATGTGACTTTCTTTGCAGGTTTTTAAGGTTCCACTTCCACTTGAAAATGCTTCTTCGAGTCATAATTTCTGAAAGGGACATTCGCAAAGTCACACTTGACACTGTCCCTGACACAGTCCATGGTCTCAAAGAGGTGCTGAGAAGCAAACTGCAGCTAACTGACTGTTTTGATCTTCAGTATGAGGACAAGGATTTTAATGATTTTGCAACCTTTCTTCTGTAACTGATTTGCCCAAGGACAAGGCAACACTGAAAGTCCTGATCAGTCCCCCAGCAGATACAGTTTCAGACTCTAGTTTGTTGCCTAAATCCCAGTCTCTGCCTGTATCCCAGTCTCCGTCAACATCGACTCAAGCCAGCAGTGCAGTATTGCCTGTATCCCAGTCTCCGTCAACATCGATTCAAGTCAGCAGCTCTTTCTCACAGTTGAAACAGAGTCGTTTACATCCATGGCCTACTGTCTTCACTATTCCCACCTTCTCACATGTGGAGCTGAGACTAAAGCATGGTAATGAGGCTTACAGTAAAGATAGAACTCTTCTGAAAATGTCTCGCGACATGCAGACAGAAATACTGGGTAAACTTGCTGAAGCAGTGTTTGCTTACAAAGCCTACCCAGACAAAGAGGAAATCAAAAGTGTGGCCATTGCACTTGTTGAAAAACACCCTTGTCTGAAAGAAAGGGGGTCCGCAACTGGGTGGTATGGTTGGAAATTAAGTTTGACGTGGAAGATGGGAAACTACAGGTCAAAATTAAGAGATGCAGGTTGCTATGAACTCAAAGTAAATTATACAAAGAGGGGTACAGGGAGAGTCCAAGGACAACAAAACAAAGTGAAGAAGCCAAAAAGATCTGAAACAAACTTTCTCCCAGATCTCCCTGCAGGAAAAGACCAGAAAACACTGGAACACGAAAGGGGACTGATGTGCCAAGAGATGAAAAAAAAAAAGAAATCCAGACATGAGTTTTGTGGATGGAGCCATGAGCAGCACATATGACGAAGACAGGAATCATTCATAAAGAGCCTCCCGTGTCTGAAATGAAGAAATGGCCGGCTCTTTTTTGTGAAAGACAAGTATGGTTCTGTTATTATTTAAAGAAATAGTTTACTAAAAAATGAATATACTGTTATCATTTACTCACCCTCATATTGTTCTGAAGCTGTATTAATCTCTTTGTTTTGTTGAACACAAAGGAAGATATTTGGAAGAAGGTTAATAACCTAATCGATCCCATATTATTTATTTTACCTACTACAGCAGTAAATTTGGGATGAGATCTGTTTAGTCACTGATATTCTTCCAAATATGTTCTTTTGTGTTCAGCAGAACAATGACATTAATACAATTTTGTAACATGCTACCTAATTAGTAGCTATACTTTTTGCAATTTTCTTTAACATGTTGTTGTTATGTTTGTGTCATTTAATATAATTACTTAAGATTATTGCAGAATTCAACAGGCTAATGACGCTGGACCTGAGCAAGTCTTTCTATGAGGGTATAGACCGCCATCTACCAAAGCTGCTGTGTCTGTACCGTTCAAAGCGCTGTATGGACATTGTAGAAATGAGGGCCATAATGGACAGCCTAGATAAAAATGTAAGTACATGTATTTACACTCACTCACTTTTTGCCACAGCAAGGATGACATGCTGCATGTGAGTGCAGTGACAACAGAGCCCCGTCTCCTCTTACAGGCTTGACTCGTTTGCAGCATTAAATTGTTTTTATGTTAAAAATATGTCCAGTGTGGAGATTCAGTAACAAATCTGGCACTTGTTGCACCTTAAAATGTAGTTTCTGTAAACTTTTCGATAGTAGGGGCCTCATTTGTAAAACATGCGTAAGCACGCTTACGGATCAAATCAATTGAGCATATATAGACAATTAAATCTATTGAAAATTAAAAAATATTTAAAGGCATGGCCTCATTGCATTATACTATACATACTATATATTTGTTTTTTTTTAAGTATGTGCAATCCCTGGGATCAAACCCATGACCTTGGCATTGCTAGCACCATGCTCTAACCACTGAGATACAGAAAATGAGATTCTTATCACATTCAGAGCCTTGAACATTGTAATAACATTGCTTTCTATGCAGGGGCAGAAAGTTTTTGGAGTTCATCAAAAAAATATTAATTTGTGCTCTGAAAATGAACATGGGCCCGTTCTTCGTACTAATCCTAGACTTGCTGTCATAGCAACCGGTGCGCAGGTTTATTCATGTTAACAGGATTAGATCCCGGCTTTATAAGCGGAGGTGATAAAGGAAGTCTTTCGCAGCCATGTCTTATCCGTTTTTACGTCAGGAATCTGTTGCTGAAGGTGCCAGAATAATTCGAAGAGCTTTTCGAATTAATCGCGTTTTGCGAGATCGACAGGATCCTTTAGCGCAGCGCGATAATCTACTGATTGAGAGATATCGTTTTTCTCGGGAGGGTGTAATCTACATTATCAACTTGTTGGAGCCACACGTTAAATGTTCGACTCGTTGGAGTCGGGCTTTAACAACTGCACAAACAGTTTGTATAGCTTTGCGATTCTTTGCGAGTGGCACTTTCCTTTACACTATTGGAGATGCAGAAAACTTGGGTAAAAGTGCTGTATGTCGTGCCATTCGCAAAGTTTATCTGGCACTCAAACAGTTTTTAGGGGGCTTTGTGGTATTTCCAAGCCACTTAAGACCACAGGCTGTGAAGCAGAATTTTATAATTGTTAATGAAGATCATGCAATCATGATCATGCCAAAAAGTAGCCTAGGACTTACAGTATTTGTTCCTCAGGCTTCCCTAACGTTATTGGTGCCATAGACTGCACACACGTCCCCATCAAGGCCCCACCTGGCCCCAATGAAGGGGATTTTGTGAACAGAAAGGGATTTCACAGTGTAAATGTGCAGGTAAATTACTATTACGATTATTAATATTCCAGATTAGCAATAAATAAAAAAATAAATAAAAGTAATGTAATCAAAAAATATGCAGTTGACTGATTACAAATATTTTAGATGGTGTGTGACTCCATGTTCCACATCACAAATGTGGAAGCCACATGGCCTGGTTCTGTGCATGACTCCAGGATTTTCAGAGTCACATTTATGCACATTATTTGAACGTGGTAAGGAAAAAAATATTTAAAACTCACTGTATTACATAATTTTATTCTGAGCCTAACAAAACTGCATTTTTCCAGGTGCTTACGATGGGATCCTGCTTGGTGACAGGGGCTATGCCTGCAGGCAGTACTTCATGACGCAATTCCCTGACCCAAACCCTGGACCACAAACCCGTTACAGCTCTAGCCAGGACAAGGGCACGCATTGAAATGACCTTTGGCCAACTAAAGGGAAGATTTCAGTGTCTTAAGGGTCTGAGGGTTGCACCTGACAGGGCCTATGACATTATTGTTGCATGTGCCATCCTCGACAAATTTGCCACCATCAGAAAGGAGAGGAACCCTGTGGTGGAGGTGCAGCCTGATGATGACCTCCAGCCAGTGCACTTGGACCAACCTAGTGGCAGAGCTGCACGGGACAGAATTGTGGAACACCATTTTTGAATTTTTCTTTTTTTTACACATAAACCTTCATTAAATTAATAATAGAAGACAAGACAACATGCTTAGTTCATGGAGTTTTATTTCAATTATTGTTTCTCAAGAAAAGCCAGTGATGGTCATCTTTTGCCTGCAATAAGATATATTGTTATCCAAGGGCAGCAATAGTGCTCTTTGTGAAAAATAGTGTTTTAGCACTTACTCTGAAGTTCCTTTTGAAGCAACTCAATCTCTAGTGCCAGTTTTTTCTTCTTTAAGGTGTCAAGTTCAATTTCTCCCCTTAATTTTTGTTTTTTAAGATAAAAAAACATACTTTTCTGTTGAAGATTCCGTTTATATAGGGTACGGATATCCCCCTGTGCCATAAAAAAAATAAAATAAAAATCAACACAAGCCTCATGCAACAGAAAAAGGAAAAGTAGACTGCCCACCTCTGTATCACTTTGTGCTGTTTTTAATTCTCACTAACTCAATCCAGCTATACTAATCATATCCGACAGGTGTGTTCGAAGAACCTAATTAGCCAGATCAAGATTAGCACGATTATATCATCTTGGATGTCTCATTTGATCTCGGATGTTTTAAGCAACGTACGAAGAACGGGCCCCAGAGGTAAAAAAACTGGCCTCAGGTCAGCATATCAACTTCTATATCAGTATCAGTAAATATTTTTTTTGGGGGGGAGGCATCAAATCAACGGAAGAGGATTGCAGTTTTGCAGGGACTGCCATGGTTCATGGTATGTGGAAGAATAAGGCATGTTGGAGGCAATTGAGAAGTTGAAGTTGGATGTGGATGGAGTATGGAACCGGTCAAAAGTTCAGGAGTACTTACTAAATCTTTAATTCTATTTATTTTACTCTAAATTTTAGAAATTGAACAACACTGTTGTAATTATGGGATTTATGTTGTGGTAAAAGCATTCAAAATAAATGACTTATGTTATATTTTAGTATCTTCACAGTAGTTCACCCTTTGACTAACATTTGCTAAATCGTACACTTGGCTTTTTATCATTCAGCTTCTTCGGGTCTCAACTTGGTAGCCTTTTTAAACAGTATTGAAGAAAATTCCTTTTTTGTTGGAAAGTTTTAATTTATTACTTTAATTTATTATTTTATTTTTATTTTAACATTTTTGTGAAGGGATCCTTAACTTTTGATCAAGTATATTAAATATAGCAGAGACTAGGGCTGATTTAAAAGACAGTAATATCAGCAATAGCACTACTTGGACTGTAATTGTTTCCATTGAGGACATCTTAAAACTGAATTTGCCTGGGTTCTGTTATTAAACATGAATTTGGAAGATGTTTATTCATTGAAAAACAATTGTTAATTATAAGGAGCTATTCTGATGGTGCATTCGATGCATGGCAGCAATGCGTCAGCGTAGTTATTTAAGCAGCACTTGTCATGAAAGTACATGTTTGTTTAAAAAAGGTTTGATTTGTTGAAGGTAAATAAGATTTGGTGTACTCGTGTTGTATTTAAGTCTTTGATGTTTAGTGCTGTATATGTGAAAGCACACATTTTGAAGTTTGTCATTTTTTAAATACAGCACACAGATTCGGAAGAACAGATGACCAGAGGCATGACTCTTGGAATCCTCACAGTGGTGGAAGATGTGACAGACCCCCTTCCGTGCAGCTCTTGTGATGTGGCCCTTGTAATTGAGGGAGCAGTTGTTCTGCGAGGACTTGGTGACATATCAAATGCCTATGTCTTTTGTTTCTTAAACTCATATTGCTCCAAACCTGAAAGGCCCTTCATTTCTCTTTGAAACAAAAGTGATGAGGTTAAGTTAATGTTAAAGATTAAATCTGTGAGCTTTCTGTATTTTCATTTTTTTGTGAACTAACACTTTTCATGTATGTTCAAATTGTTTTGTTACGTTTCAGTATTTCCTCTATGCTGTATATGTATGTATGTGTATGTGTATGTATGTGTATGTGTATGTGTGTGTATGTGTATATGTATATTATGTATATATGTATATGTAAATATATGTGTGTGTGAAATGTGTGTTTTTGGAACATTTGGGTGTGAATTCCCATGTGCAACATATGATTAAATGTAAAAACCCATTGTCGTGACCACGGAAACAGCGGTTCTTTGTCTGACACGGAGGTGTGTTTGTTTTGTGTCGAGCGCATGCAAGTGTTTGTTTTGATAGCGCGCCATGCGCTCTGTGTCTACGTCATAACCCCGCCCTCGTGTTTCCCCCATCAGGCTTTCCCCTCACTGGTTTCTCATCACACTTTCCACCTGTTGATCATCACCGGCCATTAGGTTAATCTCTTTCCCCAGTTGTCTCATCTGCTTCCCATTAGGTTTCCCTATTTAATCCCTCGTCTTGTGTTAGACCGTTGCTTTGTTCATAGCCTGCACTGACTGCCACAGACTAGCGCGTATAGCCTGTTAGAAGCCTTCTTATTGTCCAAGTATTAGTATTAGTAGTAGTATTAGTATTAGTAGTCATAGTCATAGTCATAGTCATAGTCATAGCAATCCTTGCCTTTTCCCGTGGATCCTCTCCTAGTATTAGGATTCCTGCTTACCCTGTTTATCAGCTCTCTGCTCCCCGCAGTTCCCGCTGGCGCTCCTAACTTCCTCTCTATCCGGGGTCCTGACACATCACCACCTTCGAGCACTCGTCTCCAAGTGGACAACCACGGATTCACTCCTCGTGAGTTCATCGGGTCGAGTAGCCTCCCCGCACCGAGCCTCCACAGCTGGGCCGTCACCCTGTGGCTTTTCCGCACCTACGGATTCTATTAGATTCTTCCGGGTCGCATCTCCCCGTGGATTGGGTGCCTGCGTATCCCTGAACTCTTGTGATTACCTATCTAGTGTTTTGTCTCAATAAATTCATTATCAAAACCCCTGCAATTGAGTCTCCATAGTCGTGTGTCATGACACCCATGGGATGACATGTGCGACATGTGGTGATATGTCTCCACGTGTTCTTCACATGTCACCCTGTGTTTCACATTTCATCCCTTGGATTTTAAATGTTATCATGTGTTTCACTCGGGAATTCACATGGGATTCACACCCAAATGTTCAAAAAAACACACATTTGACATGTGTTTTTTGCACATGTTAAACACATGTGGTATATATGATCACATGTGAAATTTATGTGTCTTTTCTCTAAGGATATGTGTATTTATGCATGAGTTTTACACCGTTACTGAAGTGGTGATGTCATTTTGTGTAGGAGACACTTTAAATGTGACACGTAATAAATATGTAACACGGTAACTATTTGAGTTTTGTCCTTAAGTATTTTTTGTAATGGACAATAAAATAATTTAAATGAAAAATATCTGTTATTTATTTGGTTGAATGTGCTATTGCAAGTTGAGATAATATGCCAGAATAAGTTCAAAGAACATACAATTTAGTTTAGATAACTAGAAAATGTAAGCCATTAGCCAAATAGTTTAATTATGCCAACTACACATTTTAAGTTGAAAGTACTTTAAATATTAAGTAAATTCAACTTAAATCATTAAGTGCAAAAAGATAACTAGAAAATGTAAGTTGTGTAAACAATTTTTTTTAAGTGTATCGGTGCTTGCCAATACAGTTTACCCTGTAAAATATGCTCAAAAAGTATAACATTTTTTTTCCATGATTCCATGTCCTTCAGGTGGGAACTCAAAGGGACATTGGACCTCTGCTGTCCACTTATGGGCTTTTGAACATTTTCCCAGCAGAAGGAGAGGAACATATTCCAGAGCTTTGAGCTTTTCCATCTAAAACAAAAGAAAGTAAAACACTACAGACTTTTTAAAAAAAATTCAATTCTTGAAAGAAGCAATTAAAATATTCTGCTTAGCCTCATGATACATGCATGAAACAGGAGTTATTTTTTGTTAAAGTTTGGTGAACTCTGACGTGCGAATTTGTGTCACATGAGTGCGTGACCTCTCGGTATGTAACGATGGAGGAATCGCTCCTGCCCATTATCAAAGCATAGTCAGAATGAATTTCGCAAGCTCAAAGTATAGCCTGACCGCTACATAATAACTATTAACTTAAATAGGGAACACCTGCACTCGCAAAACTGCTTGCCAAACTCACTACTTTCTCTGGCAACTGCTCCTAATGCACTTCTAATGCAATGTGTGACTTTACCAACTGCTTATTAGCTTTTTAATTTAAGAGTTCTGCCTGGCATTTCAGTGGAAATAATTAGAATTACTTTTTTATTTTTGTTTATTAGTTTACAAGAATAACCATTTTTTCATGTTTTATGTTTATGTACTTGTGTGAGAAATCTTCATATGTTTAATATATGTTTTATCTTATTTAAATGTTTTTTGTTTAGAACAAAGTTTGCTTACCATGACAGCTAAATTGTCAAGGACTTTTGACTGATTCCGAGACTTGATGGTTGTTGTTGCCCAATCATGAGCTTGATCACGAAACTTTGTCAACCTTACTGATTGCCTGTGTTTAAAGTTTAGCAATTTTCCACACTGCAAAAAAGAACATCAGAAATACATTGAGTATTAAAATAAATGCAATAGCATAAAAATAAACTGTGATATGCACAATAACCTTAATACAGCACCGGTGTCTGCAGTTCATTTTAGTCTGGCAATGGGGACACTTGCGGAAAGTTGAACCTGGCATTTGGACTACACAACAACAAACAACACAAAATTACTACATTTAACATAGTATAACAGACAGAGATCACATACAGAATTAAATTAAGGATAACTTAATTTTTAATATAGAGTTTGAGAGGTGAGTACCACTCAAAATATACTTGTTAAAGAATTTATCTTCACTATCATAAAGAGTTTTAAAAGGTTAGGCAAAATAAACACCCAAACATTACGTTTATGACTCTGCAGGCCTGTACCAATCCACACATCTGTGATCTACACGTAATGCCTGGCATAGAGTAATGTGATCTCATCATAACACAACCAAAACATATGCATCAATAAAAAGCCTAATCATTACGAACAGCTGACCATTTCTGTAAATGTTATCCTAATAACAGTTACATTTAATGAGAAATCATTTTAAACATACATTCATCGCCTGACAACTGTGGGTCTTGTGCTCACTTACGAGAATAACATTTGATGCTGACAGCATTTACACAGAATTTACGTTAACAAGAACTCATGCTTTTTAATCCCTTTTCTATTTGACTTTTTTTCTAAATACTTACTTTTGTGTTCTAATGATTCAAACCTTCGACAATACACGAGGTGAACTTGCCGGACTGTACAAGGGGGCGGGATAATGACAGGAAAGATGACTAAAAGATGTTCCAAACATTTGATTGGTTTCCAGGCGAGAATGGGTGGTTCATGAAGCAGCGGGACTAACAATTACGGCATTTATTTATTATTAATTCATCAACATCATCAGTTCATACTTTCATTATTCCAAATACAATCAGAAGAAAAAAACGAAAATGCCTGTAACATTAAAAACAAGCCATAAATCACAAAAGCAGAAAAAAGATTAAACAAAGCAGAAAGATATATAACTGCTATGCATAGCGTATATTTTTCCATGTTTAATTATTGAAGCTCCAAGCATTTTGTTTCCCGTTTGGAAATGGACCGTGTTTATTGTAAAAATGATCACCGAATTAATGAGCAATATTAGATTTGTTTCTGTAAAGAGGGAAAATAAATCAATACATCTAAAAACGCATGAAAACGCGATTTATCTCATTTACATTATTTACGCATGGAAACGCGATTGAAGGGGCTGGACGACATATGTCTGCGTGCTATGCATACACGTTTTCCCTCGATGGAAGTTTAACGGGAGGGTTTTGCGTACAGTTGGAACGCAAACTGTGACTTTGGCGTGTTAATACTACGCAAAATGAAAAATGCAAACTCGTGGTATATATACGCAGTAGTAAGAGACTGGGTTGGTTGTACAGTGAATTGAATGTACTGCTTCTCCCTGCCGCTTAATTCATAGAGTAGATGGCGAGAGATGCATTTCTGTGCTGGGAAAAGGAGACCCGGGGACAGAATATGCGCTTTTGTACAAAAGGTGCAACAGCGTCAGAAAAGTGAATAAATCTACTTATTTGTGTGTGCCCCGGCATGCGTGCAGGACAGAAAACCTGCAGCTGTTGTGGCTGAGATGATATTTAAAGTGTCCCTAAAGTACACGTGCACTTCCCCTTCTATCTGTTGTGTCAAGACAGACACCTTGCGAGGCGTCTAGCATTGGTGGAGAAATTTTACTACGTTGGATTTACGACACGTCGATACCGCCCACAAACTGGTGCAACTCTAGAGGTTAATGCCTAAAAACACTGTCAGCCTCCTTCTCACTTTGATTTCTCTCCTTTTGCGTACTTCTCTGTATAGCTTGAAGGGTATATTTCAGCGCTTCAAAAGCCTCCCACAGATCATGTTCCGCTTCATAGAATTCCTCCGCAGTAGTATTTTTACTTTTATAATTACAAAAGTAGCTTTTTTTCTGATCATTCTCTCGTTCCCTCGACAGCCTACGACATTTTGTCATGTCAATATTTTTCCATAATATGTAACCAGTGAGAAGACGTCTACAACGGTGTGTGTTTTTTTTTCACTCACTGGACCATTCAACAGCAAAGATGTGTTAATTTGCGTTTGTTCAATCGGATCAACAGAGGATGAATGAGACATGCCCGTTTACACCTGGTGCTTCAATCCATCTCTTTTGTCCACATTCAACCACTTCTGACCAGATTTTTTCAAGGGGTTTTTATTTCTGCTCTGCCAGCCACGTGACTGCGCTGAACACTAGTGTGTGTGTCAGAAATATGGAATGTGGAAAAGAACATTGTGCTTCATACATTTTTTTTTCTATAAACCAGCCTTTTAGGTCTCAAGCCATTGAATTCTTTAGATTTTTTAAAGTGTAATTGTGTGTAAATTATTTGTGAGAGTTGTAGATTGGAAGGTAGATCGATAGTTTATAGACAGACATGACATCACTAATATCTGCTCAAGCTTGTTTGTATATTGGAAAATGTTGGTTTTCCGGTAAGTCCAAATTCTTTGCAGCATTTTTGGAACCCTTCCAAAATTCTTTTAGGTGTACCATTCAAATGAGAAAAAAAGTTTTATGAGGTGCCACCAGGCATCTTTTCTCGGACCTGAAGCACTTCTTTAAAAAGCTGTACTCCTCCGGAAGAAGCCATATTTGTGCCCCTCCAAATGTTGACGCAGTTTTGTGTTCATCAACCTATGCAAATGAGGGAAAGAACAAGAGCGTCAACAAAATGTTAAACGAAAATGGTTCTTAATCCTGGTCCTCAGAACCCTGAAGCTCAGACGCTTTCCTGTAGCTCAGTGGTAAGAGCATTGCGTTAACAACGCCAAGGTCCTGGGTTGGATCCCAGGGGATTGCACATACTTAGGAACATATGTATAGGATAATGCAATGTAAGTCGTTGGCTAATGATCAACCTAAGTAATGTGTCAGTAACGAGCAGTGTTAATTTTAAGATTTAGTTTTAGTCATAGTCTGGCGACAAAAATGCAATTTACTCTTTAATTATTAGAAAGCTTGTAGTCGACTAAATCTACATTATATTTAGTCTACTAAAATCTAAGGGGCAGTTTCCCGGACAGGTATTAGACTAGTCCTAGACCTAAAATCAATGTAAGAACTGTCCAAACATAAAACAACTTGCACGGACATATCATTGCCTATGTGTTGTCTCAAAATACACACAAGTAATGTTTTACTAAGGCATGTTTATAAAAAACACTTATATTTCCTAATTAAACTAAGGCCTAGTCCTGGTTTTAAATAATCCCTGTTCGGGAAACCACCCCTAACTGATTTAATTAAGTTGGCTAGACAAAGACAGCTGATGCTGTATCTCAGCTTTTTATTATTATTATTCTGAGACCCCAAATTTCTGACAGTAATCCTCTAGAGCTTTCAAGCTACAGCCACCAATCTTTCCACAAACCTTTAGACTGGTCTGACTTGAGTTGCTATATCTTTTCTAAGTGATCCGGGTGAAGATGTACAAACGCATAGTCTTCACCTGACTGGAAAAAGGAATTATGTGCAGGTTGTGACGTACGTATGGTTTTATTTGTGCGCACACAAAAACTTCCTTTTGTGGGTGCCCACCGTTTAAGGATGAAATCTACGCAAAGTTTTATAAATGAGACTCGTGGAGTGTAAGGCAGGCTTAGTGAACAAAAAATATTTTTTAGGTTTGCTGTCTTACCTTGATTAGGCACAGGCCCTCTTTGCTTTTAAGGGGGTTAGCAGCTGCATTAGTGGTTAGAATACCCAAAACCCCACTTCTGGGCCGTGACTGGCAAACAATCAGCCCAGCCAAACTACTATAAACCTTATCAAGGTTTCCTAGGCTTGCATGAGCATTCAGATTATCTGCAAAAAAAGTGAATTATTATTATTATTAGTAAAGAATTATTTGTAAAATATCTTACTTGGTTTATAGTAATTGCTTTCTAATTTCCTAATTGGAAAAAGCACAATTTGTGTCATTTCGTCATCATCTGAATATTTATGCCACACTGTTGCATTGAAATGTTATTTTGTTCTTTCTGAAACAATGTTTATTTTACGAGCATCTACTGTTTGAGTGAAGATATCAGCAAACACATAAACTCAAGCATCTTCCCAAGGACCCGTCAAAATAAAGGTCCCGTTAAATTGAACACTCAGACAAAAAATACTTTAGTGAAATATAGTATTTGCTATTGAACATTGTAGTGCCCTTGTAGTCAATTGATAAACACTGTATAGTAAAGTTCAAACAAACACACGATAGTATCTAAGAATTATTACTGTAACAGATTTTATTTGAGTGTTTCTTATTTTGTAATACTGAGTGCATTTGCATTGTAGTAAGTGTGTGTGTGCAATACCGTTTTCCCCTAGGGGCTCTATCAGTGGCGATCCATGCCAATGGGCCTCTCTAATTCCCCTGCTACGTTCCAACGTCTAATGGAGCTGGTCCTGAGGGGGCTCCCATGGCACATCTGCATGGTATATCTTGACGATATTTTAATTTATAGCAAATCATTCGAGGAACACTTGGCTAGCCTTACGGAGGTGTTTTCAAGAATTCAGTCTGCCGGATTAAGACTGAATCCAAAAAAATGCCACCTTGCCAGAGATCATGTTGTTTTTCTGGGCCATGTTATTTCTCGAAAGGGACTTCAGCCTGATCCTCGGAACACAGAGAAGGTCTTAAATTGGCCAGTTCCCCAATCTCCATCGGAGGTCAGGGCATTTGTAGGACTATGTTCCTATTACAGACGTTTTGTCAGAGACTTCTCTAAGCACGCAGCTCCATTGAACCAACTTGTTGGGAAGAATGTTCCCTTTGTATGGACTTCTGCATGTGACCAGTCTTTCAACTTTCTGAAAATTGTGTTGACATCTGAGCCTGTAGTGACACTACCTGACTTTCATGTGCCATTCAAAATCTTTACTGATGCATCCAACGTGGCCGTTGGGGCAGTGCTGGCCCAGGATAGGGACGGCCTCGAACATGTGGTCGCATATGCCAGCCGGGCATTGAATTGCACACAGAGGCGTTGGTCTACTTTTGATCGGGAGCTGTGGGCCATTGTGTGGGCTGTGAGAGAGTTCCGACACTACATTGGACTTTCTTCTTTCACTATTATCACAGACCACCGACCCCTGTTAGCTCTGCGGCGTATGTCTATTGAAGATGACCCGACAGGAAGAAGAGGGCGATGGATTATGGAGCTTGATCCACTGAATTGGGTCATCGTGCACAAGGAGGGGAATCAGCATAAGAATGCAGACGCCCTCTCACGGCGCCCTGTAACACCTGATTGGGGTGCAGGAGAATCTGGTGGCGAAGCGGTGGTGGAAGTGAATGTGGTGAGTTCAAATCAACCAAGTACTGACATTCCATGTTCCTCTGATGGTGTTGATCCTCCTGAGGGACTGACTATGGCACACTCAACAGACATTTCTGGTTGCATGGTTGCTCTAAAATCCTTGTCTTTCACCACATCTGACATTAGGGGTTTGCAGCAGGCCGATTCTGAGATCAGAACTGTGTTGAGCTGGGTGGAGCTTTTGCAAAGACCGGCAAGAAGAAGGATAAAAGGAGCCTCTCAGTGCTTTAAGAAAACTTTGGACTGAGTTCAGTCGTCTCACCGTCATTGATGGACTCTTGTGTCGCTCTGTCATCTGTTTTCTTACAGGTGAGCCGAGGATCCAAATTGTTGTTCCTGCTGCTATGATTTCTGACATGCTCTTGCAATTGCATGGGGCCCCAGCCTCTGGACATTTCTCCGCTGAACGTGTGTGGGAGCGGGCAAGAAATTTCAGCTACTGGCCTTCTATGTACAAGGACATCAAAGCGTGGTGTGAGCAGTGCAAGGCATGCCAGACTCGTCGTGGTCCAGTTCCGTCCCACCGAGCACCTATGGGGCGGTTCACAAACTGTGCGGCCATTTGAGAGGGTGGCTATGGATATTTTAGAGCTGCCTACAACCTCTAAAGGTAATCGTTATGTCCTGGTTGTGGAGGACTACTTTACTAAATTTGTAAATTTGTATGCATTGCAGAATCAGACCGCACAGACTGTTGCACACTGCCTGTTTGAGGACTATGTTCTTATTCACGGTGTTCCAGAGACTTTGCATTCAGACCAAGGTCGCCAGTTTTAGGCGCAGGTGATCCAGAGCCTTTGCCATTTGATGAACATCAACAAAACACGTACCACTCCCTACAACCCAAAATCGGATGGTATGGTTGAACGCTTCAATCGGACACTAATTGATCAGTTGGCTAAGACACTTCTGACCCATGGTGGAGAATGGGATGAGTATGTGAAACATGTTGCGTTTGCTTATAACACGTCACGACACTCCAGCACTCATTTCACACCATACTTTTTGGTTCACGGTCGGGAGGCACGGATCCCCGCTGATGTTCTGTTACCTACACTTGCTCTCGACTCGCAGATGATGGTATCTCATGCTGACTTTGTTGCTGCATTGCTGAAAAAGCTGGACTCTGCCTTTAGTGGCGCCCGCATGCATAGCGAGGCTGCTCATGACCGTCACAAGATGTACCATTTCGAAGGAGTGCGTCACCAGCCGTATGCTGTGGGTGCTATGGTGTGGCTGAACAATCCTGTGGAAAGTCGCATGAAACTGGCACCCCATTGGAAGGGACCGTACAAAATTTTAAAAGTTATGGATTCATGTTGTGAACTGGGACTAACGTATCAGATTGTCAATTCTTTGGACTCTGGGGAGCGAGCGCAGGTAGTGCATTATAATAGGCTGCGGCCTTATACTTTGCCTGTTCCATCGCTGCCGCAAAACCAGACTTTCTCTAACGTGCCCAGTTCTCTGCCAACATCCTCCTCCCTGAAGGCTGGCACATCTGATGGACTTGAGTGTGTGTCTCCTCAGAGAGACCTTAGGGTTTCACCTGATGACCTCTGTTCATTAAAGAGGTCAGAACAACATGTGGGTAGGACTGGGAGGATTTTAAAACCTCCTAGCCGTTTCAGTGACTTTGTTATGTATTGAGGTAAACGTTATGCTCCTTGTATGTGTTCACATTCAGGGTTTGTTCTATGCACAGGACTGTTTAGAAGGTGTTTTCCAGTTGAAGACGAAAGAGTGCATTTCATAATTTTCGTGGTGTCATGTTGCACTGCTGTGTTTGGTTCATGTAATGTGTACTACTTATAAAATGTGCATTGAGTTGTTATTGTTAGAGGCCATGTATGTTTCTATGCTTTATTGTTCTGGAATATAAACGAGGACGTTTATTCTGGAGGGGGGGACATATGTAACAGATTTTATTTGAGTGTTTCTTATTTTGTAATACTGAGTGCATTTGCATTGTAGTAAGTGTGTGTGTGCAATACCGTTTTCCCCTCGGGGCTCGCCGTAGTTGGCGGTGGTGTGGGCATGTGCACCAGGAACTAGAGTGAGGTTGGATTACATGTGCGATCTCCTAATAAACCAGAAAAGTGATGTACCAGATCAAAGCATCCGTTTCTTATTTTATTTAGTGCAAGTTTCAGGACGAACCTACACAAACGCTCGGTTACATTACTATAGTTACTGCAGTTTAATTATATGGCACTAATTTATCCATCTGTATGTAACATGAATGTATTTTATCAGTTACCTGCCTTTTCATGATGAACTCCACTTGTATCAATTTTTTTAATGATGACAACCGACATTTATACTTGTTATACATTTTATAACTGTTTGGCCTGTGCTACCAAACTTTAAACCTCTCTAGCTCCAGTGCTATGTGCAAAAATAGTCTGCATTTATTTACTGCATTCTGTATGCTACTACAGGGCACTGAGGACAGTCACTCTTTTCCTGTTGGTTCTTTGCAATGCTGGCAAATGTAACCTTCAGGTTGACTTGCGAAATCAATTCCATTTGTTTTATTAATAAAGTATATTGGAAGTAAAATCGGTCTGGGTTTTCTACCTTGATTTTTAATAGTCACACAGCAAGAAAAATAAAATTTGTATAGGAAAAAGATGCATCGAGAATCGTTTTATCATGACCTAGCGGCCCAAAAGCCTCAGATGAGGTTACTAATACCTAACTTCAATAGTTAGTGGTTAGCATACCATATATAATTTAAGTCATTAAGTAGTGCTTGTGTGTATTTCAGTGTAAAGTGACTTTATTCTCTCTTAACACAATCTCTAGTTTCTGATTTTCCACTCTCTTTCCTTAATTCTTCTCAGTCTCACTAATTTCAGGTGCATTCCTTCCTGAACATCGTTGCTCAGTTACTCATTTAATTGAACCAAACTGAATTAAATTTTAACTGCTAACCCAGAGAAGAATTCTCATAGTTATTGGGGATTTTGAATAGAACATTGATCCTCAAGTGCACACACATGTAATGGCATAGGCATGGGAGCTGAACACGCAGCAGCCTTAGCCAACAATGGAGTGATGCCCAACACTGACCTATATGGTTAAATGTCAGTACTATTGATTATTCCCTGTACTAGATCACCTCCCTTCTATTTTAGTTTGTTTACTGATTTCTTTTATTCATTTTATTTATAGCAGTCAGCTATTTTTATTTTACATATCTATGTAAAATCTCTCTTTTTCTCAATTTTGCTTATTTTAAACATGTGGTCAAAAAATATGACCCTGCTACACAATCTAGATGTGGCATGACTATAATTCTGAGCCTCACTAATTAACATAATTGGAATAGGGAAAGCTCTCTCTTCTCTCTCTCTCTCTCTCTCTCTCTCTCTACTTAATGTTCTTCACTATTCAGAGATCAAGCCTGTGAAGAACCATCAGTATGTTTCAAGTTTTTATTAAATGATTCAACCAGTCTTACATCATTGTTAAATCTCTGGTTACATACAAATCTTGGCTTCCTGCCATAGGCAGTTAAGATAATAATAGTGTACACACTTCACTAGCTACCTAAAGCAGTTAACCAAACCTGGTAAAACCTAGCTGCACAATATACACCTGGCTTTATTTTTAAATCTCTTGTATGGTCTTGCATTAGTCTATGCCCTAACTCTCAGAACAAGTGTGCCCCAATGTCTCAGATGGATGATCTAACGGCCTGGCAAGGCATGGTGATGGACGCCCTTCCACCTAAAACTGCCGATGACCTCCCACACCAGAGACAGGTGCAACTGGACAAAGAGGGAAGAAGACAAATGACACATGGCCCAAGCCAGAGTTATGACCACAAGGAGCTGACCAGCATCATCCTTTCCTTAGCCCACAACCTCACAGACCTGAGACAAGAGGTGAACGGCCTAAAGCTGCAAGCAACAGAGTCCAGGCATGCTCAAAGTCGCATAGCCCAACTGGAAGGTGAGACCCAGACCACACAAAATAAGTCTGGTAAAATGGAACAACAGAAGGAGGTTAACAGACTTCAGATAGCTCTGACAGCTGCTGAGCAAAGACAACTACTGGAAAAATCAGCCAAAGAAGAGCTGGAAAAAGAACTATTTGATACAAAGTCATTATTAGAAACAGCCCATTATGAACTGTCATATAGAGATGCCAAAATTGAATCTCTGACACAGCAGCTGGACAACACAAGAGACGAGCTTGATACGGTCCAAAGAGAACTTAAACACTCATACCTGCTGCAATGGGAACCACAGGGGAAGACACATCCCCCACCGTCACAGCAGGTGAGCAGAGCAAACTCCCTCAGCCCAGTACAAAGTTACAAAGGGGGGGGGGGCCTGACCTCTCTGCCTAACACCTCACCAGCCAGCATCCTAAAAGCATCTGAAGCCACAGAAGGGAATGGACTTCTCCAGATAATCCCTGAAAAGGTACATGGAGCGACCCTTAAAGACCTCAACACACTGGCTAGAGTCATCAACTGCTTTATTCCAAATTCTGCAGGAGACCACGAAGTCAATGCCTACCTGCGGGACATAGACTTTCACCTGCACACTATGCCAAATGTGACCACACAAGAGAGACTCCACCTGCCTTGGGTAACTTCTGGTCCAGTGGTACTAAGAAGCTTTCTAGAATGATAGCCAGACGCTGTCAAATTAGACTACCACCGCCTGAAACAAGCTCTCATACAAGAATTCTCTAGTAACCCTAGTAAAGGATTCACTGAAGACAGTTTATGTAATGTCTTTACTAGATTGCAAGAGGGCTTGGAAAGATAGGGGGTGCTACGGGACCTACAAAAAGACACTGCCATGTGAAACTTGTTTGTTGGAGGTCCCCCTGCCCCGCTGACAGCACAGCAAATCACAAACCTGTTTAAGGTCACTTAAGCATAAGTTATAGTCGTGTGTAGGACCTACGCCGTAGCCTCTACGCCGTAGGTTATGTGTCGGCTTTCATCGCCTTTGTCCTTGTCGAAAGGCAATGACCATTAGGTGTCAGTGCCCACACGCGTATTACTTGTGTAACCAAGACAAGAGCCGAAGAAGAATGAGCTCGTTTGAGAAGCATTAGCAGTGATAGTGGCAAGCAAACGGTTACTTTTGTTGCAGCTTGAGATGTTAAATACAGATTAATTTATTAATTTACTTGTATTATTCTTTCAGAAATGCATTTGAGTAAAAATTTATCTATCGCAGAGTTTTTTGACCTGAGGGAGGGGTTCAAACAGACCAATCACAACTCTTGCAGTCCACGAAGGGTCCCCGTTGAGTTGACACGTTGATACATTTGAGAGGTGCGCGTCAGGTTACGCCGTTGGGTACGCGGGTCTGCGTAGGCCACAGCGTAGGTCCAACGCACGAGTATAAACTGAACTTTAGAGACATACAAGTTCAATGGACATGTATGTGTTAGAAAGGAAAATGTGAGTGTGTGTGTGTGTGCTAGAATGAACTTTGGCTTGTAAGGCCCTTCATACATTTTAAAAAGATTTTTCCACAAAACATTTCATTATCTTAGCCCTATGGCATCGACTTCTCCCTTCTTATTTTAAAAGTTAACTGCAGATTAGAAGTCTGTGATGCTTTGGATGTGTCAAGCATCACACTTTACTGTAGGTATTTGAAGAAATATGAGGAAAATACTATGTTTAAATGTTTATTTGAATTGTAACATTACTTGAACAAAAGGAACAGATCAATAAGATGTCTGGACACTCAAGTAACATGAACAAATGGAACTGGGCAGTAGACACTCCTCAAGTGTACCCTAAAAAGGATAGACTGACTGAAAAAAGAGAAAAGAGGGGGAACAGAAAATGACTCAGATGAACTGAATGGTAACTTGTTAATGTTAATAAAACATCTTGGTTACGAATGTAACCTCAGTTCCCCGATGGAGGGAACCAGACGTTGTGTCGAACTGACAGATGGGGTTCGCCCTTAAGAACCTATCAACTTCTGACTAGTAGAAAAGGCCAATGAAATTGGCGAATTAAATTTGCATACCAGACTCCGCCCCCGGATATCCAGGTATAAAAGGGAGACGACGTGCTGCATTCATTCACCTTTTGTGCAGAGCAGCCTGAAACCTCTCACGCCTGCTGCAGCTGGCGGTATGCGCCGTGGCAAGAAGGACACAACGTCTCGGTCCCTCCATCAGGGAACTGAGGTTACATCAGTAACCAAGATGTTCACTTTCTGTCGGTCTCTCGAAGTTGTGTCGAACCGACAGATGGGGTTTCTATGGAAAACCACATGGCGCTGTGCTGTGTCACAACCTCTAGCGAAGCGACGGTGACTGCCCTGGGCGTGTCAGACGTGACGATGTTGCGTAAGTCGTAACCTTCCAGTGGATAGGTAGGGTGTCCCAGAGCTTTTGGAAATGTGGGAAGTCCCTGCCATTGGCCGTCAAGAGAGAACTCATGTGAAAGTTGTGCAGACTAGAGTAGTTAAACGCAAGGTGGAGGTTAACCTAGGGAGGTTATGGGTTGCCAAGGTGGGAACCAATCATGAGGATACATCAGACGGAACCGCTCGACTGAGGGAATACGACGTCCGGAGCACTAGGTCCGGTTAGAGCTATGTGGTAGATAACTACCACATAGTTACCACATGGTACCCAGCCTAAGGGGCAGGGCTGCTCTGCCCAGCCCGCCTGCAGGAGGTGCATGCTTAGTAATGTATGGAATGCCTGTTTTTCACCCAGTGGGGGAAGAAGGGAGGTGAGAGTAGCATGCTGACTCGCTTAGGAGAAAGGGGGGAAGGTGCTTTCGCAGGCGTACGCCCTAACGGCTGCCGTTCCTACATGTTGCCGTGCAGGACGCGGGCTGACACCGGTTCCACCTGGAGGTTGTAGAACCTCGCGGCGCAGCTCTACAGATGTCTGTCAGAGAGGCGGTGGCGGCAGTGTCCACGAGGAGGCTATACCCCGGGTGAAGTGAGGTATCACTGACAGTTGGCACGGGCGATCTTGGAACTGGTACGCCGCCGTGACGGCGTCCACAATCCAGTGCGCCAATCTCTGTTTGGAGACAGCCCTCCCCTTCTGCTGACCTCCAAAACAAACAAAGAGCTGATCAGAGCTCCTGAAGCTCTGTGTATGATCCAAGTAGAGGCGCAGTGCGCGTACTGGACACAACACGGATGGGGTTGGGTCTTCCTCGCTGGTGGGGAGCGCCTGCAAGTTCACCACCTGGTCCCAAAAAGGAGTGGTGGGAACTTTGGGCACGTAGCCAGGTCGGGGTTAAAGGATAAGGTAAAAATCACCAGGCCCGAATTGTTGTCAATCAGCGGACGCAGAGAATGCTTGTAGGTCCCCTACCGTCTTGATGGAAGCGAGCATCATCAGGAGAACAGTCTTCATCGTAAGATGAGGAAGAGCGGCATCTCCAAGGGGCTCGAAGTGGGGCCTTCTGAGGCCCTCCAGGACCACTCAAAGCACGAAGACGGACAGGATATGGAAGAGCTAATTCCCCGACTATCTGCACCTCCGGTTATTCTGTCATTTATTGTCAATAAATCACCCTCTGGGGCTTGTAAATCTGAAGTACTCTGTCTGTTGTGCTTTCTGCCGTCACAGTTGGTGGAGAATGCAGGCATTGGCACAACCTAGTTTCTAATCACATCTGCCGTTTTGTCTTCAGGAACGCTCTGCTTCTCTCGCATCCTCTCTCACTCCCCGCAACCCGTGAAAATGGAAGAGATCATCCGCCGCCTCACGGACATTTCCGCCCGGCAGCAACAGTTCTCAGAACAACTCAATCGCTCCTCGATTGGCTAGGAAAGGCGCGCTTTATATCCACCTTGGACCTCGCCAAGGGCTACTGGCAGGTGCCCCTATCTCCGAAGTCCAGGGAAATGACAGCCTTCAGCACGCCATCTGGCCACTGGCAGTACATGGTATTGCCGTTTGGCCTGCATGGGGCACCTGCCACGTTCCAATGGATGATGGATATTCTGCTGCGCCCCCATCAAGAATATGTGGCCGCATATATTGACGACCTGGTCATCCATTCGGGGTGTTGGGAGGAACACCTAGTGAGGCTCCGGAAGTTCCTGTTGGAACTCCGAAAGGCGGGGCTGACCGCGAACCCAAGGAAGTGCCGGCTGGGCCTGGCGGAAGCTCAATACCAATACCTCAACGAAAACCCAGATACGTGCCTTCCTCGAGTTATCTGGCTACTACCGGTGTTTCATCCCTGCTTTCTCCTCTCTAGCTAGCCCCCTGACCAACCAGACCAAAAAGGGGCAGCCGGAGAAAGTCCAGTGGACCCCAGAGGCGGAAAAGTCGTTCCAGGCCCTGAAACAGGCATTGTCCTCCTCACCCGTCCTTCATGCTCCAGACTTTGGCTGCCCCTTTACCCTACAGACGGATGCCTCCGACACTGGGTTAGGAGCCGTCCTCTCACAGACCAGGGACGATGAGGAACACCCAGTGGTCTACATCAGCAGGAAGCTCACCCCCGCGGAGACTCGATACGCCCCGGTGGAGAAGGAGGCCCTCGCTATAAAGTGGGCAGTCCTGGAGCTGCGGTATTACCTGCTTGGTAGAGCTTCAGCCTCGTCACAGACCACACACCGTTAACCTGGATGGCCAGGGTGAAAGAGACGAACGCCCGGGTGACCAGGTGGTTCCTCGTGCTCCAGGACTTCCACTTCACAGTCCAACATCGAGCGGGGGCCTCCCATGGAAACGCAGATGGCCTATCCAGGATGTGGTCAGGTTGGGCAGCACGGTCAGGGACGAACCCCCCCCCAATCCCCTTTAGTTCCCTTCAGAACAAGGTGCCGTACCAGATCAACGCTTGGGGGGGATGTGGCAAACAGGCCAAGGACCAATCAGCGTCGCCATGGCAACGGCCCAATCAAGCCGCCACACCTGCCAGTCGTCAGCACCTGAACCTTGGCGTATGGCCGCCTAGTAGCCGGGGCACTAGCCTGAGTGATAGTCTCAACCACCTCCGGGAGTAGGCCACTCAGGATCTCCTCGTCCCGTCCAGGGGCCAGACATGGAGTTTCCAGAGGTCTGGCCTGGGATGCCACAACGTGCCTTTCCCCTGGGAAAGCAGGTCCTTCGTCAGGGGAATTGGCCAGGGGGGAGTTGTAGTCAAGAGCATTAGCTCCGAGAACCAAGTCCGGTTGGGCTAGTATGGCGCAATTAGTACCTCTTGATGCTCCTCTTCCCTGATCTTACACAGTGTCTGTGCAATGACTGGGGGGAAGGCATACTTACGCTTTTTCCGCGGCCAGCTGTGCGCTAGAGCATACGTGAAGAGGGGGGCCTCGGACAGGGAGTACCAAAGCGGGCAATGGGTGGTGTCCGGGAGGCAAACAGGTCTACCTGAGCCTGCCCGAACTGCACCCAAATGAGCTGGACTGCGCAGGGGTGGAGTCGCCACTCTCCACAAGGGGTCAACTGATGAGAGAGCACGTTGGCTGTCTGGTTCAGGTCGCCTGGGATGTGTGTGGCTCACTGGGAGCGGATCACCTGCTGAAGCCACAGGAGGCGTCGGGCGAGTTGTGTTAACGGCCGTGAGCGAATCCCACCCTGGTGGTTGATATACGCTACAGCAGTTGTGCTGTCTGACCGGACCAGCACGTGCTTGTCCTGCACGAGAGGTTGTAGCCCCATCAGTTTAAGTAGCAATGACCATACGTCTGCTACCGGTGTGCCACGCTGTCCAGGGAACTCGACTCTGTAGTCAGTGTTGGAGCGGTCTCATGTGCATCAACCCGAGGGGTATCACCCCCGCCGAGGATGCCATGTGTCCCAGGAGTCTCTGAAATTGTTTCAGGGGGACTTCTGACTGCTTGAAGTGTTTCAGGCAGTTCAACACTGACTGAACGCGCTATATAGTCAGACACGCTGTCATGGTGACAGAGTTGAGATCCATACCAAGAAAGAGGATGCTCTGCACGAGGAAGAGCTTGTTATTTTCTCGGTTGACCTGTAGTCCCAATCGATCTAGGTGCCGGAGCACTAGGTCCCTGGGTGTACATAACAGATCTCGAGAGTGTGCCAAGATGAGTCAGTCATCGAGATGAGTAGTATCACTCCCTGAGGGGAGTGAGGGCGGCTTCCACGACCTTCGTAAAGACCCGTGTGAAAGCGGACTTTCTCGGCGCCACACATCTGCGCAAGGTTGAGCCAGAGGTGTCTCTCCTGGACCACGAGTGTGGACATCGCCCGACCCAGGGCAAGCGCAGTCACTTTGGTTGCCTGTAGAGTGCGGTCTGTGGCCGTGTGGAGTTCCTGAATTAACCCTGGGTCGGTCTTACCCTCTTAGAGAGCCACCGTGGCGGACAGCAGGGGACTTGTCAACCACTGTCGCCACAGCCCGGGAAGCTGTCGAGGTGGTGGCTGGTTCTCGGAAGACAGCCACCCGTGACCGCAACGTCTGAATACCCATCCTCCAGCAGTGCGAGCAGGATGAGTCCACGAAGGCTGCCTCAGCGTGCTTGAGACCCAAACACTTGAGGCAGACCCTGTGTCCGTCCCCCTTCTTGATGAGGGCATCACACCCACGAGAACAGCGGGACATGCCACGCTGTAGGAAATTAGCTCTTTTTTTAAGAAATACTAGAACACCTCTGGAACCGCCGAGACGCCCAGGGGAGAGTCGCTGCAGGAAGGGACGGTCCGCTGCACCACGTCGTAGAATCCGGCAGTCTTGAAGATCTAGTAGGTGTAGTTTCGAAGTCATGTGAAGGCTCCGAAGAACAAAAGGTGAATGAATGCAGCACATTGTCTCCCTTTTACACCCGGATATCCGGGGGCGGTGTCCAGCATGCAAATTTAATTTGCCAATTTCATTGGCCTTTTCTTTTAGTCAGAAGTTGATCTTGGTTCTCAAGGGCGTTTGAATCGACCTTTATTTCAGTTGGGTGAAACGACGTTAGAGATTAACACTTATTCAACATGAAATTGACCTAATTGGTTGCTTACACAATGTTGAAACTATGTTGACATCTCAAACTTACTAGAGAAATATGCCTATATATGTAATGATTTATTAAACACATTACAATCAGTAAACGTTGCTGTCATGGTTCTGCCTCAGCATGTCAGGTATTTCTTGAGCTTGAGGCAGAATCGGAGCAGGATCCCTTGTTTCATGTGGAGAGAGGCTTTTGGCCATACTCTCTCTCCGGTCTTGTCATTGTTCCTGCCCTCTTGTTGCCTCCTTAGTGCTCATTATTAGTTAATGCCCTGCACCTGTCCCCTCTTGATTTTGATCCCATATATTGACCTTGTGTCTCTTGTCTTGTGCTAGTTCATTGTTTCTGTCTCTTTTGTCATGTGGGTGAGTTCCTGTTGTCTAGTCTAGTCTATTCTATTCTAGTCTAGTCCAGTCTAGTTAGTCTAGTCTAGTTATTTGTAGTTATATCTTATGTTAAACTTTAGTCTTGTTAGGTGTAGTTAGCCCTTTTTCCTTTGTTTTGTATTTATTATTTATTGTCTGCACTTGGGTCCTCTGTCTCTCACCTCACCTCACCTGAGATTCGTGACAGTTGCTTTATTGGTTACACAAATATACATGTTAGGCCATACAAACATATTAGAGACTTGTATAAAAAAGCATTTTCACTCAAATACACAGAAAGAAACTATAAACTAAATATAGCCTAAACAGTTAAGGTCAATTTTAATTTTAATTATTGTCAACATAATAAATGATAAAACGGATATTCTTGTGCGGCTATTTTTACTGGGCAAACAAAGATCTGTTTTCTTTTTCCAACGTAGCAAATTTTTTTCACTTAAAAACACATATACAGGATATAAAATAAGTGCGTTATAAATATTTAATTATTATTGAAAAGGTAAAAAATTACATCTTTATTGACTTAATTTAAATAAACGAATATTCAAATATGATTTAATTGCAAAATGCCCATCCCTTCTTTAAATACATACTTTAAATACATACATACTTCTTTAAAAACAACTTGATTGTAACTTCAAAGCAGCAAACCTTTTTTACAGTGTTAAATTCATTTACAGTTCATTTCACCCAGACAATACCACATTTACTACGCCTCTCGAGACATCTCGGCTTGGATGAAAGAGGATCACCTCCAGCTGAACCCTACCAAGACAGAACTACTCGTATTTCTGGCTCAACAAACGGTACGACAACGTTCTCACCATCCAACTTGGCAATACCACAATCACTCCATCCAAAACAGCCAGGAATCTCTGAGTCATATTTGATGAACAGCTGTCCTTCAATGATCACATTGCAAAGACAACACGGCCGATATGCCTTATTCAACATAAGAAAGGTTAGACCTTATCTCACTGAGCATGCGGCACAACTCTTGTCCAGGCCCTGGTAATCTCAAGGTTGGACTACTGCAATGCTCTTCTTGCTGGTCTTCCTGCAAAGGCTATCAAACCACTCCAGCTGGTTCAGAACACAGCAGGACGCCTCGTCTTCCAACAGCCCAAAAGGGCTTACGTGACTCCCCTTTTCATCTCTCTCCACTGGCTACCGGTTGAAGCCCCTATCAGATTCAAGTCACTAATGCTTGCCTACAGGACTATCACTGGATCTGCACCGGCTTACTTCCACACTCTCCTCCACTCCTACACCCCATCAAGATCCCTGCGTTCAGCAAACCAGCGGCGTCATATATTGCCTTCCCATAAGGGCAGTCTCATTCTTATTCTCATTCACAACTCTCTGCTGGTGGAACATTCTTCCTAACTCTGTCCGGTCAACCACATCTCTCACAACATTTAAAAAAACTACTTAAAACCCATCTCTTCTGTGAATACTTGACAGACAAAAAAAAACTAACCCTTTCTCTCAACAGGGTGGTCTAGCTTTGTTGAAACCAGTAACTTTGTATTGGCACTTAATGTATTATGGCTCCTGTATGACATATCGCGTATTGCCCCTAAACTCTTTGTAAGTCGCTTTGGATAAAAGCGTCTGCTAAATGACTAAATGTAAATATATAAGATTGCAGCTTCAGAATTTTCAACCAATCTTTTTTTTTCTATTTTCATAGTCCAGGTAATGTATTGAGTTTGTTGGCAAGTAGGGTAGATGACAGCAAGTATTTCAAGATCTGCGTATCTCAAACTGACTTCTATCAAAGAGCTATGGTACAGTGGCAAAGACAAAAGAGGGGATCCCCAGCCAATTCTTTGCGTGTCACATTTTTGGGGGAAGCAGGTGTTGACACAGGGGCCATTCGTAAATAATTTCTAACAGGCAAGTCAGTTTCTCAAATGTTTTATTATGTTTTTATATTCATGGTAGCGATTAAATCTGAATTTTACAAATCAGACAAGAAACAGTTACCACATTCATGTATCATCATGAGATTGGGCCTGTTTTAATGTGCTCTACAATCCGGTGCATAACATTCTTTTTTAAATATATAAATGTATTTGTGTCTGTAGATCTGATTGGTGAGATTGAGATACACCTCTTTGAGCATAGAGAACACCAGAGAGGGAAGAGCCCCATCTATTCCCTAAGTAATCTGGAGAAGGGATTTTACAGGTTAGTCATATTATACATTGTAGTGAAATGTAAGCTGTCATTTTTGTATACAACCTTGTATTATTTTATTTTCTTTCTTCCAGGACTGCCAGAGAGGTGTTTTCAGTTAGTCTTGCTCAGGGTGGGCCTGCCCCCCGTTTCTTGAGACCGTGGTGCTTTGATTATCTCTCAGCTGGAGAATTGGATGAATCAACTCTCACTACAGATGATGTGGATGATGTTGAACGTTATGATTTGATTAAAAAGGTAGTCTTTTTTTTCATTATATAAAAGCTTTATTTCTGTGCATGCACACCATTTGCCACAGTTTACATGTTTATATAAATAGATGATATAATTTCAGGGTGGAGGAAGAAACTGATCTCTCTGCATGGAATGATCTCATAATTTACTGTGGTTTTACTGGGGCTATTAAACCTGAGAACAAAGAGGCCATAATAAGGTCAGAAAATTTTTTATAACTTAAAACTTTTTCACATTTTAAGCAGCCTCAATTGAAACAGTTTGGAAGGTTTATCAAATATATTGATAAGCAACAACATTATGTCTATATTATGCCAGAATTTCGTGGTCCTTTTTTTAGATCTATCGTGCTACATGCAACTCTTTGTTCGATCCCTTTGTTGAAGCAAATCCAAAAATGTCTTCAAGTTGTGACGAGTCACCCCTGGCGCAATCAGTGTCGCCGTGGAATCGGGAGAAATCAGAGCGGCTCAGCTGCCGCTCATCAGGATCATTACGAGCAGCTTGTTATCGAGCCTCTTCAAAAGCCGCTCGGGAACGACGAAGGGTGAGCAACGTCTCCAGAGTTGAGAGCAAACACTCAGAGTACTTTCCTTCTGTTTACAGGCTCAGACGAGTAGCAGTAGCTGGAGGAAACCGTGGCTATCCAACCCGGAAGTAGCAAGTCCTTAGGAGCCGGATGTCTAACTCATGCCTTAAAGGGAACAGACCTGATTGACGCTCAACCTTTGTTCTCTACGAGAACTCTAATAAACTTACCCTCCGGGGCTTAAACTGCACTTCTCATGTATATGTCGTTGCTCTGCCTGTGACAAAGTATACAATTTCGTGGACATCCTGGAAGAACATTCAGGACTTTGCAAACAGTTATTTGTCCCCGTTGTGGTGGATGAAGATGATGATAAGGTATCATTAACTGGAAAAAAAACATTCACTGAGATGCCTGAGCTAGGTCCTGTATTTCATTTTAGAAATGGTCTCATTTTAGGAATGAATATCTACAGGAAAATTATTTTTTACAGAGTTAAAAAAATAATTGTCAAACATCTGTTTCTTACAGAACATATTCGCAGAATATCTATTGCTCTCAGTACATGATAATTGATAACTGGAGCTGGACTCAATAGGCTCAAAAGGTGCCTCGGGAATCCCTTCGAGGACTATGGCTAGGTCCCATGCTGGAACTCTAGCTTGAGAAGGAGGTCTCATTCTTAAGGTGCCACGCAGAAAACGAATGATCAAGTGTTGTCTCCCCACTGATCCCTGAGGCAGAGGGAGAGTGAAAAGCAGAAATAGCTGCCACGTAGACCTTGATAGTAGAAGGAGCAAGACCTGTTGAAAAAAACGGTCTTCAAGGAACTCTAGAACTGAAGCCAACGGGCAGTTAAATGGGTCCAAATTCCTTTCATTACACCATAAGGTGAACAGTCTCCACTTTAAGGCATAAAGTTTCCTAGTGGAGGGAGCCCTAGAATTCAGGATGGTCTCAACAACCTCAGTTGAGAGACCTTGGTTCAACAATTTCAGTCAGGTTTCCGCTCTGTGGCGAGGGTACAAATCCAGGATCAGCGTCGCCTGGGAAACAGCCACAAAAAAAGCCATAAAAAGCACACACACCCATCACTCGGGGCTTGCACTGAAAGGAGCTAACCGTGTGTTTGTTTCACTCCTCAGATTCAAGCGACTGAAGACGACCATACGAGCACGGATCGGCAGATACTACACTTTGAGCACCCAGGGTTTATGGTTTCATATTGGAAGACTTTAATTTGGACTTCTTTCAATAAATTCCCCTCCGGGGTAGTGTACATCTGCCATCTAGTGTCCGTCGTGTCTCTTACCCTGCCACAGCTCGCAACACAGTACCGAAACTGCATTAGTAAGGTTTACAAACAACCTCCTTCTTTCTGGTGATTCGGGCAACCTTTCCATACTCTTATTACTCAACCTTATCTCAGCTTTTGACACTGTGTCTCATAATCTACTAGTCTTGCGCCTCTCAGAGATTGGAATCTCGGGAGCTGCGTTAGCCTGGTTTTTCCTCCTATTTGACGGATGACAATACTACATCACCATGCATAATTACAAATCTACCACTGTCCCTATTAAACAGGGTGTGCCACAGGGCTCAGTTCTAGGGCCATTATTATTATTCATTTATATTATGCCCCTTGGACAAATTATTTGCCGCCATGGTTTTCAGTACCACTCCTATACCGACGATTTTCAGATATATACTTCTTGCCGACCTGACTCTATTCACCAGACTTCTACTTTATTGACATGTGTCAATGAGTTAAAACCTGGCTTAACTCCAACTCTCTGTTTGAACTTGACAAAAACAGAAGATTTACTTGTCGGTCCTCCAATTGCAACAAAAAACATAACTAACCCCCCTTAAATTGACCTTGAAGCTACATCAATTTAGCAGACACTTTTGGCAGAGCTCTGTGTTACTCAGTGCTAATTTTCTTATTATCCTGACAACATCCGGGTGCTACAAGACATTTTTGTTATGAACATAACAGGCTATATCCGTGGAAAACTTCTGGGCGTTTTCGCCTTATTTCGTTAACTCCCACAGGGAGGACTTTTTACGTTTTCTTGGCACGCTACTCATCATATGCTGTCAGTTCGCTCTTGGTTGAGTTTGAAAGGTGCTTCTATGGTGAACAGTCCATGTTTATTTGGGGTAAGACCCTCTTTTTTTTCTCTGTTGTGCATTTGTTATGCTTGTTCAGTATAGTTCATGTGTTTAGCTCAGGACATGACAGGTGTTTAAGATTTATGTGGGGTATCTGCGTGGCATTTTCTATTCCTGGTAAATGTAACTGTCCTATGTATCTGATAATGTGGGTCATTGGAATTTACAGGAGGAGTGTAGGTGTAACCAGCTCTGACTTTTTTATCCTGCCCTTATGGCAAATAGTGTTTTATGGCCATGTCTGATTTATATAATATTAAGATTTGTTCTTGGAACATTCGTGGCCTCCAAAAACCCGCCAAGAGGACGGCAGTATTATCATTTTTGAAAAAGGATAATGCTAAATTGCAGAGGAGCTGGGTGGGGCACGTTTTTGCTACTTTATATTCTTCTTTCAGTAGGGGCGTAGCCATTCTGATTAGTAAAAAGCTGGCATTTAGGCCTCTTGATTGTGTTGAAGATAGCCAGGGCCGGTATATAATTGTTACAGGAATAATGGTTACATTTATGAATCTATATTGTCCCCCAGCCTATTCCCCTGATTTTCTCTCCAAGGCTCTTGCAGTTTTTATGGAACGGGCTTCTGGGGACTCTTTTGTGTGAGGAGATTTCAATTGTCACCTTAATTCCTCTCTTGATAAACTTCCATCCCCCTTTTATCCATTTATCCCCCTTCTAAGCAAGCGAGGGTGCTTACTAATATATGTCATGATATTGAATACTCTGATGTGTGGAGGCAGCTTCAACCTACTGATTCAGACTTCACCTTTTTTCGGCCCCACATAAAAGCCATACCAGAATTTATTACATTTTTACCCCCTCCTCAAAAATGTCTCTTGCTTTATCATGTTCTATAGGTAACATTGTGTTATCAGACCACACCCCCCTTTATTTGGTATATTCTCTTGCTGAGGACAGGGCATTGTCACGGTGCTGGAGATTTCAACCTCATCTTCTCAAAGACAACAAGTTTATCTCCTACTTTACTTCAGAATTTAAGATTTTTTACTCTATCAACTCACCATCCACAGATAGTCCCTCTGTCCTCTGGGAGACGTGTAAAATATCCTCTCGTGGACTGATTATGTTTTTTGTTGTGAAGGAGTTTTTAATAAGTTTTATTACGTTTAAATCTTTACTCTTTATCATGGTGTGATTAAAACAATGTGTGTGTGTGCCTTAATGAAAATGTTTAAATAATAACTGTGAGGGGTTATGTGCTGATATTAAATGTGCTTACTACAGGACGTGGTATGTGTGTGGGGGTGCAGCCTTGCTTGCAGAAACAAAGCGAGGTGGAATGTGCACGCACACACATAGCTACAACTGATTACTTAGAACAGACTGTTGCTAGGCAGAAATTGGGTGTGGGTTTTGTCATGTGATGTTTTACAGAAACTAGGAGAACAAAGGAGTGAAAGCTGATTGGATAAGCACAGGGAGGACCCTCCCCTCGCAGCAGAAAGAAGAGACACGTCGACAAATACTATATATAGGCTGTAAAACTTATTTCCGGGGTTGGTTCTTTGTGAGACGTTGTGTCTGAGACAACCCAGCGCTGTATTTTGAAACTTTCTGATCAATAAACTTCAACGATTATTTGAGCTGCCTTTCTCTCCAATTTTTGACCACGCAGGACATTTTAAAGTCCATCAGTTGCGTCCAACAGACGTGGGAAAAACAACAGCGTAAACTTCTTGAATCTCGACTAGCGAAATTAGAGAAAAATCACATATCTAACCCGGGGCCTGATTTGCTTAAGGAACTTTTACACGCACGTGCTGCATTGAAACATTTTCTGATTCAAGACTCTGAACAGTCCCTTAAATTTGCCAGGCAGAAACTATATGAGTTCGGGGATAAACCTGGAAGATATCTTGCTAGTCTTGTCAGGAATAGGGCAGATTCTCAAAATATAGTCTCTATTACTGACTCTAATGGTGTTAGATCGGTCGATACCAGAACCATTAATAAACACATCATTTTATTCAATTTATATAGTGCCGAAAAGGCTGATGATGGCCTGGCCCTTATGCGTCAGTTTTTTGCAGATTTGAGACTCCCCAAAGCTACAGATGATCAAAAATTACAACTTAATGCCCCAATTACCAAAGAAGCGCTATTTGCTTTGAAATCTATGCCGTCCGGTAAGGCACCAGGGCCAGATGGATTTGGATGTGAGTTTTATAAGGAGTTTAGTGGTATTCTTTTAGACACTCTGCTGTCTATGCTCAATCACTCATTTAAAAATGGGGTCCTTTCTCAATCTCTTAGGGAGGCCAACATCTCTCTCATTCTTAAAAAAGGAAAATGCCCGGATAGCTGCAGGTTTGCTCTCATAAAAATAATGCCCTGCCTAGACTGCTATACCCACTGCAAATGATCCCTATCCCTATATCCAGACAGGTTATTAAGGTGCTAGAAGGCTGGCTGAGCTCCTTCATTTGGAGTAAAAGGAAGCCACGTCTCAAGATGACAAAACTTCAAATGGCAGGTTGTGATGGAGGGTTTGATGTACCAAATCTCAGATTTTACCAACTGGCATCACACTTGCAGGTAATTGCAAGCTGGCGCAACTGTGATCCAGCCTCAATTTGGCATGATTGAATCCTCTCAGTCGAAGTGTACCTTGTTGAATTTACTGTTTATGAATAATCCTGATTCTGTTAAAAAAAATTGCTCTAACCCTATTACTCTCAGTGCCATTAGAGCATGGAGATCCATTCGCTCTATAGAAGGCCGGGCTCAGTTATCATCTCCTTTCACTCCCATTCTTGATAACCCGGACTTCCTGCCAGGCTGTAAGGACCAGGGCTTTAAAGTGTGGAGCACCCAAGGGCTGAAGAAAATAGGTGATCTATTCAATGGCCAGATTTTACTATCTTTCAGCAGTTGCAACAGCAATTTGGTTTATTTAATCAGGTGACTTCTACAGATATTTACAAATTAGAGATTAGTAGTTAAAGACATCACCTTAATGTCTAATAACACCACTTCATATGTGGAGAAGGCCCTGTCTCTACAGATAAGTAAGAAATGCATTACTGTTTTTTAAAGAGCTCTGAACTCTAATTCTCCTCTTACCTCACAAACCACCAAGCAAGCTTGGGAAAAAGATCTAGGCGTTGTTATAGATGATGCTGACTGGCAGGAAGTCTGGTCTCAGGCCATGAACATTTCTGTGTGTAACCGCGCCAAATCCATACAGTTCAGAATTGTATATAACAGAAAAGCATATAACACCTGTTGTCAAGAACAGAATGGACGCTAATATTTCCCCGCTTTGCTGGAAATGCAATTCTGAGACTGGTAATTATATTCACTGCCTCTGGTCATGTGTGGAGTTACAAAGGTATTGGTCTACTATTGTGAATGAACTGACGGCTATCTTTGGTGTCCCAATACGGATGGACCCTATGGCCTGATACTTGGTCTCCCGGAGGGTCGGATCACTTACAGTAAACACAGGAGGCTTTTCAATATACTGACTGTTGCTGCTAGAAAGAACATCCTACTCTTCTGGATCAAGAATTTTGCTCCGGCAAAAAAATCATGGCACAACATTGTTATGGACTGCGTTCCTAGTGAATACATCACGTGCATGCTTCACTCCACAATAGATGCTTTCTATAAGGTATGGGACCCTTACTTGCAGCATATTGGGCCCACACTGTCATCCTCCTTGCTTCGTGTATTTCCCAGATCAGCCTAGCCAGTCTTTGTGACTTTGTTTTAAGGGCACATTGTAGCCTTGCTATGTTTGTATGCTATGTATTGATTCTCATCTGGATACTGCTTGTCTTGTTGCAGGGGATTCATTTACTTTTTCTTTTTTCATAATTGTTCTCTATTACTGTACCCATATGCCCATATTCTGTGGTGTTTTTTTTCCTTTTACTGTCATGTCTGAGTAGTGTTAAAAAGAATACAAAATGTTTAATAACTATTATCTGTTTTTGCAAATTAACTCTTCAAATATAGTTGTATATCGTCGCTGTCGGGCGGAATCCTCGCATCTCCAAAACCATTATTTTTCAGGAAATTAAAAAAACTGCATATTTTTTGAGTTATTAAACATTGTATCTTTAAAGTTGGCACTATACCTTATATTGGTATCATATACTGTCGTGTACCAACATTAACACAAAATTTCCCCAAAACCATGTTTAATCGGAGATGCAAGGTTTATGACTTGGGAGCAGGGAGATACGAGATTACGCTGTCATTGATAAGAATGGTACGGACACAAACGTCGCTGCTGCCATTAGTGTTCATCAAAGTCTGCGGTCGCGTAAAGCCTTTTGACAAGAGACGAGGCTTTAAGAGCTAATGATTGTGGTTACATACATCTCCTTAAACTCTATTTTAAAGGTTTAAGAACTATAAGTGATGCAATACAAAAAAACGCTGAGACGACTAGGCTGTCTAATAGGCGGAAATTAGCCTAATCTGCTCGGAAACTCACCTTTGTGGCTCATGGGCTTCCTTCTGCACCGAAGCATTACAGCTATCAATTTTTAACAAAACAGGCCCACTCATATGTATCTAACCTAACTATTTTCACTCGTTATTGTCTAAAAAACAGACAGCGTTATCCAAAGATAGGCTTACTTAACCAGTCTCACAATGGTATATCTATAATAATATTTATTGTGTATTGTAGGTATAAAGTGAAAGCGATATGTCCAAATGCTTGTTAATGGTTTATACACCCCATTTACTCTCCCTGTTGGAGATGAAGCCTGGGGACCCCAGTCACCATCCTCAATCACCAACTGCTTCACTGTAAGTACATCTAGCAAACAATTTGTCTTTGTAATTTGGTTGTGTCACGGATCTCTTTGGACAAGGCAGGAGAACCCAATTGCAGGCAGAGGCAGGACGACAGGAGGTGAAGGGGTTAACAGATTTATTAACAAAATAACAAGGACTACAAAGAGGCAAAACAAAACCCACGAGGGGGAAAACAAGACAGGATTAACTATTAACAAAAGCAAGCACACTGACTAAACTAAGACTATAAAAACAAACACTTGAATATAAACACACTAAAACTAGACTTACTAGACAGGAACAAGAGACACGATCAAACATTCAGGATGACTATAACAAGAGTTTAAGGTACAGGTACAGCTACAACACGAGGTAAGACGTACAATGAACCAGCACAGGACAATGAACACGAGGATGTTTAAAAGGGAACAAATCAAGAGGGAACAGGTGCAGGGGATAAACTAATTAACACAAACTAGGAAACAGAAGGGTAGGAACGATGACGCAGACCCGAGAGAGAATATGGTGGCAATTAGGTGCCACAATCATCTCTTTCCCACATGAAACAGAGAATCCTGTATGATCCATGACAGAACCCCCGCCTTAAGGAGCAGCAACCTGATGCTCCTCAAAGGCACAAACAAGACAAGACAGACTGGGACACTGACAAGACCAAACAAGACATGGAAAACATGACAAGGGGCAGACAGGCAAGAAAAATCAACGGGTTGGGGTGAGACAATAAAATAACAAGCAAGGGAGGGGGGTGGGGGCAAACAAGGAAACATGGGAAGTCCAGAAGGGGTAGGGCTGGGTGGGGAAGTTCCAGCCCTTGGGGGCGCGCCAGGCGCGGAGGCTTGACAGGGAAGGGGAAAAGCAGGAGGAGATGGACGGCTGGAGAATGCCGGCAGGACAAGGGCTGGACGGCCGGCTGGATCATTCTGGAATGCTGGGGCAGGGGCGTTCTGTGACGGCGACTGGGCAATGACGGGCTTGGTGGTTGCTGTGACCGGGCTGGCTTGGTGCCGGTTGCTGGACCGGGCTTGGTGCCGGTTGCTGGACCGGGCTTGGTGCCGGTTGCTGGACGGGCTTGTGCCGGTTGCTGGACCGGGCTTGGTGCCGGTTGCTGGACCGGGCTGGGCACCGGGCTGGACACCGGCTGCACCGGACTGGACACTACTCCCCTCCTCGGTTTCTTCCTCTTCGACCGGCCCACGGTAGGTGTGGCCGGCTGCGGAGAAGCGGTGGGAAGCACGACCAGCTCCGTGATGGAGGAATCGGACGGGGAGTCCCACGACTCCCTCCGTCCACGCCTGCCAGGGATGCTCGTCGGTGGTGGCGGAGACACTGCAGGGGTTGAGGTGGGTGCTGCTGAGTCCCCCAAGGTGAGGGTGCCTACAACCCGGTCCTCCGGAATGGACACCAGACCGGAACGAGAGGACTTCTGTCCACCCTGTAGCCGCTCCACTAACTGTGGGAACGGCTGGTAGACCAGTTCCTCCCGCTCCGTAAACGCTGGGGGGTCGTCCATCCCGGCCAACAAGTAGGCACAAGCCAACACCTCGGGGACAGCAGCTCTCCTGGCCTCGACTTCCCTGGCATAGTCCCGGAAAGGACGACAGTCCTGGGCCGGGAAAGGGCCACCTCCAGCGCGGGATTGGGAAGCCATGGACTCCCACCACACTGGGTTGGCCAGGAACCTCACCATATCCTCGAAGCCCAGGGATTTCAACAGACACGTCTCACTGGGAGTGGGGGGTTCAATGAGGCCGCTGCAAAAAATGAGCTTCAGCTCTGCCTCATTGAACTCCGTCCCCACTGCCTCAATCAGGAAGTCCCGTGCAAAAGTGCACACGTCTGTTTCCCGCTGTCGGATGCCGAACAGGAGGTGAGCTTGCTCCGCTCGGAGAAGACCACGTTCGGCGTTCATGGCTGCCGCTGGGTTCGGTTCGGGCTGGTTCATTCTGTCACGGATCTCTTTGGACAAGGCAGGAGAACCCAATTGCAGGCAGAGGCAGGACGACAGGAGGTGAAGGGGTTAACAGATATATTAACAAAATAACAAGGACTACAAAGAGGCAAAACAAAACCCACGAGGGGGAAAACAAGACAGGATTAACTATTAACAAAAACAAGCACACTGACTAAACTAAGACTATAAAAACAAACACTTGAATATAAACACACTAACTAAACTAGACTTACTAGACAGGAACAAGAGACACGATCAAACATTCAGGATGACTATAACAAGAGTTTAATGTACAGGTACAGCTACAACACGAGGTAAGACATACAATGAACCAGCACAGGACAATGAACACGAGGATGTTTTAAAGGGAACAAATCAAGAGGGAACAGGTGCAGGGGATAAACTAATTAACACAAACTAGGAAACAGAAGGGTAGGAACGATGACGCAGACCCGAGAGAGAGTATGGTGGCAATTAGGTGCCACAATCATCTCTTTCCCACATGAAACAGAGAATCCTGTATGATTCCACCTCTAGACCAAGAAATACCTGACAAGGAGAGGTGGAACCATGACAGGTTGTTATTGAATTACTTTTACTTAAATAAAAAATAAAACAGTAATTGGATGCGTGTGGTCTACTTTTTCCGGAAGCTGACTCATAGTTTCAGCTATTTGATAAATATGCATGTTTCCTTTTCATATTAACTCTGAAGTATGATAATGGCTCTTTTTAAAATAAATGAAATTAAAAGAAAAAAAAAGCAATTTGGATGCACTTTACTAGTTAAACTTTGCTATGATGAGATGTACATGTATTTCCTTTCCTTACCCTCTCTATTTCATATTAAGGTTAAAATCGTATATATGTGTATTAAGTAAGGGATCATCCACAGCTAGCTGTGCGTTAAATGGTTTTAATGCACGACATGGAGGCCAAGAACCACCCGACGAGAAGTGGATGTTGTCTCCACAAAGTGCATCAAAAATCCTTTAACGCACGGCTAGCTGTGGATTATCTCGCTTAGGTTTTAGGTTTTGTGTGGAGAGTAACATATTATTGTTGGTCATGACATAATATGCTTTCTCTTGGTCTCATCTTTGGCCTCGTCCCTCGTTTAGCTTTCCACTTGTGTCTCATTACCCACACCTGCCCGTTGTTATCTTCCCTTGTTAGTTCCCCTATAAATTGCCCTCGTGTCTATTGCCCTGTGCTCGTTCGTTTTGCGTGTCTGCTATGTTTGGTCTTTCACCTTCCTGTTTCCGTCAAGTTTGTGGACTTATTATTTATATTACTCAGATTATTATTGGACCTTATTTATCTTGCCCCCTTGTGGGAAGTTTTTGTTTGAATTCTTGTTTTGTTATAGTTTTCCCCATTTTGGGTGTTTTGTGTTTCTTTTGTTAACCCCTTCACTGCTGCCTGCGCTTAGGTTCCTCTGACATTCCTGACACAGAGAGCATTTTGAATTTACATTTATGCATTTGGCAGACGCTTTCCCTGGGCGTCTTGGCGGTTCCAGACGTATTCAAGTTTTTCTAAAAGAGCTAATTTCCTCCAGCGTGGCATGTCCCGCTTTTCTACTGGGTGTGATACCCTCATCGAGGAGGGGGGCGGACACGATGTCTGCATCAAGTGTTTGGGTCTCCAGCACGCTAAGGCAGCCTTCATGAACACAACCTGCCCACACTGCGCGCAGATGGTGATCAGACTTTGCGGTCACGGGTACTTCCCCCATTGGGTGAAGAACAGGCATTCCATCCATCACTAAGCAAGCACCTCCTGCGGGCAGGCTGGGCAGAGCAGCCCTGCCCCTTAGGCCGGGTACCATCTGAGTTATCCACACATAGCTCTAACCGGACGTTGTAAACCCCCCAATTGGGTGGTTCCGTCTGATGTATGCTCATGATTGGTTCCCACCCTGGCAACCCATGGCCTTCCCTAGGTGGACCTCCACCTCACGGTTAACCAGTTGCCCTGATCGGACGGCTTCTCGCCAGTTAGAGAAACAAGGCCCCGTCCGTAACGGCCGGTGGTCGGGGCTTCCCCACCTTTCTCCAAGAAAGCTCTGGGACCCCCGACCTATGCACTGGAAGGTTATGATTTCGCGGAGTCCGGCATGCAAATTTAATTCGCCAATTTCATTGGCCTTTTCTAAGCTAGTCGAAGTTGATAGGTTCTCAAGGGTGAACCCCATCTGTCGTTTCTACAAAACGTCTCGTTTCCTCAATCAGGGAACTGAGGTTACATCCGTAACCAAGACGTTTTCCTGGGCACATGAACAATCACACTAAGACTTGGACTACAACAAGCATCCCCATTTTATCCCCTTTTGACACCACTTAGAATCCTAATGATGTACATACTGGAGATTGCTGGTAACGTCAATAGCCACTTTTCCACTGTCAAGCATGTGCAGTGCAGGGCTTTCAGGCCGTTCCAATAGCCTAGGACCTCTAGCTAAGAGGCCAGAACAAGACACATCTTCACAGTGGAAACACAGTTTATGTAAAAATTAATTATCCATAGTATGATTACTGTTATTATAAGTAAGTATTTTTTAATGGTTTAAATTTCACAGTTTTTACATGTCTTGGATACAAGCAGATCTTACCTACTTCATCTTTGCAGCTCCAGGAATCTCCCAGGCACACCATCAGAGCTGGTATCTCGATCCACCTAACACACAAGGGGCCCTATTGTACACCCGGCGCAATGCGGCGCAGCGCAAGTATTTTAGCTAGTTTCAGCCCGACGCAGTTTATATTTTCCCGTCCTGCGCCGTGTTGTTTTAATAGCCAATGCACTTATTTGTGCACCCATGAGCGTGCTGATCTAAAAAAGAGGTGTTTTCAGGTGCAGTGTTGGCGAGTTGCTATTTTGAGGAACTGACAACAGACTGCGCCATAGACCAACTCAAACCTGGTCTAAAGTCTATGGTGAAACTTTTTTTGTTTAAAAAAGAGCTCATTATTATAAAATGCGCCTCTGGGCGGGTCCACAACGCACTTTCACTTTATACTCCTAATTAGACAGAGGGAAGCGCAGCAGCACCAAACATGGCAAATATAAAAAATAAATGGAGCACAATGTAAAAGATGATTATTGTGTACATACAGATAAATATCTGGCTCGTCATGTAGATGATCTGCTCGCATACTTTTACCTCACGCACGAGCAGATGCGTTTCCACTCTGGAGAAGCGTCTTTGCTTTTGCAAATTCCGCAGTGAAAATAGCAAATCCGCCATGGCGCGAGCGCAACTGGCTCTTAAAGGGAATGAGAGATGAGACTCTGATTGGTTTACTGAAGTACCACAAAAGTGGATTCGGACACTTCCTGAGTGCACTTGCGCCCTGCGCTTTAGACCATGCACTTAAATCGTGGAAATAGGGCCCAAGGTAAGAGCAATGATTTGAATAGGAAGGAGGAAAAAAGAAACACTATTCACAACACTTCAACACGATCTAAACTATATATTAATATTACATAATTTTTCCAAACAACAGACCACACCTTTCTGTCCCAAGACCCTTCGGGGACCACCAAGAATGACCACAAGGTAACTTATGTTATAAATCTGTAATAGCTTTTCAACAACATTTTCCGCTCCATCGCATTTCTTACCAGAAAAATTGTTAAGGAAGCAATACAGTACAAGAGGGTGTAAAAAAAAAGTCACAGCTGAAGAGCGTTGTGTAGGCAATCCCTTCAGTCATGATTTATTTACAATAAAGCACTAGCCTCTAGTATCTTGTTGCTTTTAAAAAATTGTTATCATGCAATACTGTCACGGGTAGAGCAACGACACGTACACGAGAAGTGCAGTTAGTGGCCCCGGAGGGTATATTTATTAAGATTTTCAGGATATGGTATACAGGTGAGCCGTTTGGTCCGTTCCCCCTTTAGGATCTGAGTCGGATATCCGGCCGTGAGGATCGTGCTTCTTCTGTGTTATCCAGGAAGGATTTCTGCTAGCCCTCATCCGTCGGAGCCTGTGGGCAGAAGAGGAAAAGGCTTGGTTATTCTTCCCTGCTTGGGAGACGTTGCTCACCCGTACTCCTATCCCGTCCGTAAATGAGCCGCTGGTGATGATCCAGATAAGCAGCAGGTGTGCTGCTTTGATTTCTCCCGTTTCCATGGCGACGCTGATTGCGCCGGGGTGACTCGTCACAAATACAAATACTATATACACAAAAATATGCATCAATGCAACTTGCATGAAGTAAAATCAATTCCGCGGGAAAAACCAGTCCCTGATAAGACTGTGGACAGCAACAGAATGTTTTGTTTGCATTTCTAATGTGCTGTGCAGTGGTACACGGAATCATTAGGTGCAGTAGTCATAGCTGTGCTTTACCATGAATAAAACACAGCTATTGCCCAATCAGAATTAAGTTTTATAATATATTAATATTCATAGGTGGGATCATTTTATGAAAAGGTGTTACATTTCACCCTAAATAACTTGACACGTTCTTGGTCAAATTCACCAAGACAAATTGTGAAAATACATCTACAATTTTAAACCTCACAGTAAATGTATATGAATAGATTCTGCAAGACAGGCAATTCCAGTCCTGGGTCCTTTACGAAATCAATGTACATGTATGTATTTCTCAATTTAAATGAGCTGTAAAATGCATCGTTATTCATGAAATCTACATACCAAATTGAATTTTCCTCTGTATTGCAGCTGTAGAAAGAGCAATTATGGAAAAGCTGGAGAAAATGGACATGAAGATCAACCATCTGACTTCACTAGTGCAGTCTATGACAGCATACAGACCCGCTTTACCCCGAATGGATGTGGACGAAGAGGGAGAGAGTGGTGTCTTTCCTCTACCACGCATTGCCGATCTAGATAGGCTAGAGGAAAAACTTGCAGAAAAAGGATTTATGCAGAGAATGGTAAGAATCATAGACATTTTCAAAACATAAACAAACAGTGTTTGTGCATGTACAATGTTAGGCAGAAGTTTGGGCACTCCTGGCAGAATCTGTGAACATGTGAATAATTTAAACAAAATCAGAGAGATCATACCAAAAAGCATGTTATCAAAACCATACAAAACCACACAGCCAAAGATGCTGGAAAACTGTCGAATCTGCAGGACCTGGAGAATCTTTCTGAAGAACAGGGCTCAGTTTAACTGTTCGGAACAAACAAGAAACTTGTGAACAACCATCACAAAACAAAAACACTGTCATAGATCATCCAGGTAACCACACACAGTATTAAGAGCCAAGCGTGCCCAAACTTTTGCATAACACCGTATATACAAAGATTTGAACTATTAAGACTTGCAAGGTTTTAGAACGAGGTCTATTTTTAATAATGGTTCTTACTATCCATGTTGAAAACATTTTGGGGTGGTTTCCTGGACAGGGAATAGACAAGTCCTAAACTGAAAATAGCTTGCACTAAAATATCACAAAATACATCAGTGCCCTTTGTGTTGTCTCAAACTGCACACAAATAATGTTTTTATTAAGGCATGTTTGTTAAAGCCACCTAAATTTCCTAATTAAACTGTCCTGGCCTAAACGAATCCCTGTCTGGGAAACCACTCCTTTGTGTTATATTCTGAAATATTTTCTGTGTGGAAAGTAAACCATCATATATTTTCAGCATTATTTGATCATCAAAAGAAAACAACAAGATCTTTTGTAACACTATAAATGTCCCATTCCTATACAATGAGTATTCCCAGCTCTGGATAGGTGTGGGGGAGAAATGACGAGTATGGTGTTTTTTGCCTTATTATACAATATACAAACAAAATGTTACAATAAATCTAAAGAAATAAGTGTAGCATAGAAGCAGACTGTATTCGTGGTAAATGTTTAGTGATTCTTTAGTGATTGTCAAAAACCACTGCATCAATTGAAGGTGCACATCTTTCAATACTCAAAACTGTTTGTCTTTAGCATGAGCAAGTCTCTCACACTTGACTAAGAGTTTTTCCACATTAATTTGAGCACATTATTACAGAGTCTGCTTTCACCATAAAAAGAGCTATTAAATGGGCTAATGGTCTTTGTGCATTGTGTCCATAACAAACACTCTTACAGTAATTACTCAGAATTTCAATGTACATCATATTTTAAGGCTTTACGTCTGATTTTTTTTCCTGTGCACACATAAAAGCTAATTGTGCACACAAAAATGTAGTATAATGCTATATGAACCATTTATGTTCTGAAAATCTGTGAAAAATAACCTTGATATCTTTAATTTCCCTATGATATAAATACAGATTTAAATCAATCCACAATAATGTACTTTTATTGCATAAAAGGGCAGATAACAGTGATGTTAATAGGGATAATTATGTTAAAGCTTGGTTATGAAAGTTATGCGTATTCGGCTTGTTGTCCAGGAAGCGGGCTCCGAGCCAGCCGGATCTATCCGAACCCGAAACACTCTGCCCTGGTCAGGGCGAGTGTGCCGAGCTCAGAACCGGTTGAGCCCAGAGCACACCCCCCGGGGTTCCTGCGGGATGATAAACTAGGGAGAGGAGGCTGATTTTATGCTCCGGCTCCTCCCGAACTTTGTTAATTAAACATCATATATTGTATATTATGCATGGTGAGCATGACAGACTTTAAAAGCATTACAACTCAAATTGAACTTTTACCTGTTGAAGGGTAACAGATTATCCCTCAGTAGTGGCCCCAATATGAAGAAGACAGTGTGGAGGATCTGCTTCAAGGTTTCACCACTGACGTCGCATGGCAACTCAACTGGTGTGGAAGGGGAGGCAAAAAGAGCCTTCGGGAAAACAAACTTCGGAACACTATTAATAGGTAAGCTAAAATACATATTTAGTGCGGGGTTATTGAAATCCAGTCCTTGAAGGCCCGTGATCTGAATAGTTTAGTTCCCACCCTTATCACCTGACCACGCAAATGAAAGTACTCGGGACTACTTGAAAATGCAGAACAGATGTTGGATTAAGGCTGTAAAGTGAACTAAACTATGCAGACCACTGGCCTACAATACAATTATTAAAATATAGTTGTTATGCATCCACCTCAGGTAAATCTTCCCTCGCGAACTACCTGTCTTGTTTCGACATGCAGAAAGGAAGAGCTTGACGCATCTGAACTGCCATGCGTAATGCGTCGGAAATACTTCTGGGGTGATTTAACCAGATGGAAAAATAACGTTTATTTGAATGTAACTTGAAATATGTTTGTTCACATTCTAATTAAATTATAGTAAATGTTTATTTTAACACACAGCTTCCGCTATAAGGAACCCTGTTCTTCTGTCCCCACTGAGTCAGTGGCGGAAAAGCTTTTGAAGGACTTCCTACGCTTGGCCCCAGGCAGGATATAATCATGAAATTGTTTATATGTTATAAATGTATGTTTAGTTAATAGTGTTATGTTTGTCTATAAAAAAATCTAAAATTAACGAACGTGTGTTCTATTTTTAACTGTAGAATAGTGTGAAATTTATATTCGGTAATTGTAACATGCAAGAGGGAAGGTGTAGAATCGTGTATTATAAAAATAATTAAAGAAGAAACAGTGTCTGGCCTGCATATATCAGAGGTCTTGCAGACGTCTGAACATCTGATACACACCTTATAAATAAAGCATCTGGAAGAGATCTGTTGGATATCGTTCAAAGAGCTAGAGCGGACGTCTCGGCGATATATTGCAGATGAGAAAACGCCCTTATATATACATCTTACGGCCGAAAATGATGACATTGCGCTGACCTCTCCGCGAGGTGCGTGTGCTATCTGGATTAGCATTATGACAGTGTTTTATTTTGTGGAGCAGTTTGAAAACATGATGAGGAGATTAAGAAAAACCAATCCAATGGACAAGGCAATACAGTTCTCCCTGAATAATAAAGATATAAATGGATTTGACATCAGATTTATTAATGACTTTAAAGTTGAGTGAAATGTTTTGAGTGAAATTGTTTAATAAAGCTGTTTAGTGTTGATGGAGCTCAAGATGATGGGTCACTTGGGCGACTTGTGAACGATGACCATATTAACCCAAACTGCAGGATGAAGACCATCCGTGTGGATGGAAAACTTCTCAAACTCGCGTGCCGGATTGGAAACAAGAAAGATTATGACTGTGACTGGACATAGATGTGAGAGCAGTCTGAGGAGTTACTGGACACCAACCACAGCTGACAGACAGAAATGGAGCAGTATCCTCTCACCAAATCACAGATCACACTGTCAGGGCTCATTTCTGCGATAACAACCGGCTGCCTGTACATTATCCCTTACATACCAACTGAACCTGGGGTGCAAACACTAATTAGTTCAATTAACTCATTACTTTTTCACACCCTCGTGGCCATACATGCCAACCCTCCCGATTTTTCCGGGAGACTCCCGAATTTCAAAGCCCCTCCCGAAAATCTCCCGGGCCGACCTTTCTCCCGAATTTCTCCCGATTTCCACCCGGACAACAATATTGCTACACCATCCGTTACTGGGCGCCGTTTCAGACCGAACAAAAATACAGGTTACACCTCGAAGTCAAGCGCGGCAAATTCAGAACAGAAAAAGAAGCAGAAGAAGGGGAAAAGGAAGAAAGAAGAGACATGGCGAATAAAAAGAGAAAATATGCCTGCAAATTCCTAACTGAATGGAAAAAAGAATTCACGTTCATCCAGGACAGCTCGAAGGGGAAGGGATATGCTGCCTGCAAATTTTGTAGATCAGATCTCTCCATTGAACACGATGGCCGAACGGATTTAATTACACACATAGGGTCAGAAAAGCACAAGGCTGCGGCAATGCAGCACCGGTCACAGCCCAGTATTTTGGGCCATCTTTCCAAAGGTAGACCCGATGGTGTTATTTATGCCGAGACAAAGATGGCTATGCTGTTAGCTACAAACAACATCCCGTTCACATTTGCGGATGATTATGTACAAATAAATGAATTATATTCTTCTTTACGTTTGTTTGTGTGTGTGATTATATATGAGGCGCCCCCCCCCCCCTTTTGAATATCTCCCTAATTCTGAGGTCTCAAGGTTGGCAAGTATGCTCGTGGCTACAATTTCTGGCTACATACATAACATCTCGAAAAAACAATCGTTATTTCAACGCCACCTTACAGAAATGCCAAGAGAAGTAACACCATACTGTGTTTTTTGCGGTCCATCATCACGAAACCTTCAACACAACAGCATGAAACAAAACTCAAATTAAATTGAAAAATGCCACCAAAAAACAGTCAGTAAGTATAAAGCACACTTGACAAATAGTAATATTTGGAGTATTGTAACATGATGCATTTATTTTTATTCCTGAACAAGTGTGTATCTTAAATTGCATTACGGCGGTGTTACAGTGTAAGTCTTAATTTGGTGTCTTCATTGTGTTCTCTCTTTGTCGCTGTTTCTGTTGTTTACTCATTCAGTTCACCTGTGTTCAGTTTAGTCTCTCATTAGTCTTGTGTATACCCCCTGTTCGCTCAGTTTCTTTGCCAGTTATTGATGGGTTTCTGTGTATGGATGTTAATATCTTCTGTGGATTTATTAAATAACCATCATCGATCGCATGGTTTAGCGATGTCCTCGGATCGGCCTCGCCGGGGCTTCTCGCGCTCGATCGAACTTGACTATTGAGAGAAAGTAAAAGTCGTAACAAGACATTTTTAGTAGTGATTGGCAGAGCGAGTGTTTATGAAACAATGAAACAGTTAAATCAAATGTGCCGTATCTCCGTGACAACTAGTGGTCATTTGCGCGTGTTGCTCAGACAATTGCTGACGCATAACAATCTGTATGTTCTTGGTGGTGCTTGTTTGAGTGTGCGGTGGAGTGGTTAGTGTTCTTGACTGACGTCCTGTTGTCAAGGGTCCTTATCTTGGTTGATGCATTAGTCTTCACATCATTCTGGGAATCATTTAAAATAGTGTTTCTTTATAATGTTTTTTTATTTAGAGTTTTTAGTACCCTTAAGAACAGCAGATGTTTTGGCTACACCTATGCCCATCCAACATTTACATTACATTTATGCATTTGGCAGACGCTTTTATCCAAAGCGGCTTACATTGCACATAGGTATTTGCTATCCCCTGGGATCAAACCCACAACCTTGCGTTGTGAACGCAGTGCTCTTACCACTGAGCTACAGGAAAGCAACAAATAAAGGTGGTATAAACTAAGAAAGTTATGTACATTGTGTTTCACATTTTGAGGTAAAGATGATGACGTTCTAAGAAGATCAAGTCAGGCAGCCCAGATGTCTGAGACATTTCCCTTTTGTCTTTATGCACTTCCTGACCATTGGGCAGAGTCCCAAGTTAAAGGTGAATGCTAAACTCAAGGCACAGCTAAGCCTTTGTCTCTATGATAATGTGAAGGTATGGGCAATTCTTTCAGGCTGATTGGATTAGCACCTATGCATGAATGTTATGCTGATGAGATCGTTGCTGGGACAATTCGGGTAACGGCTAATTCATGTACTGCATTTGCATGCTTTGTGTAAATCGTCTCCAACTCTATGCACAGCGAGTCCTCAATCTAGAGAACTTCTATATGAAAGTATATCCCAACGTCTCCTGGTCTCTGCTTCGACAAGGAAAAAGTTTCCTACAGAGTGCATGTGTTTCAACATTGATAAGGTGTTATGATTGCCATCACACACCTCACAAGGCTGTTCTCAAAATGGTCCCATAGGCTACAATTGACCATTTACTTTTTACTGCACTCATCTTATATATAATGTATGTCAAATTCCAAATTATCCAACACATATCAATAACAAAACATATGGCTCTCTTTGTTTAGTAAAATTTGTCTAGATTTCACATTAAGTGATACTGTCCAGAGATCACTACAAACATGGTTATTTCTGTATTTCTTGATTTACAGTAAAAACAGTTATAGACACTGGTTTATGAGTTAACTTTCAGATCAACCCCCTAGTGGTGAAATGTTGTCGAATTTTGAAACAGTAATAATGTAACGAAGCCTCGTTTACTAAAAATGACGTTACTTAGCCAGTTTGAAACGCACTTCGAAGCACTGATTTGATACAAATGATTTGCTACAGGTTTCAAAGCTTCACGAAGCCTGTTTCAAAAGAGCCCATCACTACTTTTTGGATTCTACTTCTTCGTCTTGCTTTTGTATACGCTAACACATACCGTGACAGGCAGGAGTAAGCCTTACTCTTTATTAATTAATCCCCGCTTAAGAGGCTTTCTGAAACTAAATTTAAAGAGTTCAGATGCAAAACCCTCCATCAAAAATGAGATTAGGACGATGAGTGAAAGCTCTCCACACATTGTTTAAGTTACTCAAATTGATGCAAAACCCTCTACATACCACACTCTACCCGGTCTGAAATATCTGGTATTGCTGAAAGTAAATGTAGGAGCCTGGTAAAAATGCTTGTTAAAAACAAAAAGTCATTTGAAGGACTTTGAAGGAGTGTTTCGCTCTTCATTTGGAGCAGGATTTACACATAAGAATAAAATCCTTAACAGCTTTATTATTCTCTACTTTAATAAAATGAAAACGGTTTGTATTCATATTTATTCACACCACTGCCATTCAAGCGCACGCAAATAATGTTCTTTTGTAAAACATGATTGTAATTTATTTAACAGTATTATTCGATTGCGGTTATTATTTTGATAATTATCGCAGTTATCGCAATCATAATTATATACATTATTATAAAAGCGCAATCCTAATAGGTTATTTTATGTCAAATGATGCACATTTTGAAAGACATACTTTAACTTTAAGGCTTAAAAGATGAAGAAGACTTCGACATTCAATGCACAAGACAGACCAGCATTGAAGTCACTGAAGTACCATTCCCACACAATGCTCCAAAAAATACCACTCAGCTCACCATAGCTCAAATACAAACTTTGAGCTCCCGGCAGCTGGCGAGTTCAGTAATGTTAGTAAAACATAACTACACACTATATAATAGGGTTGTCACTCAACCCAGTATCAAATCGTGAAAAATGACTTAAGACGCATTTTAGTAAGTAACCCGACCCCTACACCTAAACCTAAGAATTTGTATATTTTATAATATAAAACACAACACATAACATGCTACAGATGCTTTTAATTCAAAAGTCTAAATAATCCAAGGATTCCGAGGCCAATGAACAAACCCAAAAGCAATCCCCTTCTTTGACCGCGCTAAAACTCAGATCCGGTTGCGTACAAATTCAAAATGAGCCGGCAAATGAACATCAGCTTCGACTGTGACATTGTATTGGCTCTCGTGTCTGATTTTAGGGGCACGTTATGGTTAGGGGAATGCAAAAAATAAATGATTGTTTAATAGAATGACTTTGTAGTCTTATTTCAAACACTGGCACATGCTCTATTCTTTATACATGCATAGGGGTCAAAAAAGAGAGAGCCTTTACGGGCCCCATGGTATGGAGAATTCTCTGGCGCCCATAAAGGCCTGTCCACCTCGTGTAACGCCCAAGGCAGCACTTCAGCCTGAACTGGCTTTCGCCACTGATGGTATAGCCCCGCCCCTCTCAACCCCGACATGTAGCTCGCCATCTGTTCCCGATAGCGGAAGATTAGCCACTGTGGTTCTGTGGTGAACCACCGACATTAAAGCTTCCGGTAAGTTCGTTTTAGACACACAACATACACCTGTTATTTTTAAATAAAGTATACTAAAAACACACGTGTGGTGATTATATAAAAAAGTCTTCCTAGAAACAGGAATATATATTCTACCTTGTTAGATATTCCCAAAGTCACACCTTTTTTTGTATACTGTTTGGACCTTCTGCTCCACTTTATTTGTATGAAACTCGTATGAGGTGTGACCATAATCAAAAGAAACCCTTAACAGGACACAGGCTTTTAGGGGGTTTCCCTGCTAAATTGGCAGGTAGGTCATATTCTAGGAGCATCTTGCTTTTACAACCTCTTAGAATAAGTATAAGTTAATGTTAAAAGGGATCCCCAGACAAAACTTAGTATAATGAATAAAATAATTAATAATTTGATGGATAAGTAAGTGCTTCACAGCATTAACCAATTAAAAAGTGTACACAAAATCACAACCAGTCAAAGTGCTTTTTTTATTTAAAAACATTCCTCCACGTCACTCAATGTCCAAGAAAAAACAATTCTCGTAATATCTAGAGGGATCCCCTAAACAGAGTAAATAAATAAATCATGAATGAATAACCAATACATTTATAAAGAAAAAGGCCAATAATTAAAAGTTTCAAGTGTAATCAAAGGATCCATGTATATTTATTGGGAATAGTCATCAAGTACAAAGACCACAGACATTGGGTTAAACTAAAATGTAGTACCAGTACCGGTGTGGTGTAGATTTAAAAACAAGTATTTTAGGGTTAAAATCAAGGGGAGATTGGGGCTAGTGGATACTCCTAGGAGGAAAATAATCCAGTATACAAAATGAAAACAGACACTGAGTATTAGGTTTAGGTGTAGGTTGGGCCGCAGAGCCAACCATCTTGGAGAACAGCAATACACTCGGATTACAGGCCTTAGGTGTAAAATGCAAGGAGCAAGAACCGACAATGAGCATTAAATTAGCTTCAGGTGTAGCACCAGTCCAAACAAACTTTAGGGTTAGGATTGGGTTCAGACGTAGGAGCAAACCCAATATGTTTTAGGGTTAGAGTTAGGATAAGGTGAGGGCTCCTGAATACCTCTTAATGGAAAACACCCAGTGCAAGAAATCCAAACAGGCCATTAGGTTAGATATAGGTTCAAATGTAGAGATATCCAGATACAAGCGAGTGAGCCCAGACCACAAGCTTAAGGTTTTAGATTAAGGTTTCCATGCAGGAGTAGTCTTGGATGCAGATCTCAACCAACCACAAGATTTATCTTTGGTTGAATCCTACAAGGTGCCCATGTTTGTAAAGCCTGTATCCAAGTGTACTCTTTTCTCCTTCTTTGGCTCTACGTCCACTGGAAGTCAGTCTCGAGTCCTGTCACTCTCAGATGTTGTATCCCATATTCGCTAAAATGTCTAACCAGGTAAGTATCTACTTTTTATGTCCTAATCATATATAAGTGTTGCTTTAGCCCAGTCAATATATTGTGCTTTGTCTTGCCTATGTAATTTTTTATTACAGCGAGTAAACGTTATCATGTAGACTATGTTAATGGTGTTGAGAGATTTGTATTGTTTGACAGGGTGGCCTTCATGGCCCGACCAAAGATACCGGCTGGAATGGGGCTGGTATACAGTCGGTCCTAAAGGTGGACCTAACCAAGAGGTCTTTAAGGTTAGTGTTCCTTTTGTATGCAGCAGAAATTATCTTAAAGGGTGGCAAATCGACCACTTTCTGTTGTAATAGCTGAAAGTTAATTTTGATCTTAGTATTCAACAACTTGTTCCTCTCTGAATATCTGGTGATCAGTGGTATGACATCCCTGGGGTCCGGCTCGGTTGGTTCACGACTTTCCTTCCATAGCTCCCGTAATGTCACAGACTTAATTTGCCGGAATATCTTTTGGAATATCCTCTAGGTCTCAAAGCTGTAAAAAGTATGTGCGTGGCCTCCTGGAAATGTTGTTCCTGGAAGCATATTCTATAGAATCGAAATAACAGATTTGATGAGGCCTTTAAAAGTATGTTTAGTTGACAATGTGTAGTAGACAATGTGTGTCCGTAGGTTTAAAGAAAATTTTGGTTTGAAGTTGTTTTTGTCCCCCGACTTCATTCCCAAAGAAGACCGTCGTACCGAGAAAATGTATATTATTATAATGAATTATACTTTTTAGCTTTATCTGTAAGTGATGGGCATTGGCAATCTCAATGAATTGATGGAACATTCCCTCCTTATGATGCCAGACCCCAAAGATGTCATCCAAGTACCTGTAATAGACCAGAGGCAAAGTGGGACACTTTGAGAACAATGTTTCCTCCCACTCGGCCATATAGATGTTAGCGTAAGCCGGGGCAATTTGTTGCCCATGGCCGTGCCCTGTGTCAGTAAAAAAACCTGCGAGTTGAATTCAAAGTCATTTTGTGTAAGGTTTATTTCTAAAATTTTTATATAAGGTCATCGTCTTGTCTGAGTGGGTCAGGATTCCGCTCAAGACACCGCCTGTAGCCCCAATTCTGTAGTAATGTTGGTATATAGGCTCTCGACATCGACTGTAAACAAGAAGGAGTCTGTTAGAATTTGTAAAGTTGTAATTTTCTATAAAATAATACTAAATGAAATTATACTACATGACTGATTTGAGTGTTCTGGTTCACAACGCTAAGATATTGTGCCAAATTAAACTGTTACTGTGATACTGTGCCTCAACAATTGTATTTTAGCACACTGTTATAACAGGAGAATCAAAAACAAAGAATCAAAAACCCAACTAAAGAAAATACTGATCACAATAATGATTTTTGTTGAAACTTCTACATTCTTTCAACATTAATTGCAGAGGCAAAAGTGATTTTGATTCAATGCAGTTATCACTGACAAGTCAACAAGCTGAGAATGGGAACATTTTCCATTGGAAGCCCAGAATGTGATTGTTACACTACAATAAAAAGGCAGGATATCTGAAGTTGCACTTCGGCTTTATGTCCATCCATCCATCCATTTTCTTCTGCTTATCCGGGGCCGGGTCGCGGGGGCAGCAGTCTAAGCAGGGATGCCCAGACTTCCCTCTCCCTAGACACTTCCTCCAGCTCTTCCGGGGGGACACCGAGGCGTTCCCAGGCCAGCCGGGAGACATAGTCCCTCCAACGTGTCCTAGGTCTTCCCCGGGGTCTCCTCCCGGTGGGACATGCCCGGAACACAGCGTCTCTACTCTGAGCTCCTCCCGAGTGACTGAGCTTCTCACCCTATCTCTAAGGGATTGCCCAGCCACCCTGCGGAGAAAGCTCATTTCGGCCGCCTGTATCCGGGATCTTGTCCTTTCGGTTATGACCCTCAGCTCATGACCATGGGTGAGAGTAGGAACGTAGATTGACCGGTAAATCGAGAGCTTCGCCTTTCACCGATCCGTAAATCAATCTCCCGTTCCATCCTTCCCTCACTTGTGGACAAGACCCCAAGATACTTAAACTCCTCCACTTAAGGCAGGAACTCTCCACCAACCTGAAGTGGGCAAGCCACCCTTTTCCGACTGAGAACCATGGCCTCGGATTTGGAGGTGCTGATTCTTATCCCAGCCGCTTCACACTCGGCTGCAAACCGTCCCAGTGCATGCTGAAGGTCCTGGTCCATCCGCAAAGAGCAGAGATGAAATCGTGTGGTCCCCAAACCCGACACCCTCCGGCCCCTGGTTGCGCATAGAAATTCTGTCCATAAAAATTATGAACAGAACCGGCGACAAAGGGCAGCCCTGCCGGAGTCCAACATGCACCGGGAACAAGTCTGACTTACTGCCGGCAATGCAAACCAAGCTCCTGCTCCGGTCGTACAGGGACCGAATAGCCCTTAGCAAAGGGTCCCGAATCCCATACTCCCAGAGCACCCTCCTCAAGATGCCGCGAGGGACACAGTTGAATGCCTTCTCCAAATCCACAAAACAAATGTGGATTGGTTGGGCAAACTCCCATGAACCCTCCAGCATCCTGGAGAGGGTATAGATTCCACGTCCGGGACGAAAACCACACTGTTCCGCCTGAATCCGAGGTTCTACCATCGGCCGGATTCTCCTCTCCAGTACCCTGGCATAGACTTTCCCGGGGAGGGTGAGAAGTGTGATCCCCGATAGTTGGAGCCACCACCCCGGTCTGCCAGTCCAAAGGCACTGTCCTCGACCACCACGCGATGCTGCAGAGGCATGTCAGCCAAGACAGCCCCACAACATCCAGAGACTTGAGGTACTCAGGGCAGATCTCATCCACCCCTGGTGCCCTGCCACCGAGGAGTTTCTTGACTACCTCGGTGACTTCAGCCCGGGTGATGGACGAGTCCGCCTCCGAGCCCTCAGCCTCTGCTTCCTCAATGAAAGACGTGACGGCGGGATTGAGGAGATCCTCAAAGTATTCCTTCCACCGCCCGATGATATCCCCAGTCGAGGTCAACAGCTGCCCCCCTCCACTGTAAACAGCGTTGGTAGGGCACTTCTTCCCCCTCCTGAGGCGCCGGACGGTTTGCCAGAATCTCTTCGAGGCCGACCGATAGTCCTTCTCCATGTCCTCACCGAACTCCTCCCAGGCCCTAGTTTTTGCCTCCACAACCACCCGGGCTGCAGTCCGCTTGGCCTGTCGGTACCTGTCAGCTGCCTCGGGAGTCCCACAAGCCAGCCAGGCCCGATAGGAATCCTTCTTCAGCTTGACGGCATCCCTTACTTCCGGTGTCCACCACCGGGTTCGGGGATTGCCGCCTCGACGGGCACCGGAGACCTTACGGCCACAGCTCCGAGTGGCCGTGTTGACAATGGAGGTGGAGAACATGGTCCACTCGGACTCAATATCTCCAAACTCCCTCGGGATCTGTCTCTGCCGGAGGTGGAAGATCTCTCTGACAGGGGATTCGGCCAAACGTTCCCAACAGACCCTCACAGTACGTTTGGGTCTGCCGAGTCTGTCCAGCTTCCTCCCCCGCGATCAGATCCAACTCACCACCAGGTGGTGATCAGTTGACAGCTCCGCCCCTCTCTTTACCCGAGTGTCAAAGACATACGGCCGGAGGTCAGATGAAACAACCACCGACCTCCGGCCTAGGGTGTCCTGGTGCCATGTGCACTGATGGACACCCTTATGCTTGAACATGGTGTTCATTATGGAGAAGCTGTAACAAGCACAGAAGTCCAATAACAGAACACCACTCGGGTTCAGATCAGGGGGGCCGTTTCTCCCAATCACGCCCCTCCAGGTGTCACTGTCGCCGCCCACGTGGGCGTTGAAGTCCCCCAGTAGAACGACGGAGTCCCCAGTCGGAGCACTTTCCAGCACCCCTCCCAGAGTCTCCAAGAAGGCCGGGTACTCTACACTGCCGTTTGGCCCATAGGCGCACATGACAGTGAGAGACCTATCCCCAACCCGAAGGCGCAGGGAAGCGACCCTCTCGTTCACCGGGGTGAACTCCAACACATGGCGGCTGAGCTGGGGGGCTATAAGCAAACCCACACCAGCCCGCCGCCTCTCACCATGGGCAACTCCAGAGTGGTGAAGAGTCCATCCCCTCTCGAGGAGTGTGGTTCCAGAGCCCAAGCTGTGCGTAGAGGTGATCCCAAGTATCTCTGGTCGGAATCTCTGGACCTCAAGCACAATCTCAGGCTCCTTCCCCGCCAGAGAGGTGATGTTCCATGTCCCTAGAGCTAGATTCCGCGTCCAGGGATCGGGTTGTCGAGGCCCCCGCCTTCGACTGCCGCCCGATCCACTAAGCACCGGCCCCTTACGGTCCCTCCTGCTGGTGGTGGGTCCACGGGAGGGTGGAGCGCTCCTTCGGGCTGAGCCCTCCAGGGTGGGGCCCCGGCTGCGCCATGCAGGGCGACGTCACGGTCCTCAAATTTATAGGCATCATAAGGGTTTTTTGAACCGCTCTTAGTCTGACCCGTCACCTAGGACCTGTTTGCCTTGGGAGACCCTACCAGGGGCATATAGCCCCAGACAACATAGCTCCTAGGGTCTTTCGGGTACTCAAACCCCTCCACCACGGTAAGGTGGCAGTTCAAGGAGGGGTAGACCGTTTCAGATAACAAATAGACCGTTTCTGATAACAAATATTGTTATATATTTAAATATATATAAATATCTGATATTTTGGCTGACGATGCACATAATATTCACTGAGAAAGAAACTGGCTAAAGTCGCAAGTTTGCCTCGCACCGCACTGACCTCAGTTTGCTTGGTCGATTTAATATTATGATCAGTTTGAACTTTCTAATGGTAAAAAGGTAGTTTCTGATACGAACGATAAGCAGCATGCGTCAAACAAACAATGTTTCTTCAATGTTTATGTAACCCTGGGTTCTGGTGGCTATCCAAAGATCTTGTCCTGTTAAATGCATATATTTCAAAACATGCTTTAATGTGGTAATCTGGATCAACAGTTTCATTTTTTTTATGTTTTGACAGATCACGCTTCAGGACAATACAATTCGTGAACGGGGCTTGTCTCTGAACACGCACTTGCTTGCACTGCCACATTTAAAAGAACTTTAACGATCCTGACATTATGAAAAGCCTACTGCAGAGACATTTCTTGATTTATGACAACATATCCCCAATGTATGTGAATGTAGCCTACCAACTTGTACACGTGAATCAGTGGTGTAGTCCTAACAAAAAAAGTGGTGTACTATACTATACAACGATTACCCCTACCGCACATGGCCAAAAGACAGGGGTCAGTGTGTTTGTTTGATTTGTTTTTCTAGTAATATATGACAATTATTTCAGTTAAATATTTATGCATTATTCTTCGCTTATGCTTTGAATATGAAGTTATAGAATTGGAAAAAAATAAGTTGTTGGAAAAACAGGGCTATGCCAGTACTGTTGACCACAATACAATATTTTTTACAAAGCATAATTTCTTTGTAACGCTTCACATATACAAGAATAAGTTAAAACATATGCAAGATTTTACAGAATAGAGATGTAACTTTTTCATCACTGTGATCTCTATGTCAATACTTATTAATAATTTAAGAGGAAGATATTAATGTATGAAGTTAACGTTGTGGTTAAAACAGACTACATCATTTTAAAAGTAGAATAAACGTAACAAGGAGGTTCACAACGACTGTAAAGGGAACTAAGATACAGAGAAAATGTAAGGATTCTGACTTTAAACAGTAGGGCTGTGTAAGTGCTTTGTTTCATTTCATCATGTGTCATTTAAAGAAAGCTAGTATTAAAAGTTGTGACAGATATCAAAGATGTGCGATGCACTGCAATATCGTAAAGAGATAAAGCAGCGCAAGAGAACCCGTGAATTCAGTGTCAATCTCTCTCGAGCCGGAGGCCCTGAACAGATGATAGGAGCCACTGCCGGTGAGTGCCCTTTAAACCAGCTTTGACTAAAAGTGAGCAGTTTTATCAATATTACCTGACGGCTTCAGCAGGACTCTTTCAGTTACTGACGGGACGAACTCCTCGCAGGCGAGTTGTCAACACTGAAGATGATGCGCTTGTAGGGCTGGGCGATACATATGGTGGTTTTTCTATAATGGTATTACGTTTTTATACATTTAAGTTTGGTCTAGGTCACATACACTTCTTTCTTAGTAAAGGACGGTGAGCTCATAGCAAAAGGCAGAGAGCCTCATGGGCCAAAGGTTATGGGCCTCATAAAACTAGGCACCAAGAAGTATCAGTAGGCACCAAGCAGTACCATATCTGCTCAGCATCACACATTCATATACATTCCTGTAGCACACACACTTTTGTAAACAGTAGTTGGCGCGAGGTACGAAGGTATGAACGTAAAAACTGTATGTGGTCAATTGTTATTGTTTGAACTATTAACCTTTTGAAGTATACTAAACTTGTTGTAATAAAAGACAAAAAGACATACATCTACATTTAAAGATGGATGTATGTGGTTTTCTTTTTAAAGTTTTAGAAAGGTTTTGCCACAGTTAAATACTGATGTATTTTGCTTGACATTTAACTGCTCCCATGCAGCAATCAATAAAATCTTCCTTCGCTGCCGGTGCGCCGTATGACAAGACAAGTAAAAGATGGAAAGACATAACCAGTGCAATAACACATCACATAGCGAAGGACATAGCACCTATTCAAACTGTGGAGAAAGAAGGTTTCAGAAAGTTGATTCAAACTCTGGAGCCAAAATACGAGATCCCCAGCCGTAAATAATTTAGTCAAACACGCCTACCACAGCTTTTCACCGAATGTCAGCAAAGAGTTTACAACGAAATTAATAACATTGAATTATTCTTCACCACTGCCGATCTATGGTCAAGCCGTACCACAGAACCATACATAAGCCTTACAATCCACTACATCGACAGTGAGTGGAAACTACAAAGCAAATGCCTACAAACTTCATATTTTCCCGACGACCACACCGGGGAAATAATCGCATCGGGTCTGAGGGATGCACTTTTGTGTTGGGGTTTAAAAGATTCACGTCAAGTATGTATGACGACCGACAGTGGATCAAACACGTTCATTGTGTTTAAATAAAAGTCTTTTAAGGTCTATATCCCATCCCTGACTTTTTTTTTTTATATGAGGTCAAAATACATATTTTGCCTATAATTGAACTAAGGTGTACTAAAATGTGATTCCATATTTTTATCATATCGTAATATCGATATTGACTGGACAGTAAAAAAATACACTATGAATTTGAGCTCATATAAAATGGGCGGGGGCGCAATTAATTTTTTGAATTTTCTTAAGAAATGCACCAATTGTATGAATGGTGAACGCGATACGGTTAAAGGGAAGCAACCACAAGAGCAGCTTGGAGACGTCAAGCAGGAGAACAAGTGGGTATACGCTAATATAGATCTTTAGAAGTCGTTATACGCAAACAGCGCTGTGGAAAAAGTAAGCATACGGTGTATGCGTGCGTATGGCCCCGAGTACACCATTGACGTGAATGTTTATAACTTAATCCAGTGTTAACATCGGAGAAACCCAGCTGTGTTTGCAGTGGTATTTATTAGTGATGCACGATATTGGATTTTTGCCAATATCCGATATGCCGATAATTTCCACCTCAATTAGATCGATAGCCGATTCCGATATATGCTGTATATCCACCGGGGCGTTTTTACGCAGCTAAAAGCGACAGGTGCTGGACAGCTTTTTTTTTAACCAATGTAATCCGGTTGCAAATTTAAGCTGCATGGGAAAAAACAAGAACCAGCAATGAGCCAGTGGAAAAAAAACAAAGGGGTATAGCCCAATCACTTCAGTGACTGTCCCTTCTCACATTTTGAAATGAGGATAAACTACATAATTTTAAAAATGATTGGAAAATAAATTTGGTGCATATTAATTAAAGAAGAAACAAGAGCAGAGGTTAAAGAGATCACAGACTTGCTTATGCAATGGTGTCTTTACATGGAGACTACAAAATGGCAGAGTGCACAGACGAAAAAGCACTCGTGAGCTCAAGTTCAAACTCTACTCCCGAAGCAGATGTGTCGGAGTCATGTTCAGGGTCAACGGACATGTCACACTCCAGGGGCTGGTTCTTGATAAAGAATTCACGCTGGAGAAGCTCCATCATGGCGATGCGAGAGCGTCTTTCAGACAGGAGCTCTCACAATTGGTTATAATCACAGGTCCTGTTGCTACGGATCCACTCTCTGTTAGAAGCCCTGGCTCTCTGCACCTCAGCTGCTTTTTCATCTGGTGTGCTTTTCTTACATTTACATTACATTACATTTACATTTACATTTAGACATTTAGCAGACGCTTTTATCCAGAGCGACTTACAAAGAGTTTAGGAGCAATAAAAGATATGTCATACAGGAGCCATAAGATTAGATTAGATTAGATTCAACTTTATTGTCATTACACATATACAAGTACAGTGTAACGAAATGTAGTTTAGGTCTAACCAGAAGTGCAATTAGCAAGTGCAGGATATACAGTGTTAATAAATACAGAATACAATATTAGGAAAATACTTTACAATGGGCATGTACTATGAAAATATGACAGTCGGTATGTACTAGAACAATATAAACAGAAGGCTATATACTGTGAACATTAATGTACAGGTGGTTATGAACAGATAACAATATAGACTATACAATAGTGCAAGTGACTTGAGTGTGCATTAGTTACAGAGATTAGCTATTAAAGTTACAGTGCAGTAGATGAGTTGATGCGGTTATTAAAGGTACGGTGCAGTACATGAGTTAATGCAGTTATTGAAGTTATAGTGCAATACATGAGTAGATGCAGTTATACAGTTACAGTGCAGTAGATGAGTTAGTGCAGTTATTGAAGTTATAGTGCAGTAGATGCGTTAATGCAGTTATGAAGTTAGCAATAGAGAGTAGATGCAGTTAGTTATGCAATAGATGCAGTAATGCAATGGATGAGCAGAGTTCAATAATGAAACAGTTCTGGGAAAAAAGCTGTTTCCTAGTCTGCTGGTTCTTGCCCGGAGGCACCTGAAGCGCCTACCGGAAGGCAGGAGAGTAAACAGTCTGTGAGCAGGGTGAGAGGAGTCCTTGAGAATGCTGCGAGCTCGACGCAGACAGCGTTTCTTTTGGATGTCCTCAATGGAAGGGAGTGTAGTTCCTGTGATGCGCTGGGCTGTTTTCACCACCCGCTGCACTGCCTTGCGCTCAGCAACAGAACAGTTCCCGTACCAGACTGTGACACAGTTGGTCAGGATGCTCTCTATCGTGCAGCGATAGAAGTTCACCAGGATAGTTGAAGACAGTTGGTTCTTCTTCAGTGTCCTCAGAAAGAAGAGACGCTGGTGAGCCTTCTTGACCAGGCATGAGGTGTTGGTGGTCCAGGACAGGTCCTCCGAAATATGGGTCCCCAGGAACTTAAAACTGGAAACACGTTCAACAGCCATCCCATTAATGTGGATGGGGTCGTGTGTGCCTCCTTTCGCCTTCCTGAAGTCCACGATGATCTCCTTTGTTTTGGAGGTGTTAAGGAGCAGGTTGTTGTTTGAGCACCATGTGGCCAGGTGCCGTACCTCCTCCCTGTAAGCAGTCTCATCGTTGTTGCTGATGAGACCAATCACTGTTTGTATCGTCTGCGAACTTGATGAAGGAGTTAGGTCCATTCACAGGTCTGCAGTCGAGTGTGAAAAGGGAGTAGAGAAAGGGGCTCAGTACGCAGCCCTGTGGTACACCAGTGTTGAGGGTGATGGTGGTGGAGCAGATGTGGCCTGACCTAACAAGCTGAGGCCTGTTCGTCAGGAAGTCCATAATCCAGTTGCAGGTTGAATTGTTAATGCCTAGGTTTCCAAGTTTGATGATTAGCTTGGAAGGGATGACGGTATTGAATGCAGAGCTGAAGTCTACAAACAGCATGCGTGCATAAGTGTCCTTATTATCCAGATGTGTGAGCACGGAGTGCAGCGCCATGGACACCGCATCATCTGTGCTCCTATTGCTACAGTAGGCAAATTGGTATGGGTCCAGTGTGGATGGTAAAGAGTCTTTTAGTTGTGACAGGACCAGCCGCTCAAAGCACTTCATAACAATGGGTGTGAGTGCTACAGGGCGTAGTCATTCAGGCATGTCGGGCTGGAATGTTTTGGAATGGGCACAATGGAGGTGGATTTGAAACATGCTGGAACCACTGCTTGGGCGAGGGACAGGTTGAAGATATCCGTGAAGACCCCAGCGAGCTGCTCCGCACATGCCCTGAGTACGCGACCAGGGATGCCATCAGGACCAGCAGCCTTGCGTGCGTTTATCCGGCTTAGTGCAGTGTAAACATCTGTGGAGTTTAGTCTGATGATTGGGTGGTCAGTAGAAGGTGTGAGCCTGGTGGCGGGTTCCTTATTGTCTTTCTCAAAGCGTGCATAAAAGTCATTAAGCTCGTTCAGAAAGGCAGCGTCTGTGGCTATGGGGATGGAGTGGTTGGGTTTGTAGTCACTAAGGGCCTGGATGCCCTGCCACATGCGTCGAGGGTCAGAATTGGTAAAATGCTCCTCTAGCTTCAACTTGTAGCAGTGCTTGGCCTTTTTGATGCCCCTCTTCAGATTTGCCCTGGAAGTACTATAGGCCTGTGCATCACCTGATCTGGAGGCAGTGTTGCGTGCTTTCAGCAGGAGGCGCACTTCCTTGTTCATCCATGGCTTCTGATTCGGGTATATGGTGATCTGCTTTTGAGCTGTGACACTATCAATGGTGGTATTGATGTAGTCCAATACAGAGGAGGTGTAGCTGTCTATGTCCGTGTGAGAGCCACTGGTGGCCTGAGAAGCAAACATACTCCAGTCTGTGTGTAGAAACCTTTCCTGGAGTGTGAAGTCTGCCCCCGCAGGCCACACCTTGATGGTCTTCACTGATGGCTTCACACGATTAATGAGAGGTGAATACTTGGGGGTGAGGAACAAAGAAAGGTGATCAGATTGACCCAGGTGGGGGAGGGGGGTCGCGGTGTAAGCTTTAGCCATGTTTGTATACACATGATCCAAAGTTTTGTTTCCTCTTGTGTGGCAGGAAACATGCTGGTGAAATTTAGGGAGCACTGTCTTTAAGTTAGAGTGATTAAAATCTCCCGCAACAATAAATGCAGCCTCCGGGTGAGCAGTCTGTTGTTTACTGATGGCTGCATGAAGTTCTTTCATAGCAAGCTTGGCATCAGCATCCGGTGGAATATAAGCAGCGGTTACAATGGTGGAAGTGAATTCCCGTGGCAGATAAAACGGTCTACATTTAACCATGAGAAACTCAAGGTTAGCCGAGCAGTGTCTCCCGACAATAACAGAGTTGTGCACCAAGCTTTATTGACATAAATGCACAATCCACCTCCTCTTGTCTTACCGGATTCCTCTGCCGTTCTATCCGCCCGGTGTGTGTTGTAGCCCGCTAACTCAATAGCGTTGTCCGGTATGCCGCTGTGTAGCCATGTTTCCGTGAAGATTATGACATTGAAGTTCAAAAGTCTTTTGTTGTTGATGATGCGGAGTCGAATCTCATCCATTTTGTTCACTAATGATCGTACATTAGCAAGGAAAATGCTGGGTAAAGAGAGCCGGTGTGGTGTTAGCTTTAGCCTAGCTCTTAGCCCTCCGCGCTTCCCCCGCCTTTGTTTACGATCTCGACGCCGCCGGCGAGCACTTCCGCCCGGCCGTGTGGGGTGCGTAGCATCGGGTGTTTTGGCGATCTCAGGGACGAGTTGAATGTTGCTGATATAACTTCCGGGAATGCGCAAACCGATATCCAAAAGCTCATGCCGGGTGTACGATGTGAATGCACAACTGTTCTGAACGAACAGGCCCGAGATGAGCAAGAAAAACACTATATAATTGCTAAAACTGGAGAGACGCTGAGCCTCGCGATGTTCACGCGCCGCCATCTACGTATATTACTTCTAATAATACATTAAGTGCCATTACAAAGTTACTGGTTTCAACAAAAGCAAGACCACTACCTGTTGAGAGACCTGTTTTTCATTTGTCTGTCAGGTATTCACAGAAGAGATGGGTTTTAAGTAGTTTTTTAAATGTTGTGAGAGATGTGGTTGATCGGACAGAGTTAGGAAGAATGTTCCACCAGGAAGGAGTTGTGAATGAGAATGAGCGGGAGAGTGATTTACTGCCCTTATGGGAAGGCAGTATAAGACGCCGCTGGTTTGCTGAACGCAGTGATCTTGATGGGGTGCAGGAGTGCAGGAGAGTGTGGAAGTAAGCCGGTGCAGATCCAGTGATAGTCCTGTAGGCAAGCATTAGTGACTTGAATCTGATACGGGCTGCAACTGGTAGCCAGTGGAGAGAGATGAAAAGTCACGTGAGCCCTTTTGGGCTGTTGGAAGACGAAGCGTGCTGCTACGTTCTGAACCAGCTGGAGCGGTTTGATAGCCTTTGCAGGAAGACCAGCAAGGAGAGCATTGCAGTTGTCCAACCTTGAGATTACCAGGGCCTGGACAAGGAGTTGTGCCGCATGCTCAGTGAGATAGGGTCTTACCTTTCTAATGTTGAATAAGGCATATCGGCATGACCGTGTTGTCTTTGCAATGTGATCATTGAAGGACAGCTGTTCATCAAATATGACTCAGAGGTTCCTGGCTGTTTTGGAATGGGTGATTGTGGTATTGCCAAGATGGATGTTGAGATCGTGTTGGACCGTAGGGTGTGCCGGAAACACGAGTAGTTCTGTCTTGCCAGGGTTCAGCTGGAGGTGATGCCCTTTCATCCAAGCTGAGATGTCCTCGAGGCAGGCTGTAATGCGAGCTGCTACAGTGGTATCGTCTGGGTGAAACGAGATGTAGATCTGGGTGTCGTCAGCATAACAGTTATACGAGAAGCCATGTGCCTGTATGAATGACCTCCGTCAAAGGCCTCTGAGTACCGGACAAGCACCAAGTCTAGCCGCCGCGACTCCCCGGAGGCAGTAACAAACGGCCATTCTTATAGCCTCAGTCGCCAGGAGAAGACAGATCTTATGGTGCCTCAATATCCGCGCCGACTGCACCCCGGGATACTGTCCCAGGATCTGAGAGACAGACTCCAACATCGAAGAACAGAGCCCGCATGAGGCAGTAGTTTTAGGTCTGCCCCTTCACCGAGATTCAGCGGATGGGTAAACATTTGCTCACACCTGCAGCTCTGCAATGAAGCACCGCTCAGTGAAGCCATTATGTGCTTTCAGCCAGCTGTTGCTCACCGGGCAACCTTTGAAGCCGGCTATCCCTTTCCCCTGCCCTCAGCCATAATTGCCTGAAATGATCCTTCGCCCAGTCGCTGGTAGCCAACGCCTCCACCACGTCATTTGAGGATGTAGACAACCGTAACCACCTTCTCGCCTGTGCTGCCAGGGCTTGTCGGGCAAGCTTACAGATCCCCAGGCCACCATCCCGGTTCCTTGCATACAATAGCCCATCGCAAGTCAACTGCAGAAAGCGAAACCATCCCTTCACAGCTTCCTAGATGATCCCGTCCAGGCGGACCAGTTATGCCTATCCGAGCTTGGCATGATCGGCCAGGTAGTGGAGTCGGGGTATCGCGTGCTGGTTCAGCAGGGCCACATTCTGGGACGGCTTAAGTGGAGACGCTGCTAGTCGTCTCACCCAGATGTCGAGAGTACTGGCCTGATCCGGCTTTACAATCCCGAGGTACCTGAACGATTCCTCGAGGCCAGTGAGTTGGTAGGGCTGTACCCACCAGAACCCATGGGGGACAATCATTAATCATGTACGCACCACCACAAGGCCGGATGAGGAAGCCGAAGCATTTCCTCTGATTGACTCTTAGACCAGTAGCTCGACAAAAGGAGTCCAGTACCGTCAGATGTTAAGCCATTCCCGTCCAGGACCCGCTAATCAACAGGAGGTCATCGGCAAAGCCAGACTCGACACAGAATGACCCTCCAAACGATACCCGTTACCACTGTAGGGACTGGATCATTGAGAGCAAAGCCATAAAACCTCCTCCCACTCCCTTTTGTCCTGGTTTCTTGATCCATCTTCAAAAGACCATAGCAAAACCAGGCTCCAGTGGTCTGGTTGTAGGTTTTGCTATCTCACTGAGAGTCTTGATAACCCTTTGGTTACCCTGTGGGATATTTTATGACTCCTAAGCTTCAAAGCATAGGTGTGAAGTCTCTGTGTCTCACTTCTAACTTAACATCTGAGGCTAACCAGAGAAACTTCTCTGACGAATAGGAACTTATGTGATTAAACTGTCCTTCCTATAAATGTATCTAAATGTCTAGGTTACATGTTGGCGCTCACGCCATTTTAAAGAGTCTATAACGGTTAGTTATACAAGTTTAATTCAGGCGTGGTTTGTACTCGTACATCCGAATGAATCACAACTTGATACAATTCAAACCTGTCCCTTTTGATATCTAAATGTTTCTCTTTACAATTCCTCATTGTTTATACAAATTGTGTGACCATAGAACACATTACACTCATTATATTATACTGGTATCTTGTAAAGTTACATACAGGTGAAAATTAGCTGTTGAGTGGACAAAGAATCTCTTCCCCCACTCAACTATGATTGGCCGACTCAAACTTTGAGGGCATGCCCTTCATAAAGATAAATACCGACCAAGGACACAATCTGCACTTCTTCGATCTTTTCCCTCTTCGGTTTCGATCTTCGGTTGCCCTTCTCTTTCTGAATCAGTCAGTTTTAAACTTCATCAAGTCGCATCTTTGGACCTTTCCTCTCCCCTCCCCCTCCCCCTAAAACAGGTAATTCTTCCCTATCTGGAGAAGGAACAATGGACTCTGCTGCCTCGCACACCTCGACGAGCCATGCGGCCGGTCACGAGGACCAAGGCAACAAGGCACGCAACTTTAAGCAAGACGGAAATCATGACGCATTCTGAAATCATCTGAAAATTTCCATCACTCCAAGCGCATACGAGTACATCCAGCACAGAGCTCTGCAAGTATTCCGTTTCTATAGAATAGCTGCGTTTAAGTTTGTGCCTCTTTGTTAAAGATGATTTTAATGATGTTCAGAAATTGTTGCCATGCCATGCTCTCTCTCTCTCTCTCAGCACTTCCTAGCGCATATCTGTTTCATGTATTTGTTTTTGTCGTCATTATGTTTACCATGTAGAGTAGTGTTTTAATAAACAGACGTATATTCATTTGTGATGGGTTTTCTGTGCTCACGCTCACAAACTCGGTCACTTAAACTGTGTCGATCTAGGCTACCTTTGCTCTAAATCCTGTTTGAGAAAGTAACGTTACTTATGGCCATGAGATAACGTAAAGTTTATAATATCATTGATGCAATCGCTGGACGAATGCATACAAATATTGTTATATATAATAACGATTATTATACGTATTTTCCTTTGAGCTAAACTAATTCCTTGACTGAAATTGATGTTTTAAATAACTAATTTCATGAATGTGATCTTTAAAGATCTGGTGGAGAATCATATTTGGTGAGCTAAACTCATCCTTATTTTAACATACAGCTAAAATCGCTACACCACCTTGTTCGACTGAATGGATAAGAGGATCCATTGCCAGGTTAAACAGCAGTGGGGACAGGGGATCCCCTTGCTTCACACCTACCCTCAGTGCGATGATCGGAGTATCACCTCCTCCGATCTTGACCCGCGTCACGCTGTCCGCGTAAAGTTGCTGGACCAACTCTACCATGTGCAGGTCCACCTTGATCAACCCAAGAGCGGCCATGAGGTGCTCATGGGAGATTGAGTTGAACGCCTGAGTGAAGTCTATCGATACCACTGCGAGCGGGCTGCTACACTTGATTTTGCAGTGCCGGATGAGGCCCCGGAGGACCTTGATGTTCTCAGAGCACCCGGGGGTGGGACAAAACCCCCTTTGACTAGGAGGAAGCGGGCAGGTCAGAGACAGTCACTTTGTGAGGATCCTGGTAAATACCTGTAAAATCAGTGACCCAATGGTGATGGGCCTCCAGTTGCCGATCTCCATTGCCTTCCCTGGGTCAGATGATTGGGTAGCAGTATCGACCAACAACTTTTCAGGCGGGTAGGTACGATTCCGGTGGTCCACCACATGTTGAACATGCGTGTGAGGGTCTCGCCCTCTGCGTCTTGTTGGAGGCTATCAGTTTATTAATGTAAATGATAAATAATGTAATACAACACCCCGTTTAAAAAATAATGGAAGGGAGACATATTATAGTTTGAAAGATAGTACAAAAGTTTATTGTTAATACACTTGACAGACAACATGAATAGCTAACCTGTCAAGTAACGCATCAGACCCTCACGCCCCTCCCTGTCCTCCACAGCCATTGCCACCACAGGCTCTGCTGCTGAAGGTGAATCCCATGAATTTTAATAGGCTTCTCCATGACTCTCACAAAGGTTATGTAGAGCACAGCATGTTAGCACCATAGATTTCACAAGGTTGACCGCACAGTCATTTCTTTGAAAGAAAATTCTTTGTCTTGCAGTGAACAACATTCACGGCAGTAGAAGTGGCTCAACAATGATGATAAGTTTGAAATCCCACCCACTTTGAAGCGGTACTAAACTGCAGTGGAAAAGCAAACTATGCCGAAGTGAAAAGAGCTGTACTGAGCCAAGTCGCACCAAACCTGACTGCACCATGCAGTGGCAAAGCACCATTATACCCACATAAAGGCCATTGTAATAGTCAAGTCGGATCGATATAAAAGCATGAATAATCATTAAATTCTCTCAAAATGATTAAAAGACAGAAAAGACTTGACTTTAGATATTTGCCTCAACTGAAAAAAAATCATCTTTTGTTTAAAAGGGAGCTAAGTTGTGAATCGTCTGCGTAACTATCAAACAAGATGCCATATTTCCTGAAAATGGACCCCAAAGGAAGCATATACAAAGAAAATAAGATGGGCCCAACAATAGAACTCTGAGGGACAGAGGATGAAACAAACTCACCAAGACGAACTGAAAAAGTTATTTCAGTGAGATAAGATCTGAACCATCCAAGCTTCTGTAGTCAGAACTTCCCACACTGCAACTGTATGTCTCGATTTTGCCAGGTATGATAAACTTTGTGGTTTTATTTTATTCTTATACTATGTTGATATTCTTTGCCTATTAAGTTTGAATTGTCTTTGTTTATTTTTAATTGAGGTTGTACCTGCCTAGCATAATAAATTGTTATTATTGATTTATTAAGAAATCTTCAGAGTGTTATTACCGGTAGATTGAAAGGAGCCTGTTTTGTTACCGCAAAATCGATATGTCAGGATAGGATGGACTGGAGTTTTGATTTTAAACTACAAATGGGGCATATTTACTAAAGCTCACATGAACCAGAATTCCACCCATCACCTGCCTTAGCAAGTTGCATGATCGTGACTGAAATAACGATTGTTATGTTTCTGAGCAAGCATTGGGCGGCCAAACTTAATGATATTAGTTTACCCGGCAACCTCTGACTTAAGATCAGAACTGACAGTTTTGTGACCGTGAGATCCGTGAACCCGGCCAGCGTGAAACTCTGTGCGACTGCAGGTCCCAATCGAAAGGATAATAATAAAGTATGAAGATTTACAGATAAATTAACTATGATCAACAGATACATTTGAAATGTCATATAAGTTATTTTATATTATATTAAAATTGGAGTCAAAGTCATGTAAATTGAACTAAATTGCAATAGTTCTTAAATAACTACATGTAGAAATCGCTGAGGAGAAGCAGAACACGAGATCCCTTCAACCACACCATTGGATTCCGTCGTTGGGCCAGTGGGCGGTCTTTTACTGTAATATGCATGCACATGATTAATCATCAATGGCCAACATTTCATTCAGCAAATGGTCAGCATATGTTGTTTTATCTATGTTTTTGCCTTTTCCATTTAATTCGTATTTATGAACAAGGCATTAAGGGGATTTTTATTGCAGTTAGTGTATGGTTTTGATTGGAAAGGGCATTACAGATGTAATTGCGCTTTCCGCCATATTGCTTGTCTTGATGTCATCCAAAGCACATTTGTAAGCGCTCTACCTCCTATTTTGCATACGGGGGAGGGGAGCAGAAGCTCATTTGCATTTAAAGAGACACACACAAAAACGGCGCGTTTTTCAATGCAGCCACAAATGGTCATGTTCAACATCTTGTAATGAAAGATATGTAGTGTATTTTGAGCTGAAACTTGAAAGACACATTCTGGGGATACCACTGACTATTTTTGAGATATACACACAATGAACTTGTTGAAAATTGAAGTGCATAGACCTTTGCCTGTTTATTGTCCTGAGGGCAAATCAGATTTATTCTCTGTCCTCCCCCCAACCCTGTTTCTTTCCGTCGTAATCTTTGTTCCCTCTCTCCCACTTGCTTTTCGTCCATTGTGTCTTCTTCCCTACCCACCACATCCCTTATCTCTCAACCTTGAGGATAAGTGATCAACTAAAATAAAATACAAAATAATTGAAATAAACACTGTTTAACACGTACAAAAACAAACTTCCTGTTAGCTCTCTAGCGCTGTTCAGGGTGGTGTGGCCGTAAGCGATAACTGACCGTCCGAGCTCGCCACATAAAGAAAGCGGCCAAATGGCCACCATGCGTTAAAACATTAAAGCACCTGGTATTCCCAGGCAGTCTCCCATCCAATTACTGACCAGGCCCGACCCTGCTTGGCTTCCGAGATCACACGAGAGCGGGCGTGCTTTTTTTTTTTGCCGGCATGCTTTTTAAAAATGTTAAATATAACATCTTTACAAAATATTTACATAAACTTTAAAACAAACAAAATAATATTAACCCAAACCAAGCCAGGTGAACATACAATTTTCAAGTCTTCATCCTTTTCTGGAAATTTCCACTTAGAAGCTTTTAAAACACAATATATTTGTTCTGTAAAAACATTATAGTAGTCATTTAAAAGTTTTTTCCATTTAAAATACTCATGCAGTCTTTTCATGTACAATTCTGTTTTTCTTTTCATCACAGCCCAGACATCCACAACAGTTTTTTCCTTTTTAGCTATAGTTCTTCTTTCCCATATTGCACTTTTCATTAACATTATCCACAGATTTATAAACTTTTTAATAACACACTTCTTTTCCCATCCAAACATCACCACTCTGTCCCATTCCATTATATTTTCTTCCCGCTCCTCAGTCAGATCCTTAACCACACATTTACATTTTTCTAAAAATCCTTCCAGTTCTTTACAATATAAAAACATATGTAAAAGCCATTCTTCTTTTTCTTTGCACACTTTACACACAGCACTTTGTTCCATCCCAATCTTATTTAAAATAACATCAGTAAAAACCACCCTGTGTCTTATAAAATATTCCAAACATTCTAACTTTACGTCTACACATTTCCCTCTCATATTTCTCCATATACATTCTTCTTTTAGATCTTTGAACTTTTCCACCCAGTACTTGTTCGTGGTCGGCTCTTTAAAAACATTGTCTCTAAAAACACGATAAAACATTTTTACTGTACATTCTTTAAGATCATGCATTTGTTCTCCTGATTTTACAGTGATGTTTTTCCCTTTTATCTCTTCTTCCATACCCTCTATTCTTTCGATCCATTCTTTTGGTATTGCTTTCTTTACGATTTCGTATTTATTTGTTATTTCCTGTATATTATATTCTTCATTAGCCTCCTCCATCGTGTCCACAATATATTGCGTTTTTAAAAAACCTTCTTTAAACTCATATAAAACATCTCTTACTTTTATTATTCCAACTTCCATCCATTTCTTTAAAAACAGTTATTTTCCTTGATGTAAAATGTTGTTATTTAAAAACAGAGGTTGGTTTAAAATGTTCTCTCTCCCTTGTGGCTTGTACTCAATTTTAAATAAAAACTTTCCCCAGGCACTAAATATTTCTCTATAGAATTCAGGTAGTCTTTCTGTCATCCAATTTTCTTTTCATCCACAATATGTCCTCCCCCATGTTAAAATCTCCACATTTGTTTAAAAAGTATTGCATTGTTTTCTTCCACTCAGATTTATTCTCTTCATTTAGGTATTTCTTAACAATTTTCACTCTCATAGCGTTTTTCCTTTGTTCCACATCCATTAAACCTCCCTTTTCCAACTCCCCTAAAATCGTGTTATAGGCTATTCTAGCCGGTTTCCCCTCCCATAAAAAATCAGTAAAACATTTTTTCAACCTCTTTTCCATCCATATAGGCATTTCGGAAACATATACACGTACCACAGTTTTGAGACCATTAAAACATTCAATATTAAAACCTTCCCCTTCAAGTTTAGATCCCTCGGTTTCCAAAAATGTAACCTCCTCTCTATCTCGGTTATCATTTGTTCCCACATGTCGTCTCTTGTTTTCTTCTCATTCTTCCCCATTAATATTCCTAAAATCCTCATTTCCTCCACTTCTTTGAAATTAAAAACATTAAAATCATTGCTTTCCCAAATCTCATATACATCGTCTTATCCTCATTTATTTTACTTTCAGACCCTCTACAGTATTCATTTATAATATTCATTACTTCCTTTACACTTTCTTTCGTTTTTACAATAATTGTCGCGTCGTCTGCGTATTGGAAAATCTTTCCTTTTGCCTTGCTTTTTTAGATTTCTATTCCTATAATTTCTTACTTTTTTTATATTTAGTCCTAGCGTTCTGATATTAGTGAGTATAGTAAGGCTGAAAGTGGACACCCCTGTCTAATCGATCTTGTGATTTTAAAACATTCTGTTAAAAAAACGTTCTTTGTTATTGCTCCTTTATATAAAATCTCAATCCATTTCGTAAAAACCTCTCCAAACCCATACCTCCTTAAAACGTCAAATAAATACTCACGCTCCACCCTGTCAAATGCTTTCTCAAAGTCCAGACTTATTACATATCCTTCTTCTTTTTGGTCCTTCATGTACCATATTGTGTCTCTTATACTCATCGTTATATCAGCTATATCCCTTCCTTTTTCTCCATACGCCTGGTTTGTTTTAATTATGCTCGGTATTACTTCTTTTAATCTATTTGCTAAAACCTTGGCTAAAATTTTTATGTCTGTGTTCAGCATTGTTATTGGCCTATACTTTTTTAAATCTTCTTTTCCTCCCTTCCTTGTATATATCAGTTTCATGATTCCAATCCTTGTTCTTTCATTCATTTCTCCTTTTTCAAAAATCTCTTTAAAAACTTTATTTAAAATCTTTTTTATTAAAACTCCTTTAAAACATACATAAAATTAAGTTCCCAAACCATCTATTCCTGGACTTTTCTTTTTATTCAATTCTTCTATTGCTCTTTCAATCTCTTCTTCTCTGATTTCTTGTTCGCACTCTTCTTTATCTTCCTCACTTACTTTTGTTTTTATCTGATTTAATAGTTTCTCTCTTTTTCTTCCTCTTCCACTCCTCTTGCAAAAAGATCTTCATAGAAATACCTTATTTCCTTTAAAATCTTTTCATTCTCTTCTACAATTTCTCAATTTTTCCCACTTATTTCTTTTATCGTTTCAGCTTTCCCTTTCTGCTTTTCCAGATCGAAAAAGAATTTAGTGCATTTTTCTCTTTCCACCACATATTTTGCTTTGCTTCTAACCCTCGCTCCCTCATATTTTTTTTCTTCTATCTCTTTTAGTTTCCCTTCCATTTCCTTTATTTTTTCTATATCTATGTTGTCTCCCAAATAAAAATTCCCACATTTGTTTAAAAAATAATCCATCGTTTTTTTCCACACGGTTTCATTTCCATCATCCTAATATTTTTTTACAATTTTCACTCTTGAACAGTTCTTCCTTTGTCTAACATCAAGCAACCCCAAACCACCTTTTTCTACTGCTCCTATTAACGTGTTTGTAGTGAAGTAGGCGGGACGAGACCGTGAGTCGAGGCCGGTGCGTGAGTGATAACGAGCGTCAGCTGTACGCGCACCGGTCTCGTATCACGGAGGAGATCGGGAGCATAAGATGACGAGCGACCGGACCGTCAATGAGAGAGGACCAGGCCTGGGTTTTAGTTGTGGTTTGTGTGTGTCGCCGGCAGTCGTCCGTGAGGGGCTGCCGGCTGTATATTTACTTTGTTGTTATTTTATTAAATGTTTAAATGTTTGCCGGTTCCCGCCTCCTTCCTTCCCTACTTTGAATTGTATTACAGTGTTGTATGCGACCCTCGTAGGTTTCTTTTTTCAATCCACAAAGGCAAGGGTGACACATATAAAACATACCACAATTTTGACACCATTAAAACATTCAAGATTAAAACCTTCCTTTTAAGACATAACGTTCTTAATTTCCATAAGTTCAGCCCTCTTTCAATGTCTCCTAAAATGCCTTCCCACATAGTTTTGTTTACTTTCTTTTCGTCTTCGCCCATTAAAACACCTAAAATCTTGATTTCTTTGACTTCTTTAAAATGAAAATGACTTGTCAAGTCCTGCACCTCCCCCAGTCTCATGTACACATTTACATTTAGCAGACGCTTTTATCCAAAGCGACTTACATTGCATTATCCTATACATTTATACATAGGTATGTGCACAACCTTGCATTGTTAACGCTATGCTCTTACCACTGAGCTACAGGAAAGCTAGTACACCATTCTGTCTTCATTTACTTTCCCTCCTGATGTTTTACAAAAACTCTTAACAATTTCCATCACTTTTTTAACACTTTCACTATAATTGTGGTATCATCAGCATATAGAAAACATTTTTCACATTTTACATTTCCTTCATATTTAATACCCCTTATACATATTTCTTGCCTCATAGCCAGTCCCAAAGGCTCCGACACCAGAGAATACAATAGAGCAGACATTGGACACCCTTGCCTTATGGATCTTGTCAATTTAAAACACTGTGTTAAAAACCCGTTACATTTGATTCTTGTTACAGCACCTTTGTATAAAATTTTAACCCATTTGATAAAATGTTCTCTAAAACCCAAACTCTTTAAAATTCCAAATAAAAAATCATGTTCCACTCTGTCAAAAGCTTTCTCAAAATCCAGACTTATAACGTACCCTCCAATGTTTTTTCATTCATGTCTTTTATACTTATAGTCGTGTCTGCTATATCTCTTCCTTTCACACCATACACTTGAGTAGTCTTAATTATGCTCGACAGTACTTCTTTTAGTCTGTTTTGCTAAAATCTTGGATAAAATCTTCAGGTCTGTATTCAACAATGTAAGCGGTCTATAGTTTTTTTATTTGGTCTTTTCACCTTTTTTGTACAATAATTTCATCAAGCCCATACCCATTCTTAAATTCATTTGTCCTTTCTTAAAAATCTCATCATACACTTCCTTTAAAATATTCGTTAAAACATCCTTAAAAACAATATAAAATTTACTCCCCAGACCATCTATTCCTGGACTTTTCTTTTTGTTTAATTTGTTTATTGCTCTTTCTATTTCCTCTTCACTTATTTCTTTATCACAATCTTTGTCTTCCTTTCCTACTTTCGTTTTTATGTGTTTCAACATCTCTTCTTTTCCATCCTGTACTCCTTCGGTTGTAAATAAAAGTTCATAATTTCTTTTCATTTCTTTTAAGATTTCTTCATTACTTTCCAATTCTTCTCCGTTCTCTTTTTTGATTAGTTTTATCGTTTCAGACATTCCTTTCCTTTTCTCCTTTGACTACATACTGAGCTTTACTTCTCAATCTTGCCCCTTCATATTTCTTTTCTTCTATATCTTTAAGTTTAACCTCTAAATCTTTATCTTTTCCATGTCCTTCTTTTCATGTTTTAATTCTCTTTCTAAATTCCCTTTTAATTCTTTTTCAGTATACCTTTTGCAGTTTTCAATTAATCTACAAAATCTTATCGTATGAGTTTTCACTAAGTACTTCACATTTTCCCACCACAATCTTTTATCTTCTAGATACATCGCATTAACTTTCACTATAAGCTCTTTTATCTCTAAAACATAACTTTCTCTTTTTAAAACCTCCACACCTGGACCTCTTTTAACCGTGCTCCAATCTCATTTCATATGCATCGATCTGTGATCGCTTAAACTCGTTTCCTCGTATTTCACTTTGTCAATAAAACCTTCAACGTTCCTTGGACTTAAAATCAAATCTATTCTGCTTTGGCACATAAAATTCCCAACTCTTTGTCTTCTCGAAAATTATCTCTTTTTCCCATTCTTTTCTCTCCATATGTCTAATAAATCGTTATTCTGCATCAATGATATCAGTTCTTTCCTTCCCGCATCCAGTTTAAAAACCATTCCATCCGCTATGTCCAATCTACTTAAAACAGTGTTAAAATCACCCATCAAAAAAACATTCTTATACTTTGTGCAGACATCTCTTAAAACTTTAAATAAAACCTTTTCTTTCTCTTCATTGGGCGCATGAACATTTACCACCACAAATTTTTTGTCTTCATAATC
>VCII01000122.1:325000-332500 GCA_006030095.1 Triplophysa siluroides | reverse complement strand
TATGGCGGACAACATCCACCACTAGTCCGCTCAGGTCACCACCTTTCGGCTAGTTTGAGCCAATCGCAGCTGATTTTTCAGAAGCTCCAGAGAGCTCTCAGTCCGTGTTCTTATAGGTCTGAGGATCACCACTCCATGGAACTTATGGCCGTTCAGACGCGGTTCTTCGGGGTGCCTATGGCGGACAGCATACACCACTAGTCCGCTCAGGTCACCACCTTCGGCTAGTTTGAGCCAATCGCAGCTGATTTTTCAGAAGCTCCAGAATCTTTTTGAATGTTGTTTCTGTTGTGTGCGATACCCCAGCCCGAGCATTCATCAGAGGTGTGAAGTCACACACCGCCTATCCCTGGGGAAGACTACGACGATGATGAGATGGATTGCACCCTTAATGAAACACACCTGAAAAAAGGGTCAGAATGTTTAGCCTTTGTAAATTTTATTACAGCAAATGAAGGACTAATATGTATTTTTACTTCTGAGCAGAAGGGCTTCTTTTCCCAATGCTCCAAAGATCCATAGGAAGCACAACACTCCTGTATTAGACCCAGGAAAGGATAACAGCTCCTTGCTCCTCCCAATTGGCCACAGCAGTCCCGACCTCCACCCAAGTGTCCACAGCAGTCCCGACCTCCACCCAAGTGTCCACAGCAATCCCGACCTCCACCCAAGTGGCCACAGCAGTCCCGACCTCCACCCAAGTGCCCACAGCAGTCCCGACGTCCACCCAATGCCCACAGCAGTGCCCACAGCAGTCCCGACCTCCACCCAAGTGCCTACAGCAGTCCCGACCTCCACCCAAGTGCCCACAGCTGTCCCGACCTCCACCCAAGTGGCCACGGCAGTTCTGGTTTCCAACCAAGTGGCAATGGAATTTCTGAGCCAAACCGAAACGAACACTACAGTACTAATAAGATCCGTACACCGAGACACGCCAACGCTAAGATCCGTACACCGAGGCACATCAGCGCTGAGATCCGTACACCGAGACACGCCAGTGCTGAGATCCGTACACCGAGACATGCCAGTGCTGAGATCCGTACACCGAGTCACGCCACCGCTAAGATCCGTATACCGAGGCACAGGAATGCTGAGATCCGTACATCGAGGCACGGCAGCGCTGATATCAGTACACCGAGGCACGGCAACGCTGTGATCAGTACACCGAGGCACGGCAGCGCTGAGATCAGTACACCGAGGCACGGCAACGCTGAGATCAGAACACCGAGGCACGGCAGCGCTGAGATCCGTACACCGAGGCACGGCAGCGCTGAGATCCGTACACCGAGGCACGGCAACGCTGAGATCAGTACACCGAGGCAGCGCTGAGATCAGCGAGGCACGGCAGCGCTGAGATCAGTACACCGAGGCACGGCAGCGCTGAGATGTACCGAGGCACGGCAGCGCTGAGATCAGTACACCGAGGCACATCAGCGCTGAGATCAGTACACCGAGGCACGGCAGCGCTGAGATCAGTACACCGAGGCACGGCAGCGCTGAGATCCGTACACCGAGGCACGGCAGCGCTGAGATCCGTACACCGAGGCACGGCAGCGCTGAGATCCGTCCGTAGCGCTGAGATCCGTACACCGAGGCACTCCAGCGCTGAGATCCGTACACAGAGTCGCACTGCACCTTCTGTACTCCCGTCAAGGCATCTTGAGCCACACCAGACCAGGGAGCAGACATCCAGTCCAACTTGTGAGTATTTGTAAGTTTGTTATAGTTATGTGTTAGTACAAATTCTCTCTCTATAAGCAATAAGGTGTGAGAGGCTGTGAGGCAAAGCGGAGTGATTCATTTACAAATTACTAGCCTCAAGTACCTTTTCATAACTGTTATCACATGATACAAATATTGGACTAATGCCAAAAAAATCTATCACTGCAATTCTCATGAAGTAAAATCCCTTAAACCTTCCTTTGGCTGGAGAAACTAGTCTGACTGAATGATCGACTGAACAGCGACAGTATGTTTAGTTTTTGTTGCTAAGGGGGCATAGTCATAAACAGAATCGTCGGGTGAAGCAGTTATAACTGTGCTTTATTGTGAAGTGTTGACCAGTGATGCCGGTAACGCGTTACTTAGTAACGCGTTAGTCTAATTTGACCACATTTTTCAGTAAAGAGTAATCTAACGCGTTACTTTTTCCAAACCATCAATCAGATTAAAGTTATTTATCCAAGTCACTGTGCGTTACTATTTTTGTCATTTTCACTAGTAAAATAAATTTTTTGCTTCTTGCGTCTCAGGGAGTGTAGTCACGCACGTGTAATTTAGCCCCTACCACGCGACTGAAATGTAAACTACAATGGAGGGGAGAGAGATGCGCGTTCCTAGCTGGAAATACAGTCGCGAGTTTGTGTCCTCTATGACAATATTAAGGTTCTCTGTACTCTCTGTGCTGGCGACAAAGTGCTATCTAGCTACAAAAACACTACGTCAAATTTGAAGAAACAATTGGAGTCGATGCACTGCACAGTCCAATTTACAGAGCAAGTCCCGCCAGGTGTTGCAAAGCAGAGAGCAGCAGGTCCCCCACCACCCAAACAACAAATGCTGGACTTTGGTGCAAAATCAGTAAGTGGGGGAGTTGAAGAAGTTGGTCGGGCAGTAGTGATGCGCGGATGGCGGTTAAATCCGCGGGCGCTGCGGATGATCCGCGGGTCGGGTGGGTCGGGTAATTAAAAAATACAATCAGATTAAGTGCGGGTGGATGATATCATATACAATATTAACAACATTTCTCTAAAAATACGAATGTGTTTTGTGTGCATTTTTCATCAGGCGCTAATTTGCAGTCATTTAAAAGAAATGCGGTAGAGGAAGGTCTATTTCTTAAAGCAAAAATGGAGGCAAACAGATCCGAGAGAAATGTAAAAAGGGAGAATTAAAAAGAAAAAAAGATAGAAAAGAAAAGTACCGTGTGGGAGCGTTTTAGCGAAGTGGTTAACGTATTAACAGTTAAATATGTCAGGTCAAGTAAGACTGATTTGACCGTTAAGTGAAATCAAGAGAATCAGTCTTTATATTATTTTTAACATTTTTAAGGAAATAGTCTTTAAGTTCAACTTAAAATGTCAGGAGATACATTGTTGACATTACTGTTAAAAATACACTTCCAATAAAGTGAGTGTTGGCAAAACCGATTGTCATTTTTATGTTGAGGCAGCGGGGGTATTGGCGGCAGCTGCTGAATGTAACTGATAAAGTAACGAGTAATCTAACTTAGTTACTTTTAAAATCCAGTAATCTGTACAGTAACTAAGTTACTTTTTAGAGGTATAATCAGTAATCAGTAATCAGATTACTTCTTCAAAGCAACTGTGGCAACACTGGTGTTGACCAATTAGTATCAAAGACTGGAAATAACCCTTCATGAAAGTTGCATTGATGCATATTTTTTGGCTTAGTACTATTGTGTAGAAACTGTTTTCTAAAAGCAAAAGGGTACTTGAGGCTAGTGCTGTATCGTGAATAAATCACTCCTCTTCCCACTGTGCCTTGGGCCCTACAGCCATGATTGATTCATGATAAAGCAAAGCCTCTCGTACCTTATTGCTTACGTAGACATCAATGCATATAGATTAACTCCATCCATCCATCCATCTTCTACCGCTTATCCGGGGCCGGGTCGCGGGGGCAGCAGTCTAAGCAGGGACGCCCAGACTTCCCTCTCCCTAGACACTTCCTCTAGCTCTTCCGGGGGGACACCGAGGCGTTCCCAGGCCATCCGGGAGACATAGTCCCTCCAGCGTGTCCTAGGTCTTCCCCGGGGTCTCCTCCCGGTGGGACATGCCCGGAACACCTTCCCAGGAAGGCGTCCAGGGGGCATCCGGAAAAGATGCCCGAGCCACCTCAGCTGGCCCCTCTCGATGTGGAGGAGCAGCGGATCTACTCTGAGCTCCTCCCGAGTGACCGAGCTTCTCACCCTATCTCTAAGGGATCGCCCAGCCACCCTGCGGAGAAAGCTAATTTCGGCCGCCTGTATCCGGGATCTTGTCCTTTCGGTCATGACCCACAGCTCATGACCATAGGTGAGAGTAGGAACGTAGATTGACCGGTAAATCGAGAGCTTCGCCTTGTGGCTCAGCTCCTTCTTCACCACGACAGACCGGTACAGCGACCGCATTACTGCAGAAGCTGCACCGATCCGTCTGTCAATCTCCCGTTCCATCCTTCCCTCACTCGTGAACGAGACCCCCAGATACTTGAACTCCTCCACTTGAGGAAGGAACTCTCCACCTACCTGAAGTGAGCAAGCCACCCTTTTCCGACTGAGAACCATGGCCTCAGACTATAGATTAACTCTTGTTCCTGAAATTGCTCTGAAGACTATTGGTTGAATAGTCCTATTTGTTATAGTACAGTTTTTGAGGGCATCATTTGTTGACACAGCTGTGTGTGATTTTTATGTATTCTTTTTTGAAAGAAAGAATAATACTAGCAAATACAGGACAAGTGGCAGAGCTGGCCACCGCTTCAAAATACTTTTTGTTTTTACCTATGTGGCTTAAGTAATTTATACTATTTATATTTCTTGCTTGTTTCTTATCTCAGCCCTCCTGCGTAATATATTAACGAAACAGGAAATGATAATGGATCAGCTGCGCATCATCTTTAAAACCCTACAGGGAATGAAATCAGCTGATGAGGCAGAGATTGGCCTGGATCAAACTATGTTGCCACAAAGATGTAATTTCCCTTCAGAACATGGAGGAACAACTGCAGAGTAGCCCTGACTTCCGAAAAAAGTTGGTATGTTGGCATATATTTATGGTAACACATGTACTTAAAATTGACTACAGTTTTGTCTCATTAACTTAAAAGAATAATTCAGCAAAAATGGGGAGTGGACATGAAGAGAGAAGAATAGGTCAAATTTTTCATCAAATTACATATCCAATAAAATAATTAACCAATTATCCACTCCGTTTTTTTAACAGCCAGATGCAGTCTCCTTGTGTCTGATTTAGTGGCTGACTACACAGTAAATGACAGTCAGAATAAAAAATAATTTTAGATAATAATTTGTGATGTACATCAATTATTCTCATCTTTGGTAGATCGTTTTGACATTTCATCAGCTGCCAAAATCATATCTGTACTTTATTAATGGTTAGAAAGTTACAACTTGTATTTGTGTCATTTGTTCAAAAAGATGCAATAAACTGATCTTAAACTTAAAGGTTGCCATGTAAGGGATAATGTACAGCCAGCTGCTGTTGTTGTCTCAGAATAAACCCAAACAGGGTGATCAGGGAGTCTTGTATCACACTGAACGGGTTTATTTACATTAATTAATTTGGCAGGCGCTTTTATCCAAAGCGACTTACAAGTAGGGTGTAGTGGGCAGATATCACTGCAGAGCAAACAGGGGTAAGGTGCCTTGCTCAAGGGCACTTCAGTCATTTCCTGGTGGCACTGAGATTTGAACCAGCAACCTTCTGGCTACGAGACCAACTCTCTAACCACTAGTCCCCATTTTGTGATAACAACCAGCTGGCTGTACATTATCACGCTTATAAAATGGCCAACTGCCTCATGAGTAAATTGATGGACATCAAACATTAATTTGAAATATTGTTTTAGCTCATTTGTAACAAATGCAGACCTTCCGTGAGGAAAACCCTATACTTGTACTTACCCTATACTTATCAAATGATGAAAATTCTGACATGAATTACTCACCCTCAAGTCGTTTCATAACCCTAAGACCTTTGTTTATCTTCAGAACACAAATGAAGATAGTATTGATGCGGTCCAAGAGCTTTCTGACCCCCCCTAGACAGCATCACAAAGTACAATCTAAGCACATAAATTAGTAAAGTCACATTAACTATTTTAACAATGTCTTAAATAACTTTCTGTGCTTTGAGTGAAAGTTGCGTTGCTATGGGGGCTCAGAAATCTCTCAGACCCAGTTAAAACTATCTTCATCTGTTTTCTAAAGAGGAACGAAAGGTCTTATGCTTGTGGAACGACTTGAGGGTGAGTAATTAATCACAGAATTTTCATTCTTGAGTGAATTATCGCTTTAAAGGGATACCTCACAAAAAAAGAAAATTCTGTCATCATTTACTCACCAAGTTTTTCCAAATCTTTATAAATTTCTTTGTTCTGATAAACAAATAGAAAGATATTTGGAAGAATGCTTATAACAAGACAGATTTTGCCCCCCGTTGACTCCCAAAGTAGGAAAAAGACATTTTGAAGAAACAATTCTGGGGCACTTTTCACTGCCATTGTATTTTTTTCTTACTATGGTAGTCAATGGGGGGGCAAAATGGTTATAAGCATTCTTCCAAATATCTTTATTTGTGTTCATCAGAACAAATAAATGTATACAGATTTGGAACAACTCGAAGATCAGTAAATGATGAAAGAATTATCATTTTTGGGTGAAGTATCCCTTTAAGGCAAGACACAGAGTTCAGACGAGAAAAATACTCAGTTTGGTTTAATAATTTGCAAGTATGTTGTATGTTATTAATTAGGCATATTTGTAGTAAATTTATGTGTAATATTAAACTGAACCTCTTTGTATGGGTTTTTCCAAATCTTTTATAAATTTCTTTGTTCTGTAGAAAGAGTGGAAGAATGCTTATAACAAGACAGATTTTGCCCCCCGTTGACTAAGTGACATTTTATCTGGGGCACTCACTGCCATTGTATTTTTCTTACTATGGTGTCAATGGGGGGGGGGTGTGCAACTACAGAGCGAAGATCAGAATGATAATATCAAGTGTCATATAAGTTTTGGGATAAACCCTGAATTTGGAGAGATTAAGTAAGAAATATTTCCTTTTCCATTAAGACGTTTTACTTTTCAAGTGGAGTCCAACGTTTGGGGGATCATCTGTGGGCGGAGGCCCATCTCAGTGATTAACTTTTTGATATTAACGAGCGGAGTGCAAAGCAATTTTTTGGTCTTTTTTTTTTGTTTTGTTTTTTGCATATATTTAGCTGTCAACGTTTTGAAAATACAGGAAACATTTAAAAGAAATATTAGCGTGAGGTAAAGCGTCATCTCTGCCCTGTCGCATTTCTGTCTGTCAGTGTCTGATGGTAAAGTCTATTATGCTTGTCTAATAGTAGTGGACTCACCTGACATTTGTGTCCAAATAACTGGTGCAGAGCAGGGCGAGCGTTTTTAATCTACTCTTATCAATTGAGTGCACGTTGGCGCTCAAGGAGCAGAGGAATGTTCACTTGCTCTGTAGCGCGATCTTAGCTTGGGAATGGATTGAAAACGCACAAGAGCAGCGCGAATACAACACCAGTACACATTATTACAGAAATTTTGTACACGGATTCAGCGCGAAGAGACGCAACAACGCCTTGTTCGGTTTCTTTTTTGCCTTGATACATTGCATCGCAGGTGTAGATATTTTACAGCTTCATTTTGCATTCGTCAAGTTTATGTGAATCAATTACAAGCTTACGATACGATACACATCTCGATATTTTGAACAAAATTAAAAAATGAAACTGAAATAC
>VCII01000122.1:182500-320000 GCA_006030095.1 Triplophysa siluroides | reverse complement strand
CAGGCTTATGCCACAACTTGCAAGAGTTGTGGCAAGGCCGTCCAGCTTTGCCTGGAGTTCGGGAGCGGAGTTGGCCAGCAGGATCATGTCGTCCGCGTACACAATGGAGTGGAGGTGGTGGTACTCCAGCTTAACCCCTATCTCAGGGTGGGCCCCAGAGATGGGCTCCTCCATTGCGAGGATAAACAGGATCGGTGACAACGGGTCCCCCTGCTTGACACCCCGCCCGGTTTGGATGGTGAGGGTGTCAATGACCGACTCCGACCTCCTCAGCACATTGCAGATGTAGTTGAGCATCGGCAACGGCAGCCCAGCCCTCTCGGCGGCCTCCCCCAGGGCTTCGTGAGAGATGGTATCAAACGCTTTTCAGAGGTCAAGGAACGCCAGCGGTCGCTGCCGATCGTGGCTGTTCCGGAGAACCGCATGCAGGACCGTACTGGCTTCCAGGCAACCGTCCCTCTGTAGGAAGACGTACTGCGTGGGAGAGAAGGCGAACTGGTCTCTCATCCGCCGGGCCAGGATCTTGTGCAGAGCTCTTGTGAGGATCGGTGATATAGCCAGAGGCCTGTAGTCGCTGTGATCAGTAGGTGATGGGATTTTTGGGACGAGCGTTATTCTTGCTTTTGCCAGGGGTGATGGAAGGTTCTCCGTCAGAAGAATCAGGTTCAGAAGACTGGCTAGCGAGGGAAGGTGCCAGGACAGCAGGTTGGCCGCTGTTGTCTTGTCTATCCCTACTGCCGTGTTTGTTAAACTCTTCAGTGATTCTCGCAGTTCTTCCACCTCAATTGGGTCCAGCAGTGCCCAGTGTTTTTCCCCCGTGGCCGTCCCCCTGATTCTGGCTGGGGGTCCTTCCTTTCCAATAATATTGGCCCAGAACTCTGTTAGTCCCTGAGGCGGTCGCGATGTACCCTGCGATGCATCTCTCCAGCTCCCATTCAGGACTGCTGTGGCCGCGTCCTTCCGACTGGTGTTCAACAGACGCTGTATCGTGGCATATTGTCTCCTGCGAAGTTCCTTCGGTTTACCGGTCGGATGTTGCTTCTCATGACGGGACCCCTTCCTGTGCCAGGTCTCTGGGAAGATCATGGCAATCTGTTCCTCCACAGCCCTGGCTCCATCTTCAGTACTGATCTTGTTCTCCATCAGGCACCTGGTTGTTTCCCTTAGGGATTGTGCTAGGAGCGGCGGTTCCCTGAGGTCTTTGAGGATGGTGTCCATCATCCTCCGTCTCCATTTTGCGCAGGGGTCCTGCACCACGGTCAGGGCAGGGTCAGGATGCACCGCTTGGACCGGTGATAGGGTCGGCGGCAGGGCGGGTGGCAGGTCAGGGGGTGTTGAGCTCGTGGGTGGGGTCCATTTAATGCGGGAGGGTTGCCTTCATCCGAGAGGATAGCTCTTTCTTCGTAATGCCTGGCTGCCAGATGGAGTTGGCAGTGGCTCGAAGAAGGGCCTCCTCTTCGCTCGACCATTTCATTCCCGCAGTACGGGGGAGTGGGGTGTGGGAGTCGGTGGGGCAGGTGGTGCTTTCAGGTAGGGGGGGTGGGTCCTCGGGGGTCCGATGTTGTGGAACTGGGGCTGGAGCCTCCGGCTGCCATTCCAAGATTCGTAGTCTTCTCTTAATGGCCTCATCTGATCGGAGCGGGAAAAGGCTCTGCAGGTGGTTGTAGAGTGCCGCCTTTGTCATACCGCTGTGCCAGGTCTGATTGGCCGACTTGACCAGAAGGCTATCTTCATGCCCAGTCCACATCTTCCTTCGGCTTGCCTTTAGGACCAGAAGGCTATCTTCATGCCCAGTCCACATCTTCCTTCGGCTTGCCTTTAGGACCAGTCTTTTCTCGTTCACCGCCTGAGGGTGCCTGTGGTGTCGGTGCATGCCCAGGCTCCTTTCGGTGGGGAAGTGTCTATCACAGTCGGGACATCCCCATTCCGGTTCACTAACGATAGCAGCTTCAGATACAATGTCATCATTGTTGTGGTTTGCCCCTGGCCCGGAGGGGCCGGGGTCTTCTTCTTTACTATGATTCGTCGTAGCCAGTAAGTTACCCTCCCGGTGGGCGGTTACCCCCCCGGGAGGGTGGTCCGGATCTTAGCTTGGGAGGGGCGGTCACCACGAGGTGACCACGAGGAGGCGCCCGGACCATATGACCCCCTTAAGAGAGTCATAGTTACTCCCTTAAGAGAGTCATAGTTACTCTAGGTAGCCCCCTCAATTTCGCGAGCAGTCCACATCGCCATCGGGCTAACAGGCTCGCGGAAACGGTCTCGCGGACGCCGCGCGGGGAAGACCCCGGATTTTTCGGGGGTCCGACGCCTTGGTCAACCGAAGGGGAGGGGGCCCCGAGCGGACCTGGGGCGAAAGCGCGCCCCCCCACCCGAGGGGGTCCCGACGGGAGACGCGCCAAGCGGACAGCCCCCCAGCCGCGCTTCGGCGGTCGACCACAGTGTGGCGCCAAGCCCCCGCGCCCTCGGGGTCCCATTGGCGTAGTTGGGGTCGGCCGGCGCCCCCGGATGTCCGCGAACGTGATTCATCCCACTACCCGACTATCTTTGGCAGGTGGTCCAGGGACCCCATTTCTTCTCGCCGATTGGTCCCTCTTTTGGCGGGCGACGCCCCCTGACACGCCCCCCGTACCACCAAAGCACTATTTGTCCACTGACCAACGCCAAAGTGGTCAGGTGACCACGGGGACCCCCCCGCCCCCCCCGTACCACGGGGCACTATTTGACCACTTACAAACTAAATTTGGACATGTCCACCTGCAGTTTATAGTAATGGGCCACAGGTATTCAGTTGGTGGACACACTTTAGAATAATCTATATGCAATGAAGACCCTGTTAGTCTGTTGGTACACTTAAGTAGACATGCATATGTTAGCAGCAACTCACAGAGTGCTTTATTTTGCTTAAAAATGCATTTTTCTAAACGGAGAAATGTCCACCTGCAGTTTATTTTAAAGGGCCACACGTATTGAGTTGGTGGACACACTTTAGAATCATCTATATGCATTATGGACCCTGTTAGTCTGTTGGTACACTTTAATAGACATACATATGTAAGCAGCAACTCACAGAATGCATATTTATGCTTAAAAAATGAAGTTCCACGAACTCACTACACGTGGTCCATTCATATAAACTGCAGGTGGACACTTCCTGTATGACTTAGTGAAAAACGGGGCAAATGTCCACCTGCAGTTTATGAGAATAGGCACACTATTAAGTTGGTGGACACACTTTAGAATCATCTATATGCATTATGGACCCTGTTAGTCTGTGGTACACTTTAATAGACATACATATGTAAGCAGCAACTCACAGAATGCATATTTATGCTTAAAAAATGAAGTTCCACGAACTCACTACATGTGGTCCATTCATAAACTGCAGGTGGACACTTCCTGGGTGCCATTTTGTAGTCCTGTAGTTTTTCTAATTAATGTATTCATATATGATTATAACCCCTTATTCCCTTAGTACACTTTAATAGACATACATATGTTAGCAGCAACTCACAGAATGCATATTTATGCTTAAAAAATGAATTTCCACGAACTCACTACACGTGGTCCATTCATATAAACTGCAGGTGGACACTTCCTGTATGACTTAGTGAAAAACGGGGCAAATGTCCACCTGCAGTTTATGAGAATAGGCACACTATTAAGTTGGTGGACACACTTTAGAATCATCTATGCATTATGGACCCTGTTAGTCTGTTGGTACACTTTAATAGACATACATATGTAAGCAGCAACTCACAGAATGCATATTTATGCTTAAAAAATGAAGTTCCACGAACTCACTACATGTGGTCCATTCATATAAACTGCAGGTGGACACTTCCTGGGTGTGTAGAGTTTTTCTTAAAACAATGTATCATATATGATTATCCTTATTCCCTTAGTACACTTTAATAGACATACATATGTTAGCAGCAACTCACAGAATGCATATTTATGCTTAAAAAATGAATTTCCACGAACTCACTACACGTGGTCCATTCATATAACTGCAGGTGGACACTTCCTGTATGACTTAGTGAAAAACGGGGCAAATGTCCACCTGCAGTTTATTAGGCCACACTATTAAGTTGGTGGACACACTTTAGAATCATCTATATGCATTATGGACCCTGTTAGTCTGTGGTACACTTTAATAGACATACATATGTTAGCAGCAACTCACAGAATGCATATTTATGCTTAAAAAATGAAGTTCCACGAACTCACTACATGTGGTCCATTCATATAAACTGCATGCGGTCCTTTCCACCTGCAGATTACAGTAGTAGTCCACACATATTAGGTTGGTGGACACACTTTAGAATCATCTATATGCATTATGGACCCTGTTAGTCTGTTGGTACACTTTAATAGACATACATATATTAGCAGCAACTCACAGAATGCATATTTATGCTTAAAAAATGAATTTCCACCAACTCACTACACGTGGTCCATATAAACTGCAGGTGGACACTTCCTGTATGACTTAGTGAAAAACGGGGCAAATGTCCACCTGCAGTTTATTTTAAAGGGCCACACATTAAGTTGGTGGACACACTTTAGAATCATCTATATGCATTATGGACCCTGTTAGTCTGTTGGTACACTTTAATAGACATACATATGTAGCAGCAACTCCAGAATGCTATTTATGCTTAAAAAATGAAGTTCCACGAACTCACTACATGTGGTCCATTCAATAAACTGCAGGTGGACACTTCCTGGGTGCCATGTTTGTAGTCCTTTGTAGTTTTTCTTGATAATTACTTTTTTGTCCAATGTATTCATATATACGATTAAAGAAACACCTTATTCCCTTAGTACACTTTATTAGACATACATATGTTAGTATCATTTCACAGAAGGCTGAATTATACCCTAAAAAGGGTTGTCCACCAACTCACTACACGTGGTCCATTCATATAAATTGCTGGTGGTCACTTCCTGCATGACTTGGCGAAAAACGAGAAATGTCCACCTGCAATTTATTTGAATGGGCCACGTGTATGAAGTTGGTGGACATAATACTTATTAACAATGTTTAACTGAAAAATATTTATTTATATGTTTCAAAAACCACATTATTCAATGAACACTTTATTGTTCGCATATATGTTGGTATCAAATCATTTAATGCTCATTTTGACTATTAAGATAGCCTCTTTTATGTTCAAGGCCTCATTTTCAAGCCTCATCCATTGAAATGAATGGGTTGCAGAGTAATACATAAAAAATGATATAAAATACTTTTTGGGCACCCACGCATTTGGCCTTTCATTATGTCGCTTGTGGGACTGTGACTGTAAAGTTTGGGGTCTCTCGGGACCCCCAGGGCCTTTGTGGAAAATGTCCTTGTATACATTACATTTTCATGGAACACCTTCCCATGGTCTGTTCTATGAAGTCACTGACGCATACACGCGCTGTTATTACATTGCGTGCATGCTCCTAGGCCTGCTCTATGCACGATGACACATTGCATGCGCCATCCAATGGTTGAATCCGACACGGTCTGCTCTATGCACGATGCATTCAGTGACACGCATTCAGTGACGCATACACGCATTCAGTGACGCATAGACTCTCCCTATTTTGACCTTTTGACCCCTAAACAAAGTCACAAAGTCGCCCGACTTTTCCGCACGACCGTGGATGATGGACGGTTGCTTGTGACCCGGTTTTGGATCGGTTGACCCTGTCGGGGCCACGTCCACGAAACCCATATGGAAAAGCCATTCAAATAAGCTATACGAGGAAATTTCCAGGAAGGTCCGAGGGGTCCCATATTTTAGATTCTGGCCCGTCGGGCGGCCCCCGACAACATATCGAGAGCACATCGCCCTAGAGGATTAGGGAATGTTTTTTGCACCCAATCACAAGATTAAGCACAAAGCCTTGTCTCTCATATACCACTGAACAGCTTATGAAGGTTTAGTGTTGGGGAGGGATTTTTTAGGAAAGGTCTAAGAACTTTGGACATTTGGGGGATAAATGGGGGGCTTCTAGACAACAATAATCTGAAATATCCAGACCCTTCGGCCTATCGTTTCCCAACGGGAGGGCTTCCACCTACCATCTATGCCAATGCGTTTTCATTAACTGATTCGTGGACGACTCTCCCTATTTTGATCTTTTTACCCCTAAACATAGTCACAAAGTCGCCCGGCTTTCCCGCACGACCGGTGGATGATGGGCGGTTGCTTGTGACCCGGTTTCGGATCGGTTGACCCTGTCGGGGCCACGTCCACGAAACCCATATGGAAAAGCCATTCAAATAAGCTATACGAGGAAATTTCCAGAAGGTCCGAGGGGTCCCATATTTTAGATTCTGGCCCGTCGGGCGGCCCCCGACAACATATCGAGAGCACATCGCCCTAGAGGATTAGGGAATGTTTTTTGCACCCAATCACAAGATTAAGCACAAGCCTTGTCTCTCATATAACACTGAACAGCCTTGTGAAGCTTTCAGAGGTGGGGGATGGGGTTTTCAGAAAAAGGTCTAAGAACTTTGGACATTTGGGGATAAATGGGGGGCTTCTAGACAACAATAATCTGAAATATCCAGACCCTTCGGCCTATCGTTTCCCAACGGGAGGGCTTCCACCTACCATCTATGCCAATGCGTTTTCATTAACTGATTCGTGGACGACTCTCCCTATTTTGATCTTTTTACCCCTAAACATAGTCACAAAGTCGCCCGGCTTTCCCGCACGACCGGTGGATGATGGGCGGTTGCTTGTGACCCGGTTTCGGATCGGTTGACCCTGTCGGGGCCACGTCCGAAACCCATATGGAAAAGCCATTCAAATAAGCTATACGAGGAAATTTCCAGAAAGGTCCGAGGGGTCCCATATTTTAGATTCTGGCCCGTCGGGCGGCCCCCGACAACATATCGAGAGCACATCGCCCTAGAGGATTAGGGAATGTTTTTTGCACCCAATCACAAGATTAAGCACACAGCCTTGTCTCTCATATACCACTGAACAGCCTTGTGAAGCTTTCAGAGGTGGGGGATGGGGGGTTTTCAGAAAAAGGTCTAAGAACTTTGGACATTTGGGGGATAAATGGGGGGCTTCTAGACAACAATAATCCAAAATATCCAGACCCTTCGGCCTATCGTTTCCCAACGGGAGGGCTTCCACCTACAATCTATGCCAATGCATTTTCGTGGACGACTCTCTATTTTGAACTAAAAAGTCACAAAGTCGCCCGGCTTCTGCATGATTGGTGGATGATGGACGGTTGCTCATGTCTATATGCTATATGCGTGATGCATGCACGTGTGGTTATTTAGCATGTGCATGCGTCACGGTCTCTTATGTGCATGATGCATTCAGTGACGCATACAGCGCATGCATGTTTTACGGTCTGCTCTATGCATGACGCATGCAGTGCATGCAGCATCATGCAGTGAGCATGCATGGCAATGCATCACGCATGCAGGGCGAGCATGCGTGGCATTCTGCTCTATGCGCAACGCATGCAGAGCGCGCACGCTACACGGACTGCTCTATGCATGACGCATGCAGTGACGCATACAGCCCGTCACGGTCTGCTCTACGCATGATGCATGCAGTGACGCATGCAGTGACGCATGCAGGGCGCGCACGAGTGGCGGAAGGCCTTCCACCTGTCACCTATCCAATACGTTTTTGATAGGGGGTTTGTAAACAGGCCACTCTAATTAGACCTTTGAGGATAAACTGAGCGTTCTACAAGTTGTTGCTAACATATGTGTGTCTAATGAAGTGCACTGACTGAATAATGTGGTAGTTGATGCATTTAAATGAATATAAAGGCACATTTTTGCTAATAAGTGGGTTGTCCACCAACTGAATACACGTGGCCCATACATATAAAACTTGGTTTTCCCCCACCCCTCCCCCCCCGTCCCCACCCTAACCAGAAGTATTTTATAACCTTTTTAATGTAAACTAAAAAGCACAGTGATTTCAATGGCAGACACTTAGAAATGAGGGCTGTTTTAGCTATGTACTCATCCACTTTTAAACCCTTAAAGAAGAAGCCACGGACCCGAAACTGCAGGGCCTGATTCGGGGGTCCGTGACAGTGGTCGCTGAAAGGCTCGATGTCCTCTGACCTTAGAAACCTTGTTTTCTGGACCTTTGTTCACACCCTGACCTTCAACATAGATTCCCGATTTTTGTCAAAACTGAACATTTTACGTGCTGTTTCCTAACCTGTGTGTGTCTAAAAGAGTGTTCTCACTGAACAGTGTCGTTTCTGACACCTAGAAATGAATATATACACTTTAAATATTGTTAAAAAGCATCATGTCCACCAACCTACTACACGTGGTCCACTAATATAAACCACACGTGGACAGGCAATGCAAACACACTAGAAAATGGATCCATTTTCTAGTTAGAACACACTGGAAAATGGATTGCATTGATATTGCTTTTTAACAATGTTTTAAAAGAGTCAGAAACAACACGATTCATTGAGAACACTCTTTTAGACACACATATGTTAGAAACAGCTCGTAAAATGACGAGTTTGACCTAAATTCTGTCATCTAATACGTTGAATGATGTTGTCCACGTGCAGTTTATCGAATGGGCCAGGAATAAATGCTTGGTGGACATTGCACAGAATGGGCATTTTAAACGTGTAAATATTATTTTTTTTGTTTTAAAAACCACAAAGCTCGATTACCACGCCCACTCAGACAAACATATGTCAGTCCCGAGTGGCAAAACGCAGGTTCTGGTAAAAGTAGTTGGGAAGCGGACAAAAGTGGTTTGGTGGTCGGGGGCGTGGCCATGGAAGGGTCTGCGGGGTCGAAGGTCAAATCGGCACCCATAGTTGATCAGTGGACAAATAGTTGTTTCGTGGACGCTGCCACCCATGGGCAGTAAGCTGGCATCCGCCCCCCATGCAAACAAATGAGTCGTGGTACTCATATCATGTTGGAGGACGAGCGGGGAAGCCGAAGTACATGGGATAAACCTGTGAGGGACGCATATGATGTTCGTGGACAGAGGGCTTGGGGGTCTCCGAGGGGTGCCATGGCGCGAGAGCGCCCCTAGTGTTGTCCTCACACCCCCTATCCGGGGTCAGCAGAAAAAGAAATGGTCTTACCACAGGGTAAGGTGAAATCACCCACTTCCCATTTAGATAGACGCTACGTGTCAGGTTTTTTCACACTACGATCCATCGCAACACTATGCGGCAAATGGCAGATTATTTGAATGGGACTTTTTCCACGAACCCCCTATTTGTACTTCCTCCCGCCGTTTACCCGCGCTTCCTTGAATTTCTTCACTTTGACATTCAGAGCACTGGGCAGAAATCACATCGCGTCAACACCCGCCGCAGGCCGTCGCGATACTTTGTTTTAATTAAACAGTCGGATTCCCCTGGTCCGCACCAGTTCTAAGCCGGCCCTTGCGGGGGTCCGGACGAGGGACCTGACACCCCCCTCCGCGCCAAGCCCTGCGCGCGCGTCGCCCGGCCAACCGCTGCCGGGGCCCGCTTCGCGCCTCGGCCCGACCGACCCGGCCCTTAGAGCCAATCCTTATCCCAAAGTTACGGATCTGACTTGCCGACTTCCCTTACTAAAAGGAGTTGTTTCCTTGTCAATGTTGCTCACAGGGGGTGTTGTGCCAAATACTGCTTCCATAACAAATTCCTTCCAGGGATCACAAAACGTGCTTCGTGAGTTGAAACTGTTTGATGTACAATTGATGAAGTGGTTTTGTTAAGATCTAGACACCTATGTAGGCTATCTATACCTACTCCCTTCCTCCAGAGGGAGTCTGTGTTGCAGGCTAACCTCCTTTGCTTAGTTTCCCACTCGGGTCCTATAGGGTGTGGTTGGATCTAGGAACTAGATAAAAGCTGCGTGCAGAGTTGAGGGATTGTTTTGGTAGGCCCGGTTAGCATGCATTAAGTGCGAAACTGGTAAAAGTTGGTCACACTGGAATCAGAACTCTCATCTTCCGCGTCAAGCACAACTTGTTAAAAGTTGGACGGGAGTAATTAATTCACACTGGTCGGCGCATCGCCTTTGTTCTCAGCTGAAAGCAGGGACGGTAAGCATCTGTTATTGACTGTTGTGTGCAATTTAGGAAGCTCGGTAATCGAGGACGCACTTTAATGGAGCTATCCTCCTCATTCTTAGCCTCCTTGGTCTCAAACGGGAAGCTTAGTGGCCGAGCAGAGCACCAGTAGTTAATGCAACTAAGAGCGGGCATCCTTAGTGCAAGGTAGCTATTCATTGATGTAATTATATAATGATTTAATTCATAAATGTGGGACATGCTGTGCGATTGGTTTGTGGTTTCCCTGCTTAAACGTGTTGAATTATTGCTGTGGGTAAAAATAGATTTTAATATATTTATTCTGTGTGATATGTTGTAAGTGTGATATTATTCCGCGTGAAACACTATTTTGTAACCCAGGGAAGGACAATACAAATAGAAAGAAACTTGTGCAGTTGATTTTATGCTATGTGTGCTTATGGTATGTTTGTGATTTGTTACAGAAACGAAGTGCTTCTCGGTGTAATTGCCGCTTTTCCCCCCTATTGTAATTGTATAAATTATACTGTACCTCCAAGGTTTATTGTATATTTTGTTTATTAGTTTGTTTTGTTTTTTTTTTCCTTTTTTTTCTTTCTTTGAATGGTCTGACAAACATTATTATAACATTGTGCAGCACTTGCCCAAAGCCAGCCTCTAGCTTAGATGTGGTGTGTTGTTTCACACGTGTTTTGAGCTTGCTGTGTACAGAGTTTTCCTATTGGGGGTGCTGTGCTAATGGAGATTGAGGTATTTAATGCACTGTGTTTCTGTGTGATAGTGAGGCCTTGCTGTTGGCCATTTGTGTGCCTCTGGACAGTATTATTTGTCAACCTTCAATATTTTAACCATACCAGTGGTGATAATAAACTGAGATAAATTTTTGTATACCAGTCTTCTCCCTCTTTTTTTAATTCTCTAAGATACCTGTTGAAGGGAACTAGGTAATGCTATAAAGAAATCATTAACATAATGTTACATTAATACTCTAAATAAGTCTGCAATTTCTGCAATCAAATTCTAAATTTATTTTATCATGTGATACTTAGTTAGTGGCAAATTACAAATCTGCAATTCAAATACATTCCCCAAATTTAACTGTAAACATTTCATATTTTGTACTGACTTCAAAGTCTATCTGTAGTACACAGCACAGAATAATGACTGAAAAAAACTCCTAAACACAGCTTACCCTTTTGAATAAAACAACAGAATGAAGCAGAATGATACATAAACTTGATCATTAATACTGTTCTTTGTTACCTTAACAATCAACAATGTATAACCCCTGTGCAACAGTGAGTGTTATATTTAGATCCATCATTTTTATACTGATAACAATCAAGAGACTATTACGAAACATACAGACCGGTTTGAGGTTGAGATCCGTTTGGTGGGTGGGATTTGGCACAACAGGCACTTTTATATTGTCAATAAACACAAAAAAAATATTTTTGCCTTTAATTATTGTGAAAGGAAATTTTATTAACCCAACCTTTCTCTTTATTCTCTTTATTAATATTAAACATTGTCTTTCTCTGTTTTCCAAAAGTAAACAGGTGTTTATGAAATTGAAACTTGAGATAAAAATATATATTGAGTATTCAATACTTTACAAATGTGAAGGCAATAAGAACAATGAATTTGTTTAAGGACTTGGCACTCAAACTGGGCCGAAAGACCCTGGCTTGTGTTTATTTTATTTTTGAGAAATGACAATAATGTGTTACTGTTAAGTTATGACAAAAACTTCCTCATCATTAGGCTAAGCTCAACTATCTCTCGCGGTAATGTGCGTCTTGTGTCACGACTCCATTGTGTCTGGGCTTCCGTGCATGCTGCCAGTCGTCATTCGTCATTCGTCGGAACCTGTGAGCATATCGGGGAGACACGCATTAAAGACTTCAAGTCATGAAGCGGTAGCTCACCATGCTTCCTGTGCAGCTGGTTTTTATGCCGGCTGAGATCAGATCTTGACGACCGGCAGCTGCGCCTCGTTAGTCCCCTCTGTTCCCATGGCGACGCTGATTGCGCTATAGGGGACTCGCCACAAAAATGTAGTAACGTTCATTTGCAACATTAACAGTTAGAGGATTTGCAAAAATCTTAACAGCTCTCATGAATCAGAATTCCCTTTATACTTAATGACTTTTAATGACAAATTAATGACAAAATTTATGAGTCAGTATTTAAATGTCACCTGAATTTAACGTTACTTGTCGTAATGTTTACATGTAGTCATTTAGCAGACGCTTTTATCCAGAGCGACTTACAAAGACTTTAGGGAGCAATAAGTGATGTCATACAGGAGCCATAATACATTAGGTGCCAATACAAAGTTACTGGTTCAACAAAAGCTAGACCACTACCTGTTTTTTGATGGGTTTTAAGTAGTTTTTTGAATGTTGTGAGAGATGTGGTTTACCGGACAGACTTAGGAAGAATGTTCCACCAGGAAGGAGTTGTGAATGAGAATGAGCGGGAGAGCGATTTACTGCCCTTATGGGAAGGCAATACAAGACGCCGCTGGTTTGCTGAACGAAGGGATCTTGATGGGGTATAGGAGTGCAGGAGTGTGTGAAAGTAAGCCGGTGCAGATCCAGTGATAGTCCTGTAGGCAAGCATTAGTGACTTGAATCTGATACGGGCTGCAACCGGTAGCCAGTGGAGAGAGATGAAAAGGGGAGTCACATGAGTCATTTTGGGCTGTTGGAAGACGAGGCGTGCTGGGGTTATATATGTTTGTAAGCTAGCTAGGGTTATATTGTTATTAGCCAACGTTACGAGTGTTATCACCACTTTAAATAATTTGTGTATTAACTGCTTATGTTAAATATTGTAAATCACGAGCATATGTTGATTCACTACGTTAGTATTTTGTGAGATTGTCTTTAATATGAACTTTGTAACTTATATAGAAGTTTAGCACACTATATAAGGGTTTTTCCAAGAACGGAGAAGGGGGTGACATTGCAATCCTACTCCATTAATAAAGTGGCTTTTGTATCAAAACTCGAGGCTCATGAATAATTATTCAGACACGCAAAGAAAATTCACAACAGTTTCTGGATGGGAGACCTAATGGGAAAGCTGGGTTGCTGCTGGAAGAGGTGTTAGTGAGACCAGGTGTACGGCATGCATATTAGGACATCGTCAGACCTCAGCGACAAAACGGCATCAGTTCTCAACAAAACAGCGTCGGCGCTAAAGTCTCGAACAACAAGGAATCGGGCAAAACGGCCTAAGACTAAAAGGCTCGGCAACAAGGCATCCTAAGACTAAAAGGCATCAGCTCTCGTGCAACAAGGCATCGGGCAAAACGGCCTCAGACTAAAAGGCATCAGGTGACTCTAGAAATGGCAACGCCCCCCCGCGTGACGTCATTGCCGCAAACCGTTTTTGAACAGCACTTTTACGGCAGACAAACAGGTACACGCGAAAGGTACACATTTCCATGAGTTTTTACTAGTTTTAATCGTTACACTTTATATATATGCAACATTTCTAGCCTAAATTGCTTAATGCAGTTAGCATGCTTAAATGAATGTTCCTTATCTTTCTTATATGTTGTGTGTGTGTTTTTATGACAGTCAATCAAGAATGGAGACAGAGAGAAGTATCAGTTTTGAGCTTGGTTGAACGTTACTATTACTACACATTACAAGATTTACTGTACAGACCATTTATTATATAACTTTTGTAGCTACTATGTTTTTCTTGTAGCCCAGAATTGATCAATCTTGTTTATTTGAATTTTAACTTTCCACTGAATTTCAACGTTAAATGTGCTAGGCAGTTTATAAATTAAATAAAATTGCCTTAACTTTAAGTGGATGAAATGAAAATTGCTTTTTGCCAATGGATGTAAACAGAAAGAAATGTGCTCTGTTCTTGGTGCTTCTGGATTTAAAATCAGGTGATTTTGAAATTGTTGTTTGTTACTGTTTTACTGATAATACTGAATAGGCCTGTAAATTCGTAATACAAAAATACATTGAGCTTTCTTATAATGCGACATAAGCTTGTTCACCAAATGTTCACAGGATTTTTTTCATCATACAGTGAAAGGCATTTAAGAAGAAGAATTAAATCTCTTGGTTTGAGGCGGAAGAGTAACAACCGCCCCTTAACGAAAAACGGCAAGCTAATGGTGTGCACTTTCAATTAACCTGCATTTAAAAATACTTGATTTTGAAAATACATTTTATAAAGTTCCTTTGTATTTAATTAATGGGTCTAATGCAAAATGTATGTTTATTTTCAGAGTGAGTTGAAACACTGGTCACCTTGGCAGGGTATCCGTGCAATGCATAAACTGGTACGGGATGTCAGAGGAATCCGGCCTTACATATGTAAGTTAAATAATTTTACTCAACAGACTCTAAAACGTGTGTGATTTGCAGTAAACATATTAAGTAACCAATGGATGCTGTCCAACAGAAATTGTCTGCAACACACACACCTTCCCCTTCTTCAGAGAGATCTGACCTTAGAACAAAGACTATGGAACACTCATGATATTCGCAAGCAACAGAATGTTGCAGGTCCATTTGGGAAGCCAGACATTCTGTTCACATCACCGCCACAAGGTATGTATTAGTTTGATCAAATTAAAGGAATAGTTCACCCAAAAATGAACATTTTGTCATTATCTGCTTACCCTCTAGTTGTAACAAACCTGTAAACATTTCTTTGTTATGCTGAACACAAATGAAAAGTTTGTATCCAAGTAATTTTGGGTCACTATTGACTATTGTCAAAAGACAAAGTTACATACGTTAATTAAAATACGTTAATTAAAATATCTTCACTTGTGTTTAGCACAACAAAGAAATGTTACAGGCTTGTAACAACTGGAGGGTAAGCAGATAATGACAAAATGTTCATTTTTGGGTGAACTTTTCCTTTAAAATGCTTGGATGCAAACTGGTAGTCTATTTCTAAAAAAATGTTCTCTTCGATATAGGTTTTGGTGATATGCTTTGCACAGTGGATGATGACCTTCTCCAATATGCAGAACAATTTGTGTGTGCTGCAGATGAACCACTGTTGGTTGCAAATGAAGCATTCAAAACAATATCTGGGGCCATTCTTCGAGATACAAGCTTCCCATCATCTCCAGATGGGTCTCTGGCAGCTTACCTCATGTTGGTGGAGAAATTCACAACATGTTTGGATACCATCCACATTTGCAAAAGCAAATAAAATATACGAGTTACTGTCTAATGAGACGTTGTAGTTAAAATTATCTGGTGTTAAAATTTTAGGTACTTAAAAAATCTGTAGAGATGCTGATATAATACAATATATGAGTGAATAAAAATGACCAAACAAAAAATATGTAAGATGTAATCTTTACTGAGTATTTGTACATGGTACTTTCTCATTCAAACCGCAGAAAATATTTAAACTTTTATCATCAGGAATAAGGAACACCCTGACAGATAAAGAACATTGACTAGCGAGCTGAATAATATGACAGTTAATGTTTAGTTATGAGTTATTTGCCATTTTTGACTGTAACAGCCTTTGTAAAAGAAATATGATTTTGTAAGTAACGAGACGTGTTTTTTTTCTGTATACAAATTCTGTACACAGTTGCAGTCAAAAGTTTACATACAACCTGCAGAATGTGAAAAATGTTGCAAATTTCAGAAAAATAAGAGGGATTTTGTTAAAAATAAAAAAAATATTTGAACATTATTTTGTTTTAATTAGAAACTGCACTGAACAAGCTAGTTCACACAACAGATGTTTACATATAGTCAACAACAAAAAATAAGCCAGATTAAAAGTTTCCACACACCTGATTCTAACTACTGTACAATGTTAACTGAACAGTTCTTATGTTTTGTCAGCTCTGACCGAACAAGAAACTCTATAACAAATAACTGACATTAATTGTTCAGTTAACATTGTACAGTAGAAAGAATGAGGTGTGTGGAAACCTTTGAACTGGCTTATTTTTGTAAGTTAAGTTATTAAATGTAAATAATAAATGATGTTTTTGGTGTTGTTGACTATACGTAAATATCTGCAACGTTTTCCATTTTCTGCAGGTTATATGTAAACTTTTGACACATTTGTTATTTACCATTTGTAACCATAACGGCTCTGGAGATCTAGCCCCTCAACAGTTTTTAAGGAGAGAACAACAGATGAAGCTTCAGGTCTTGATGCTGGGTCATAGTGTACCATCATAGATGAAACTGTATCTTTCACACAGATGTTCCAGAGCGTGTGACTGTGCATTTTTTGTCATCAGGCTGCACAACTGCTTCTGGTTTTTTACTGTCCTGGGCTTCAACTTTGTAAAGTTCAAGGTATGTTACACCCAAAGACCAGGGCCCGTATCCCTAAAGAATTTTTGTGCAAAAAGTGGCTCCTAGCGGCCAAATTCTAAGAAAATTCTCAGAGTCATGACGTTTTCTTAGAATTTCCCCTAAAAGTGACACGAAAATCCCAGTTAATATAAAAGCTATTCCTCAAGATTCCTAGCGCTTAAAAGGGCTCCTAAGGCGAGATCTGCTAAGAGCAGGGAAGAGGACTTTTAGTGGCTTAGGAGTTCCCCTAAGCAGCTGCACAAAATGGCCAACAGAGGAGGCAGGAGAGATGTCCTGCAAACACTGGATGACAGAGAATTATTGAGACGCTACAGATTGGATCGTGCAGGAATCATGTTTGTGGTGGACCTCCTTAGAGATGCAATTACTTCACCAACTCGACGCCACAACGCTATTACACCGGAGAAGAAAGTAATCACAACCCTGAGGTATTTGGCAACAGGGAAAATGCAACAATGCAGCAGTGATGACTTGGGTCTGTCCCAATCCTCCGTCAGCAGAGTCATCACCCAAACACTGACAGCTTTGTCACAACCTAATATTGTGACACAATTTGTTTCATTCCCGCTGGATGCCCGCACTTTACACACACATAAAAGGGCATTTATGGACATTGCAGGATTCCCTGGCGTTGTGGGTGTAATTGATGGAACACATGTGAGAATAATTGCGCCATCAGAGGACGAGGCAGTCTTTGTTAACAGGAAGAATTTCCACAGCATCAATGTGCAAATAGTGTTCAATGCGGCCTGTAAGATTTTGGACATTGTGGCTAAATGGCCAGGCTCCACACATGATGCGAGAATACTCTCTGAGAGTGGCATCAGACAGCTTTTTGAGAGACGCTATGTGCCAGCTAATTGCCACTTGTTAGGGGACAGTGGCTACCCATGCAAACCATGGCTCCTTACACCTTACCTCCAGCCACGCCAAGGGCCCCAATTAAACTATAACAGGTAAGCCAAACAATACAAAAATCATGGAAATGAAATGCAAGCAATATGTTAGAGCATCCAAGTAGTGCAATATTTCCATAAAATAATTAAAGGTCTGTATTCTATTGTAGGGCCCACAAGACAACAAGAGCGGTGGTGGAGCGTGGCGTAGGCCAGCTTAAGAGGCGCTTTCATGTTCTCCACGGAGAGGTGCGGCTGAGGCCTGAAAAAGTCAGCAAAGTCATCATAGCCTGTGCAATATTACACAATATTTGCAAGGTTAGACAAATTGCAGAACCTCTGGAGGATGGCGATGAGGATGAGGATGAAGACAACGATGAGGATGGTGGTGAAGAAGATATTCACATTCCACAGGGGAACCTAGCCCAGAGTGGACTGCCTTACAGGGCAAACTTCACAAATTTACATTTCAGGCAAGCTGTAGCCCCATGTCATTTGAGAACTTGTGATGGTATTAAGAACTACCACAGTTTTACTGCACATCACCTGCAATTGTTAAATGCAAGACACAGAACACAATCTGTAAATGGTTATTTTTTAGGTGTTCAATTTTAGGCGGTAGTATTCCTCCTGAAGGGAAAGGACTTTTTTTTGTTGTTCAACACATCAATTGTGAGTTGCAATCTTCTCTCCTGCAGGGATGCTGACGGAGCAGGTGCTTCGGATGGGAATGGTGTTTGATCCGCCGGGCTATCCTGAGTAGCAGCTGCAGATGGTTCAGGCGGCAATCTTGTCGGCAAACTTGATGGGCCCGGTTCTTGTGATGTCTCCATGCTACAGAAATACATAGGCCTAGTGTATTTATTGTTTTGATTAAATTAATTTAATACAATGAGCATGGATAACACATGAAATGGCTTCTGCAATGAATAAACACTGTTGATATGAATAACCCTGTGTCCTACCTTTGCTGCATTTCAAGGCCTGCATCATTGACGTGTCAATGCCTGTTGGCAGCCCGGTGACACTGACCTCAGAGTGTCCCAGGACTTGAAAGACAGTGTCGGCCACCTGGGACAGCCGCTTTGCAGGTGGTCCACCCCCTAGAAAGAAACAGTCAATGAACACAGTACTTAGGCATGTAAATTAACTTTGCCAGCAGGAGCAAGTTGCCAGATTATGTGGTAGGCTATAGTATTTTGCTCACCTGTGAGTGAGGATTCCCGCTTGTGTGCTGAAATCTCATCTTTTGCTTTGGACTGCAGCACATACCACCTTTTCTCACAATCGTCGCCTGTCCGCACCACCAGTGGAAAAGAGGCATTGATTGTTTGGGATATTGTGTCCCAGGCGCGCCTCTTGCCTTGGCTAGTGACAGTTGGGCCAAATTTTCCTCGTAACATACCTTTATGTTCGTTCACCAACTGGGCCAGCAACAAACCTTGCTCCTCAGTCCAGTTTGGCTTGCGATTCCTTTTTTTCTCCATTTTCTGTGTTTGTAGGATATTTGTTAACAAGCCTTCATAAATAGACCAGCCAGCAATCACAGACATTGATAAAAGCTGAGCCGTGTTACCCTCGTTAAGACCACACTGAGTTGTAACGTTGTAATTTCTACTTCATTACGGACAGCCCCTTGAGATAGGCCATCTTGTTTTCAATGGGGTCCATATGGGAGTGAAAGTAAAATATGCCAGCTGGCATATTTTGTACTGAGCAAATAAGACACGAATCATTATTTGAACAGGGTGTAATGAGCTTAAGTTTTCACATATTTTAGATTCTAATGTTAGGCTATAACCCCTACAGCTTACTATTCATTTTCCAGATATTTTCTTGAAAGTGAAATATTATTTACAATTACAGTCTGCATAAGATTAGAGTGTATAATATGTTTATTGATTTGAGGGTACATCCTTTGCTCATTATCACCAAAAGTTCATTTTCATCAAACTTGTAGGATCAACCAATCACGGCTTTTGAAATGATGACTCATACCTAGCAACGGGGTCAACCACACCTCCTCACTAAGATAGGATTTTCCATCCATTCCTTGCTCAGAGTTCACTGAAAATGTTCTGGAATCACTTCTAAGCTAAAACTCCTGGCAAGGAATTTTTAGGTTAAGTTAGGAGCTCTCTGAGAGGATTCTCAGAATCTTTAGGGATACGGGCCCAGATGTCTGAGCTTCTGGAAGCCTCTTCAAATTCAATTAGACATTCTGGAGCCATGTAAAGAAAAGTCACACCCATTGGTCCTATTTTCCCTCCAGTGAATCTGCTTCCTTGCCACAATAAAACTGCCCCTTATGTTGGCAAGTCCCCAGTCAGTAAGCACAGCCTTTTTGGAGAATTGGTCAACCTGTTTTAAAGATGGGAAAAATAAGCAGTTTGGCAAATCTCTAAGGAGATGAAAATTGAAAATGCTGTCATTGTTTACTCACCCCCATGTCATTTAAAACCTTGATGACTTTCTATCTTATGCAAAACACAAAAGAAGATAATTTGATGAATGTATGTGTCACAAAACGTGAGGAAGAACCCAAATGCAAGCAGCGGGGATGAAGGGGCTAACAAAAAAACTTTAATTTACAAAACACAAAACAAAGACCCCCGAGGGGGTAAAACAACAATACAAGGGATAAATAAGAACAGGCAAACAGGGACGTAGACTTAACTAACACTATACCAAAAACTGGGAAGACTCACAGACAGGAAGCAAGACACAACGTCTTCAATAACAGCACTCCCTGGAACCGAACGCTGGGACACAGCGTAGGAACTGATTCAAGGAACAATATAAATGCAGGTACAAGCAGGTACAACAAGGTACAAGAACAAACGAGCACAGGACAGAGAAAACAAGGGCATTAAATAGGGAGACGAACAAAGGATAAATAACAAGGAACAGGTGCTGGGGATAAAGCACTAATGGGAAGGTAACGAGGAACGAGAGGGGCGGGGCCATAGACGAGACACGAGAAAGCACATGACAGCCAATATATAAGCCATGCCATGTCTTTCTCACACAAAACCCTAGGCTATGCCATAACTCCGCTGCAAGAACAATAAACATGACATGATAGCGGAATCATGACATAAGCCCCCCCTTAAATGAACACCTCCAGGTGTTCACCAAGGGGTAACTAACAAGACAAGACAGACTGGGTAACAGACAAAAACCAACAGAACATAGAAAACATGATTAGGGGCAGACAGGCAAATATCACACTTGGGTTAGGGTGGCATAATAAAAATAACAGACATGGGAGGGGGGGCGGGGCAAAACAAGAGTTCCTAGGGGGCAGTCCAAAAGGGTATGGGTAGGGTGGGACAGTCTTAGGGGGAGTCATAGCCCGGGGTGGCGCTCGGGAGCGCGAAGCCCCGGGGGGATTGACGGGAGAAGTCCAGTGGGGAACAGGGGCAGGCTTGGCTTCCGGCTGGAAGGCCGGCTGGGCGGGGTTTGACACCGGCTGGAAGACCGGCAGGAACACGGACTGGATTGCCGGCTTGCACACGGACTGGGTTGCCGGCTGGCACCCGGACTGGATAGCCGGCTGTAGCACCGGCTGGAAGGCCGACTGGCACACCGAACAGGACTCCGGCCTGGATGCCGGCTGCACTGGACTGGATACTGGACTGGACTGGACTGGCTTGGACGCCGGCTGCACTGGACTGGACGCCGGCTGCACCGGACTAAACGCCGGCTGCACCGGACTGGATACTACCCCCCTCCTCGGCTTCCTCTTCTTCGACGGGCCCATGGTAGGTGTGGCCGGTTGCGGAGAAGCGGTGGGGAGCACGACCAGCCCCGTGATGGAGGAGTCAGACGGGGACCCCCAGGATTCCCGTCTCCCCCAGGATTCCCATCTCCCCCGCTTGCCAGTGAGGCCGCGAGGTTGTGGAGAGGCTGCAGAGGCTGAGGGGGGGATTGTGGCGATGCCCACAACCTCGATCTGCAGAGGACCACCCTCTGGTAACGTGACCAGCAGAGATGAGTAGCTGGTGCGCGATGTGGTCGCGGACTCCGCACGAGACGCGGCGGCTAGCCACACGGCGTCGAAGTCCAACGGCCTTATCGCTCTCATCTCCGATCGGGAGAGTGGGTCTCTGAGACCGGTGTTGAACAGCACCGCCAGCTCCTCCTCCCGGAAGACGCCTTGTCCGGCGATGTCGAGGAACCTCTCCACAAACTCATGCACAGTCTCACTCCCCTGTTGAAGACTGCAGAGGCGACAGGCAACACTACAACGGCCAGTGTTCATGGCTGCTTGCTGGGTTCAGTTTTGGCTCGTTTGTTCTGTCACGAAACGTGAGGAAGAACCCAAATGCAAGCAGCGGGGATGAAGGGGTTAACAAAAAAACTTTAATTTACAAAACACAAAACAAAGACCCACAAGGGGGTAAAACAACAATACAAGGGATAAATAAGAACAGGCAAACAGGGACGTAGACTTAACTAACACTATACCAAAAACTGGGAAGACATACAGACAGGAAGCAAGACGCAACGTCTTCAATAACAGCACTCCCTGGAACCGAACGCTGGGACACAGCGTAGGAACTGATTCAAGGAACAATATAAATGCAGGTACAACAAGGTACAAGAACAAACGAGCACAGGACAGAGAAAACAAGGGCATTAAATAGGGAGACGAACAAAGGATAAATAACAAGGAACAGGTGCTGGGGATAAAGCACTAATGGGAAGGTAACGAGGAACGAGAGGGGCGGGGCCATAGACGAGACACGAGAAAGCGCATGACAGCCAATATCTAAGCCATGCCATGTCTTTCTCACACAAAACCCTAGGCTATGCCATAACTCCGCTGCAAGAACAATAAACATGACATGATAGCGGAATCATGACAGTATGTAACAGAAAACTACTGGTCCCCATTCACTTGCATTGGTTTTGTGTCCATTGAATAGAAGTCAATGGGGACCATCGGCCTTTGGTACAAACATTTTGGAGTGAACTATCCCTTAAAAACATGTAATAACTTCTTTTAACATCCCCATAAGCAGCTGTTAAGCACATTACTTACCAGGATATTGTCAGGCTTCAGATCCTGATGGATGTCATTTTTTGAATGGATGTATTCAACAGCCATTGAAATGTCCAGGGCAACAAAATGACTATCGTTTCCTTCAAGCTACGAAAATAAATTGAAATTACAAAATATTGAAGGGTTTTTATTTGCATCACAAATCTCATGACAGTTCACACAGAGTACATGTTTAAAAAAACCTCATAGGAGCTAAGATAAAAACCTTATTGAAGAGTGTAAATGTATGTACTCAATAGCATGTCAAATGCTGGTTAAACCCAATATTCACAAAAAAATGATTGCACGATTACACTTAGTTCTGCGATCTGTAACTTCTTCGTAGACATCCCTGTTTAAACCATAAATTGTGGGTTTCTTTACGTGTGTTTAAGTGAAATAACCTCCAAATAACAGTTCCCATGTAATGAACACCACCCAGGCACAACTTACTGTTACTATTACTGTTATTAAGCTAACCATTGTATCGTTTTAAACACTTTTTATATACTTGCTTAATAACTAATTTTTGTTCTTTTCAGTGTCTCAAAACAGACTCACCTTAACACAAGCATTTTCACTGTGTAGCACATTATCCAGGGTTGTACCGTGAATGTATTCATTGGCCAGCAAGAACATGTTTTCAGTGTGGGCTGCTGCCATAAGTCGTACAATATTGGGATGGCTCATTCGCCTAGAAATGACATACATGCATACATGTAAAATTGTCATATTATAAATGTATAATAGTCATTTTGCAGGCCATTACCAGCCTATGCAAAAAAACAAGATAAAAAAATATTGTACATTGAGACGAGAATCTCATGCTGTATGTCCTGATCTTGAAGTCCTGCTATGCCATATGGAATCCTCTTTATGGCAGCTGGGGTTCCCTAAAAAGATCCTCGATATACTTTCCCAAATGTTCCTTCACCCAACAGGTTCTGTTTACTGTAACTGATTAGTGATTCGTCCACTAATGGCAGGCGTTGAGAATACATTGTAAGATATCAAATAACGAAGACACAATCTACGTCAACATTTAACCATTTTTTTTTATTTTTTAAGCAAGGCAAGATTCCAGTTTTAGAATCTTTTTTTTAACATAGGGTATTACTTGACTAGTTGTATTACTTACATGATGGTAAAAGGTGACTACATCAGATGACACATAAAACACCTCATTTTGTGGGCAAACACCTTCTTCCATGGGCCTCTCTGGATTAGGAGTTGCAATTTGGATCTCTGGAACTGAGGTCTCCCTTGCGCCCTGATCTGGAATTAAGAAAATATTAAAATGAAAATGATGTCAAACATACACTTTATACAAAATACTTTGCCTAGCTCTCCTACATACAGTTCTTAGGGTCATGTTTGTCAGGCATCCTATAGAAAGGAATCCATACAACTTTTTTCTGAATCCTCAATAGATATATGATAACATATCTACCATATTATTAACTTACTATCTTCCCTTCCTCTGGAGCTCTGTTTTATTCATCCATACTGAACAGCTTACAGCAGCTTAAATGTTATTATTACAAGACAATATTTAACGTCCATTTATTTATTTTTAATGTAATGTCAGCCAATCATTAATGACCTGAGCTGTTCACACAATTTATTTAGGTGCATAAAGAAGTGTTTCAAAAGCCTTTTAGTGTTCCACACTAAAAATAACAGAATGCCACTTTGAACAACATGAGGACGATGCCTAATTTCTGGGTAAATTATTCCTTTAAGGATTTACCTGTACCTGAATCGGCACTAGCGGATCTTGCTCCACCTTGATCTGAATTCGTGGACGTTCCTGTGCTTCCACTCAAAGATCTCTCTGAATCAGCACTTGTGTTTCTCCTAGAACTTTTACCTAAACTTAACGATTCCCTGAACCTCTACCATATATATCTTCTAAACTTTGTTGTGATGATCTTCCTACACATCTAGATCCCTTAGGTTGGAAATCCTACCGTCAAAAAAAAACTAAATAAGTATCAGGGCCTAATTAAACATCTTCTTAAGACATTGTTTATAGAGACATATTGACAAAATTTAATGTTGTTTTACCATGTCCGAGTCCCAATTAGCATTCCAATTCCGACTTGCAAACCCATTCTGGAAAAATTGTCCGAAATTGGAAACTTGATTGACTCCATATTATATATATATTAATTTCAAATCATTAGCAACAATAAAGTGGTATTAACAAAATGCATAATGTTGTCACTGGAATTGAAAACATACCTAATGCTGAACTGCTTTCACCGAGGCAGATAATATCTGTAGACACAACAAGATACGTTATAAGAACTAAAGGGATCATAACTCAGACATTAAACATCTCCTTTCGAAATCTACAGTACAATGGGTATATTGTACAATGGGTATAAATACCCATTTCTCTACGTCCAATATAAATGTTTCTCTTCCAGGGAGTTGGAAACTCAGAGACAGATCCATATTCTTGGCTAAACTGCTCCTTTGTCCACCTTGAGCCATCTGAATGGCAAAGAGTAAATGTACTTCCCTCTCTTTTCTTTTCTTTTCTGTCCAAAATGCATCCTGAGCAATACGTATCAGTTCATCATAATCTTCTGTGCCTGCCACTAGGATCTTTGGGGGGGGGCTTCTTTAAGAATGACTTTTTGATATCTGCCTGGTTTTTTGGATGTTCGTGGTTTCCACTCCATGGGACTCATTTTTATCTTGCAATACAATAGAAATATAAGGTTGGTAACATTCCTTAAAGCTAACACTAATCATGTTAAATAGTTATAACAACACCATAAGCTCTCACCTTTAACAGGGACTTTTCTTTCCGACGAAGGGGAAACTGACATTTTTCACCTGGGGTTTTATTAAATGTTTTGCCTTGGTAAATACTTGTGCTGCATCTTAATAAAGAGATTGGTTAATATTTTCTACAGTACAGTAACAAACAGTAACAGCACCCTGAAATAAAATAACTGGCAACTGAGCAACAAAACAAACATTTTTATGATGCATAATTTAAATTATTAATTTTAATTGTGTCTCCTTACCCATAAATGCCTTCTCATTTTTTTCTTTTGTCTCTATAAAATTAGAAGGAAATATTTTAAATACAGAGCAAAAGGAATAAGGAAAAATAGGTGAATAAAAAGGTTGGAAGGTGGAATACCCAATGTTCCTTGACTTCCTTCACTATGTGCCTCTTCTCCACAATAAATGTTTTACTCTGGCATCAAAGCCCTTTTGTGTTCAGAGTTCATCTAGAAATAAAAGTGAGTAACAAATAAATTTCAAGCATATTACAACCTGTAGTATGCATCCAGTCACAAGCAAATATATTATAATGTAATATTACTGTTTGCATTACATACCATTTTCCAGTTGTTTACGTAATTCATCGTATGCTTTTATCTTATCCATCCCTTCAAAGAAAAAGATGTTTGCACATTTCACTTTGATTAGCAGAACACCAGTTTATACTTAAATTGTTTATTTTTAACGTTTTCATCAAGTCATAAAGTGTATTTATAGAATGCCATAACGTATAATAAACATTTTAAGCAATCAAACATTTGTAACTTTTAAGACAATACAAGAAAATCGAATAATGTTTTAAATTGCAATACCCCGCCAACATTGGATTGTACATAGTTTACAATCCAATGTTAAAAGCTGTTTACCTCCAATTAAACTCGCTGAAAAATGTCCCAACAATTTCTTTCAATTAATTAACAAACTCATGGAAATGTGTACCTTTCGCGTGTACCTGTTTGTCTGCCGTAAAAGTGCTGTTCGAAAACGGTTTGCGGCAATGACGTCACGCGGGGGGGCGTTGCCATTTCTAGAGTCACCTGATGCCTTTTAGTCTGAGGCCGTTTTGCCCGATGCCTTGTTGCACGAGAGCTGATGCCTTTTAGTCTTAGGCCGTTTTGCCCGATTCCTTGTGATGGACTCTATCTGTCCTGCGTGGTCAAAAATTGGAAAGAGGCAACTCTAATAAATGTTGAAGTTTATTAATCAGAATCAGCGCGCTGGGTTGTCTCGACACAGTGTCTTACAAAGAACCAACCTAGCGGATTGATTTTACAACATATTTATAGTGTGTGGTGTCGTGTATTTTCTTCTTTTCTTGCAGAGCTCCGCCTCGTCCTCCAATCAGCTTCATTCTCCTTTGTCTGCAACACATCACATGACACGACATCCCTACACCCAAATTCTGCATAGCTAAGTACTCAGATAATGATATGTGTGTGCATGCACTTCTTTGTTCCACCTTTGGTCTTTGACCCTTTAATTTATTGTCTGCACTCACATTCCTAGAGGCACCAATCAGCATTATCTGCTGCTTCCCCCAATCTTTGTACACAAGACTACACACACACACATATACATACCACATCCTGTAGCAAACACATTCCAATCAGCCCTTAACTCCTCAGAGTTTTCTGCCTAAACATTTTCATTAAAACACACACATATTATGTTCATCAAAACTGTAATAAAGAATAAACATTTAAACGTAATAAAACTTATTAAAAAACTCCTTCAATCCCTCTCTTGACCTCTGAAAGAGGTCACACTTCATCATTGTCATCACCCTCATCATCCGTAAATAGGTTGTTAGACAACAGTGGCATACTGTAAGGGGTTTGGGTGAGATCTTTCTTTTCTATTGCAGCCACAATTAAACGGTTACATAATGATCTGATACATGGAATACAGCAACATCCACAGGTGACCAAAATTCCCATGAACACAGCAATAGACACAATTATAGACATTATCAGTGCTTTCCATTTAACCAAGGCTCTATCCAACCAGTCCCCAATGGGATTGTCCACTCCAGAATGTTCCTTCATTTCAGATGCCTTGGTGACTGAACCATCTGGCGCTGTGTTATTGGGGATAAATGTACAGCAGAGGTCACCAAACATATGACATACCCCACCTTTTTCTGCCAGTAACATATCCAATGCTACAGCCATCAATGAAGTTGGTGCCAATTGGTCTTTTAGGCCATCAATAGCATCACGTGTCAAGTTGGCTAACCTCATAACATTGTAATGGACGTAATTTATTACTCTATCCCATAAATTCTGATCATCCTTCTGTGGGCCGGGCTTCCATGATCCTGTGTAAGCCACCACCTCTGACCATGATCTACACCATATCCTATCGTTCTGCCCATAGGTTGTGTGTCTACACGCCATAGAAGAAAAAACGCTATCTGTACACACATAAACGTCATATCCCCTGTATGAACTATTATACCCCCCGCAATTTATCACCTGGCACAGATCAAATGTATACGCCATGGTAGTAATGGCCTGATACCTCAATTTCACTCCCCCGTATCTTGTCAGACACTTGTCTGATGTCGATGCCACCGTGTCCCGTTTTGGTCTAGTAATATTTTTGTTGGCCTCTTGCAACTTCTCGATACCAAAAATTATACTCACTATGGTGATTGAGACGACAACGAGCAGTCCCATACACGGCCAATTTTCCCACAACTTCATTTTAACCTTGCCGTGTTCCCCAATTACTGAAACAATGACATATGTAATACACTGTGGTTTTAAGAACCTAATTTATCACTTCTAATAACGTAAATTGAAAATCAAATGTAAAGTTATAGAAAAAATGATAGAAAATTAAAATACTCATATAAGGGAAGAAACAATCAAAACTGATTGTTTGTAAAACAGAAAATGATTAAACTGAATAAGATGATTATAATGAATATATGGTTATGGTTATGCTTACTCCTGCAAACACTTTACTTAAGATATTCTGGACTCTTTGGAAATCTAATTTGTCCAGGCCACACCACAGCCGGGGTACAGAAACATTTTCCACTCTGTGTTTTACACACCAGTCTCTCATATGTGTCAGGCTTTTAGTGAAATTTTCATAAGTGGGGAGGTTAGTACACTTCACTTTTGTGATTAAGTGAAAGATGGCTCTACCGTCTTCCTCGTGGGTCACTGCACAATCACCCGTTCTTTTGTTTTGTTGTCTTACTTTCTCCACCCTATACCTATTTTTAAATGTCACTGCAATACCTGCTCCATATGCACAGTCTTCACTTACACAATGTGCTAATGGTTCACTCTGTGGGCTTGAAAAAATGTCACCTTTTTTGTGCTGAATTTTCAATTTTCCTGTTGTTGTCTCTGGTCTTATACCCTCCCTCTCTTGGACCTGGCTACTCAGGTCCACAGATGTCTCAGCGAGTGACCTGTTTGGTGGATCACAGTTAACACAAGAGGACAAATGATACCAGGTGTCGCCTTTTCCTGCCAGGCGGACACAGTGTGAAGTTCTGTCAGTTACTCTCAAAGGTTCGCTCCACCTTGCTTCATTCCATTTCCTGCGAAATTGCTTCAGGCGGACCCACTGTGAAAGTGGAGGAAGCGGTTCTGGCTTACTGAGAGGTGGTGCCTGCTGAGAGAAATGTTTGATCATTGCAGTTAATTTGTCAAAATACATGCCCTGTGAACTTTGTATACAGCAGTCAGGCTGCAATGGCGTTGATGGTCCTGGAAAAGGTCTACCTGTAAACAGTTCAAAAGGTGTAAAGCCAGAAATTCTGTTAACAGATGCACGGACAGACATTAATGCAAGTGGAAGAGCTGATAACCATGTCAATTTGGTCTGTGCACAGATTTTAGCCAATTTTAGTTTTAGTGTCAAGTTCATTCTCTCCACCTTCCCTTGAGATTGTGCATGGTATACGGCACCAAATGCATGTGTCAACCCAAGTGATTGTTCAACAGCACGTAGATGTTCGTTTTTGAAATGTGATCCGTTATCTGATCGTACCCGTCTTGGAAAACCATAATGGGTAATGTAATGATTCACCAGACATTTAATGACTGCGGTACTATCTTCCCGACTTGTAGGGTATGCTTCAGGCCAGCCAGTGAACTGGTCAACCATCACTAACAGATACCTTTTCCCTTGTACCCTCTCTATCATGTCTGTGAAATCAATAACAATTTCTTCCCCTGGGCCGCGTAGCGGCGAGAATGCCCCTTGCAACTGTCTTAACGTTGGCTTGACATTATGTGTCTGACAGATTGTGCATGAAAACACAAAGTTTGACACCATGGCTGACAGAAACGGGTGCCACCAGTGTCTTAGGGTCTTCATCATTTGTTTCGTGCCCACATGCGAATGTGTGTGTGCCTGGGTCATGATGGAAGATGACAGATTTACAGGCATGGCCGGGTCCATCAGGGGCCTGCCATAAACCGTCTGGGGCACAAAGTGCTCCATATTCTTGCCATACTGATCGTTCTTCCGGTGAACATTTCATTTGCTCTTCAACCAAAAGAGGTCTGCTGAAACATGGCAACAGGTCGTCTGAATTACAGACAGTCTGTGTCATCATGGTTGCATGGTAGCCTGCTACGGTTTTTGCTGCCAGGTCAGCGGCTTCATTACCCTTTGTAATAGTGGTGTCAGTTTTGCTGTGGCCTTGGCATTTTATGACAGCTACCGCTTCCGGAATAAGCAGTGCTTCCAGCAGGTCCCTGGCCTCAGCTTCATGAATGATGGGCCTACCTGAGGTGGTGACAAACCCACACCTTTGCCAGACCGGGTAATTCGACATGTACTGCCCCAACGACATATGCGGAGTCGCTGTAAATGTTGACCTTCCCTGTCCCTGTTATTCTTAAGGCCTTTGTTACTGCTATCAATTCTGCCCTTTGTGCTGACTGTTTTCCTTCTAATTTTTCTGCGTGTCTAGTGATAAACCCCTCGTTTGTTTGTTCAACCACTGAAAAAGCTGACACCAGAGAGCCGTCAGGCGACCTGAAACAACAGCCATCTGTGAACAGGGTGATCACGTCAGGTGATGGCGGTAAAGGTGAGGCACTGAGGTTTTGTCGGACCCGACATGCCAGCTCTGTAAGTGGAGCGCAGTCATGAGGTTCACCTGTGGTGAACAAATCAGCCATATTCACACCTTCATGTGTGTATGTGATGTGCGGTGCTGTCAGGCATTTTGCTAATTTTCTTTGCCTGAGAGGGGAGAATGTGAATGATGCAGAGTTCACAAACGAGATCACTGAATGTGTGGTTAGGACCGTCAGCTTGTGGCCCATAACTACATGTGTTGTTTTGTCAATAACTTTTGCAAGACCTGCTGCAAATCTGGCGCAGGCTGGTTGACGTTGTTCAATGGGGTCCATGAGGGTGCTGATGTACATGAGTACTCGTCTGGTGCCTGCATGTTTCTGAAATAGTACTCCATGTGCACTGTTTGTGGTCTCAGCTACGTCTAAGAAAAAGCCTAAACTGTAATCAGCACTGTGCAAATGCGCTGCATGAGACATTTGTGCTTTCAGGTTGATAAATGCTAACTCTGCCTCAGGTGTCCAGATAAGTTTCCCCTGCAGATTTCTCATGCCCTGTTCCCTGACCATATCTCTCAATGGGGTAGTGACAGCAACATACATAGGGATATAGTTTCTGCTAACCCTGTGAGTCCTAAGAAGGAAAGCATGTCCTTCACTGTGTGGGGCTTGGGGGTGTGACAGAATTCCATCACGTTGGCGATGAGACAAAGTTGAGCCCTGACCTGTAATTGAACGTCCCATAAAGGCAACGGATGGCCTGCAAACCTGCAATTTCTCTTTACTGACCTTGAAACCTGACACATATAGCTGTCTTAAAATGGCGTCTGTCAGACAGTCTTCTGTTGTTGTAGCTGCTAGCAAAAGGTCATCAACATACATTATTAAGACACAGTGTACAGGCAGCTCACAATTTTGTAGTTGGGTCTTTAAAACTTGGTTAAAAATACCTGGTGAGAGGATAAAGCTTGTGGAATCTGTTGTAAGAATATTGACGTCCCTGTAGGTAAAGGCCAGACATGATTTACATTCCTCTGCAATTGGTATGCAGAAAAATGCGTTGGCCAGATCAATGCATGTAAACCACTGATGAGCTGGGGTCAAACTTGAGATGGCGGTGTATGGATTTGGCACAGATAATGTTGGAGTGGTCACGAGGCTATTTATGCGACGGAGATCATGGACCAGCCTATATTTGTCAGTGCCTGGTTTTTGAACGGGGAAAATGGGGGTGTTCCATGGGGAATGCCACTCGGTTATGACACCTTTCTCCAACAGGCCCTGCATTGTTGATGCAATGCCTTCTTCAGCCTCTGGTTTGTTATGATATTGTGGAACCCACTGGGGTTCTGTGTGTGTAATTTCAAAGGTCACCGGAGTGATGTCACACAGGCCAACGTCCGTTGAGCCTTGTGACCAGAGGTCAGCAGGTTGTTGTGCAATCAACTGCTCGGCCCCTGGGCCGTCTGTTAATTCACGGCCATGACTTCTCGAAATTTGGCGATGGGTTAATACTCCCATATCATCCGTTTTTTGTGATACCCAATAAGAATCGGTGGCGCGGGAATACAGAACACCCTCAATGTCGCTGGGCTCCCAATCAGTGACAGACCGTAGTTTTTGTCATACCTCCTAATTCTCGTGCCTCATGGCCTGGATGCAATGCCATGGAAATATGTGGTGCTGCAGTATCACTCATTTCATACCATATCTGTTGTTGGGCATCTTCTTTTCCTACATATAATCTCTCTCCCATGAGGCGCCACATGTGTCCCTCAAGGTCTTGAAACATTTCTTGGTAGGGAACGCTGTCATTTCTGTCATAAAATAATGTACAATGCAAGGGGTCAATAGGAGGGAGGAAAACTGCCAAATATTTAATCCACGGCAAATGGTCCGTGTACAGTGAAACCACACTTAATCTGGATGGGGAGGTGTCTAATTCCACCCAGTAGATATCAGCCATCTCTGGCAAGGGTCCCCCTAGCAAAACACTTTGGGTATGACCCCTTGGTTGTTCCTGAGAACAGTCAACTGCAGTGCCGTCCGGGAAAGTAACAATGACCCCTTGTGGTGAACATAAAATGCTTGCTCCCAATTTAATTAACAAGTCTCTTCCCAATAGGGGAACAGGGGCGTTAGATGAGTACAGGAATGAATGTGGAAGACTCTGATTTGCCACTCGTGTGGTAAGAGGTGTTGTCATTGGCCAGTGTTCTAATCCGCCAGAGAAACCCATAACTCCCACTGTTTTATCACTTATGTCTTTGTCAGTGATTGTGCCCCTTGTCACAGTGGAGTATGTTGCTCCGGTATCAACCAGAGCTTTTAGTGGTCTGTTGTTAACCACTATTTCCATGAGGGGCTCAGCCATTCCCCTCATGGTTTGTTTCCTGGCGGCCTTCAACAATCCCCTGCGTCTCCCCCAGGGCCCCATGTTGGGTGCATAGGCGCCTGAAGACTGTGGGGAGCCGAGTGCTGTTGCCCCGGGTATCGTGAGGCTTGAGATCTACCACGACCTCTGGGTCACCCTGCTGAGGACCCCATCCCCCTCGAGGTGGCCCCGTAACCTGACCGTCCCCTGCCCTGGGACATTCACTTCTCCAATGATCAGTGCCTCCACACTCAAAACAAGCACCCCTCGGTCGCCCTCCCCCCCTATTGCCTCTTCCCTTAGCCCATTCACTATTTCCCCTCTGTCTATACCCTCCCCAGGGTCCCATTGGTTGCGGGCCTGCTTGGAAATATCCTCCCTGGTCATACCCGAAATAAGGGGGTATGACTGACGGAGCTGGTGGGGTTTGGATTCCGGGCGGCATGGCTGAGCCATCCATAGGTTGTTGCGACATTTGTTTAGGTTTCTTACCTCCTTTAGCGCCTCCAATTGTAGTTTTAATAATTGGTGTTTGGCAGTTTCAATGTCATCTAACTCTTTACTCTGCTTGTCCACTGATCTATTTATGTGAAATACTAAATGCCTCTCCCACACTTTGTTAGAGGCCACTGGTATGTCAGGGTTTCCCTCCATTGCTTGTTTCACACCATTGGGGGCCCCGGACATCACGGCTGTTCTGAAAATGTCTCGAGTTATAGGGTTATTCAAACTATTTTCCTCAACCATTTGTTCCCATTCCGCCGCACATCTGAAATAATACCCTGATCCAGTCTCACCGGGCTTAATGCGAAATTTAATGTTTTGGTACACTGTGGGGGGCGTCGGGAATTGGGCTCTAAGGGCTTTACTCACTTCTGTACTTACTGCTGTGTATACCTGTTCATTGAGCTCATCTTCTATGTGTGTGTTTTGTTCAAAAGCTATCATCTGAGAAACAGTAAAAATTTGGCCTAACAGGCATCTCAAATCTCCCACCGCCAAAGTGGTTCCATGACATAATGCCTGTAATTTAGTCAGCCACCTACCTCCGCCCGAGGTGATGGGGGGTAATTTAGCTAATACAGCTGTCATGTCACTGTGACTCCATGGCTGATATTTAGATTGGCCATTCCTTCCCTGCAATAATGGTGCTTGTAAGCCAGTTCTTAACTGATGGTAAACTCCTCCATCTAGTGGCTGGTCTTCTACCTCCCTATTTTCTGTTTCTCGGGGATAATTAATGTTCCCCTGGTCTCGTAAAGTTGGCGTGAATGCCAGTGTGCGTTTTGTATGGCTTCTTGTGCCATGTGCCACTGGGCTAGATGTCATGATCCCTTTAATGACTATCCTCTGACATTCTTGTGTTTGTAACCCCCTGCGGTCTTTTCCAAATGCTCCCTGTTGTCCATTATGGTCTTCTTCCTCAAACTGGATGGACACTTCCTCATTTTCTTTCACTAATCCTCCCTTTTCAGTGACTCCACTTTGTTCCTCCTCACTGTCTTCCTGTCTCTGTGTCACCTCCTCTATCTGTGCGGTTAACACCTTTAATTGGTTGCTTAACTTCTCTAAGTCGGGTATGTCTACTTCTACCACTGAGTCTTTCACATTGACTTGAACTTGCTGCTGCGCTGCTGCATAGGGCGGTGGCTTCAACATACTCAAATCAGGATACAAGGGGGCGGATCCTATCTGAGATGAGCTACTGGGTCTTGCACTTCCTGTTTTACCCTTACTTTCTCTTCCTGTCTTCTCAGCCTGCACATCTTCTGCGCCCTCTCTCTTAGCCTCTCTAAGCGCAATGCGCGTCCACAGCCTTAATTCACATCTCAATTCCTCCGCCTGCTTACCATGCTTCCCTTTGTTAAACCATTTCACGTCTTTTCCCTCTTCTACATATCTTTTCAGTCTTACCTGGGCTCTTTTCTCCATGTCCCTAACTTTTGGTGCCAACTTAATCAACATTCTCTCGGGAGACCATTTTCAATACATATCTGACTCCATTTACTTTCCCAAACTTTCTTCTCTTTTTTATGATTTTTTGGCTCTGATTGCGCCATTAACATATCTACTACATTTCCCCACTGCGTGGTAACAGGGGTACACCCATACTCCTCACATTCTTTCTCAAATTCAGACATTTTCATACAGCAATACAAACACACTTATTACAAAATTACAATTTCCTATACTAATGTGCCCTAGGACTTCAACCCAAGGTCTTCCTACTGCTGTGGGCCTCTCACCCACAGTCTTCTATTTAATCTGCCGTAGCCCTTTAATCTACGGTCTTACCTGCTGTGGGCCTCTCACCCACAGTCTTAATTTACTCTGCCGTAGGATTTTCACAAAAAATTAATTTGCCATAGGATTTTCACAAAATTATTATAATTGATCTGCCGTAGGATTTTCAAAAAAAATTTGTTCTCACACCTACGGTCTTATCACACCTATGGTCTTTACACACCTGCGGTCTTAACTACTGCTGTGGGCCTTTAACCCACAGTCTTCTAATTTAATGTGCCGTACTTTTAAACTACGGTCAACTGTGGGCCTTTCATCCACAGTCTTCTAATTTAATGTGCCGTACTTTTAAACTACGGTCAGCTGTGGGCCTTTCATCCACAGTCTTTTATTTATTCTGATCAACAGATATCAACACTATCTATTAAATGGAACGGAATACATATCAAGTTCAACACATGAAATTTAGAGTGTCCAATATGCAGAAGTTCGTTTAAACAGGTTTCTGCTTACCTTTTTAATTTTGGTCGACCGTATGTTGAACCCAAATCGTTCCGTGCCGGATTTTCGGTCCTTGCCGAATTCTACGACTATCCTTAGAGCCTTTTTTCACCAATCACGTCGGGGTCACCATTTGATGGACTCTATCTGTCCTGCGTGGTCAAAAATTGGAAAGAGGCAACTCTAATAAATGTTGAAGTTTATTAATCAGAATCAGCGCGCTGGGTTGTCTCGACACAGTGTCTTACAAAGAACCAACCTAGCGGAATGATTTTACAACATATTTATAGTGTGTGGTGTCGTGTATTTTCTTCTTTTCTTGCAGAGCTCCGCCTCGTCTTTCCTCCAATCAGCTTCATTCTCCTTTGTCTGCAACACATCACATGACACGACACCCCTACACCCAAATTCTGCATAGGGTAAGTACTCAGATAATGATATGTGTGTGCATGCACTTCTTTGTTCCACCTTTGGTCTTTGACCCTTTAATTTATTGTCTGCACTCACATTCCTAGAGGCACCAATCAGCATTATCTGCTGCTTCCCCCAATCTTTGTACACAAGACTACACACACACACATATACATACCACATCCTGTAGCAAACACATTCCAATCAGCCCTTAACTCCTCAGAGTTTTCTGCCTAAACATTTTCATTAAAACACACACATATTATGTTCATCAAAACTGTAATAAAGAATAAACATTTAAACGTAATAAAACTTATTAAAAACTCCTTCACTTGTTGTTCGAGACCTTAGCGCCGACGCTGTTTTGTTGAGAACTGATGCCGTTTTGTCTGATTCCAGAGTACTGACGCTGAGGTCTGACGATGTCCTAATATGTATGCCGTACAGGTGTGGGTCATAATACCCCAGTATAGTGACAGGGACACTATACTGTTAAAAAGCACCGTCCTTCGGATGAGACGTTAAACCAAGGTCCTGACTCTCTGTGGTCATTAAAAATCCCAGGATGTCCTTCAAATAAGAGTAGGGGGTGTAACCTCGGCATTCTGGCCAAATTTGCCCATTCGCCTCTGAAACAAGTTGATGTGGGAGAAGAAACCATGTTATCCCAGAAATCAAGACTAATATGTTTGTACAAAATAAATATATTATAAAAAATATTACTAGTTGGAAAAATTTTAAATTAAATGACGAAATGAAAAGGGAAGTAAAAATGTGTCAATACAATGCCCTGAATTTGTTAAAGCGGCCGTAACACACGCGGTTACTGTCAATCTCTTATTAATCTTGAGAACCTATAGAGTAGTATTGCATACTTTGTATCTTCGAAGAGTATTAAGTTTGATCACATTTATGAAAGATAGATATAGCTGTATGATAACTTCCGAAATCATGCGGCGTTTATATAACATTCATCACCCAAATGCAGTGAATAAACAAGCGTATGCTCTCTTTCTCTCCTGCTTACAAGTGAAAGTGACGTCTGCGCATGCTCCTTCTCCTGCTCTCCTTGAGGCCATGTGCTTTTCCGGGAGAATTGTCCAATAAGGGACTAAGAAAAATTGTTACGAAACAGTTTTATATGTTCGAAAAATACTTTCCGAAACGGATACGATTGCTGGGGGAGTGTATCGAGCACAGAAATACTACGTAATACGCCCAACTCGTTTTTTGACAAGTTGACCATGTTAAGCATGAGAAGACAGCACGTTTAACATTGTGAAGAAGTCCGAATGCATGAAACACCGTTGCAGGGCCACTTTAAAGGTATAAAATCTTACGGATAGATTGAGATCCCATTTGATGATCTTGTCAGCCACAAGAAACCAAACAAATTTAATTTCACAATGACCATTGAATTCATGATTCTTTGTTACATCTGGGTATATAAGGCGCATTGACAAAAGTCTCAGGGAAGCATCTGTAGCCAGAACTTCCCACACTGCAACTGTGTGTCTCGATTTTGCCAGGTATGATAAACTTTTTTTTCTTTTTTCTTTCTTATATTATGTTGATCATCTTTGTTTATTAAGTTTGAATTTTCTTTGTATGTGCATTCTATGATTTTAATTAATGTTGTACCTGCCTGTATTGTGTAATTTCTGAGTGATTTTGGGCACAGACATAATTTCTGAGTGATTTTGGGCACAGTGAGTGATTTTGGGCACAGACAAGACATATTTAGATATATTTTACGTGCACTGGGCACTGTTATTCACTGGGCACTAATATTCACCCGGTTATAAAGAAGTATTCATAGGAATGTTTGTAACATAATTGTGTTAGTAGATCAGAAATCACATTAACTTAGATGAGTATTAGAATCAAGATTGTTTGAATGATAGAATCAACATACTTATGCATGATAGAAATAATAGAATCAACATACCAGTGGCGGCTGCTGATCTTTTAAAGAGGGGAAGCTCATTTTCGGCCTAAATCATAAAAATTGTCCATTTATTTATATGTAAATTCTGCCCTACGTTCCTTTTCAAGAAAATGCTCTGTAACCCTGTCGTACCAACTAGGCGTCTTTTCCAGTGACTTGACCAGTGTCCTCTCAATGGCCAGCAGAGCTAGGCTGCTTAAACGGCCTTGGGCCATTGTGTTACGGGTGACTATATGAATTAATGAACAAACGATCTAATATATATATATATATTTAACTCAACGGGAGGAAATGTGGGACTTATGTTAAACTGAAACAATGAATGTGGTGTGAAATTGTGTGAAATATACGATGAAGGTTGCAGCAGTTTGTCTTTCGACTACACATGCAAAATCCGCGATGGGACTGAGTTGGAAATGGAGACAGAGTGATACGCGTCATAATCTGAAGACCACGCCCACACCAACCGTCTCTTTGCATTGCGAGAAGCTGCCGCCTCCTTGTCATTTATGATTTATAACAAAAGAAAAAAAAAAAATGTCTAAAAGCTGATATGTGACAATGTGTATAGCAAACAAGCTAAAAAAAAAACAAGAAATACGTTTTTATAAGCTGTCGACCCCAAAAAACGAGCGTTTTAGGACATAAAAGTGGATTAAAAAGAGATGACAGACCCTCCAATCATCACGCAGACGCTCGGAGTCCGGGCCAGCCCACTCCTCCATTCATCCCAGAGACGCTGAGCGTCCGTGGGCGGGACATAATCGCAGCATTATCCAATGACCGTCTTGTTTCTAAGCACTGAAAAAAACTGTTTAAAGCAGCCCCATTGAAGTCAATGGACGCTGGGCTTCAACAGAGTAATGCACTGTACGCTACGGGAATGAATGAGAAGGAAATCGAGTCAGCCGACCTAAGTAGCTGATTCTGAACGAAATTGTTTTCGTTCGAGATGAACGTGTTTAACGCATTTTTAGTCAATAAAATGTTAACATAATAGTACATATATTTGACCATTCATTTTTTGACAATTATGTTCCCAAAAAGCTCACAGGAACCAGATTTCCACCCATCACCTGCATCAACTGAAATAACTATTGCTATATGTTGTTTCCTTGGTGTTTCTTCTTGTGGTGTAGTTTTATTGTTGCTTTATCAGCTGGAAGATCTTCAATTTCAGTTAAATTGCAGAGCTGACTCCCAAAATCAGAGTCCTCATACTGGATGATAAAGATTTTATCCATTTTTTTCTCAAAGAATATCTTTGAGTTCATCTATTGATGATGGCACAATGGGGAGTGTCAGCTTCTTTATGCACTCTGGGTTCACAATTACTCGAAGCAGCATTTTCTGAGGAAAACATGTGAACAAAACATTTTTGTGAAAGGGATAGTTCACACAAAAATGTGTCACCCACATGACGTTCTAAACCTTCCAAGACCTCCCAGCATCATCAGAACACAGATTAAGATATTTTTGATGACATCCGAGAGCTTCCAGGCCTCCACATAGACATCATCATAATTCTTTACTGTCAAGGTCCAAAAAAGTAGTAAAGATATTGTTAAAATGCCCATGTGATCGTAGTGTTTCAATCAAATTTTTACAAAGCAACAAGAATCCAGTTCGCAAAAGAAACCAAAATAACTACTTCAGCATGTACTTCTCTTTCCTGTCAGTCTCCTACACTATTCGTTATTTTGTTTTCTTTTGTGCGCAGTATTCGCATTGCTTCGTAAAAATCGATTGAACCATATTAACAATATCTTTACTACTTTTCTGGAGATTGACAGTGAAAATTACAATAATGTATATAAGGGGGGCCTGGAAGCTCTCGGATATCATCATACATATTTTAATTTGTTTAGCAAAGATGCTGGGAGTTCTTGAAAGTTGTAGAACATCATGTGGGTGAATAAAAATACAACATTTTCAAATAATGCTCATACTAAAATGTGTACTTCGTTCACATTAGTGCTGCTAACAATAATGTGATGGAAACAATTTAGTATAACATTAAAAAACGTTTTTCCCCATTCTGTAGGCTGCAAGTGGGTAAAAGTCATTTAGATCTTTCAGCCCAGTAACAACCAGATCTTCAAATGGAAGCTCTTCAACCTTGTTGAACTTAGATGTTCATCATACCAAGAAGAACATTTCTCCAGGACTAAACAAGCCTCCTTGTCAACAATCAACATGTCGACAAATTCTGGCAGGCAACCACAGTATCCAACAGACACCATCATTGGAGTAGAAGGTCCCGTGTAAAACAGCACTTGATGCTAGAGTTACAGTGTTAAGGTCAGCATACTTCCTCACAACCGCTGTTTTCATCCGTCTATCTAGAGAGGACACCTTCACAATTTGTACTTTGTCAACATGCATGGATTGTTTGAAAAAGCTTGGAGACTGCAAGACATGTGCAATCATTAACTGATGCTGGTTAGATTATATCATCAGAACTTTTTTGAAATTGTGTCTTATGAACAACCTGTTTGAAAAAACTATATTTTGGTCTCCAGATAGCAAAGTGTGTCCTCTGAAAAGCTGGGTGAAGTAACAAACTCAACTATATCTTCGAGATCCATGAGCAGTTGCCATGTTTTCTCTTTTACTAAAACAACATGACCAATCATGAGTGATATGAGCATAATGAGCGTCCACTTTTCATGCCCATTTCCACCAAGGGTTTTTCTGACTGAGAAAGTTTTGGGGATTTTTTGAGGGCGGTTCACCTTGTCAGAAAAGCAGTAAGGGAAAGTCTGAATTATACTGTTCAACTGATCAAGGGTAAATAACTTATCAGTTATTAACATGTGAAGACACAAAGCCAACTCAAAAGGCACAATTCCTTCAAATGAATCATGTAATGCATCTGGTGGAAATCCAGTCACTGGGTGAAAGAATTCAAGATGAGTTTGTAAGACACATTGTCGTTTTATACCCTGCACATTTGTCAAAGTCGGGTTTGTTTTCAGCTCTGCAATAAACTGATTGTGCTGTTCTGTACCTCTTAAATAGTCTGAATATCCTTAATAGAAGCAAGACAAAACCTGCATAATTTCTCTGTCATGGTTCTGCCTCTTCTTGTCTGGTATTTTCTGGTTTTGAGGCAGAACCAGAACGGAACTCCCTGTTTCATGTGGAGAGAGAGAATTTGTCTCTTTTGGCTTGTCATACTCTCTCTCCGGTCCGCGTCTGTTTCCCGCCCTTTCGTCTCGTTATTGATTGTTAATTAGGTAATGCCCTGCACCTGACCCCTCTTGATTTGCTCCCCTTTAAATAGTCCTCATGTTTCATTGTCTTGTTTCGGTCATTGTGTTTGGTTCCTCATCTGTGTCGCTGTGGAACACATTGCCTATTGTGAAGTAAGTGAAGTCTTAGTTTTTTGTAGTTTAGTCAAAGTGTGGTATTTAGTCTTTGTCGGTCCAGTGTTAGTTAGTTAGTCTAGTTCCTGTTTGCTTGTCCTTGTTACAGTTATCCTGTCTTGTTTTACCCCCTTATGGGTTTTTGTTTTGTATTTTAGGTTTAATAAATCTGCGTGTTAAAATCCCCGCTGCCTGCAATTGGGTTCTTCCCCCTGCGCAATTCTTGACATTCTCTGCCCTAAATTTTTCCTGGAATCCTGCTATGCCATGTGCCCCAAGATTGTCTGCAGAGACGGTCACAACAGTTCCTTTGATATGTTGACCAAACTGATCTACATACAGCCTAGACATGTGCACGATTAATCGCGGTTACCACAAAATCCAGCTGAAATCGAGCTGGCTGCGATTATGCAAGGTATCGATTATTTCATTGATGCGTAGCTTGTCCGTGAAGCACGGCTCTGGGATCAGTAGGAAATGCTGCTCGATCTAAGAGCAGTGTGAGTTTGAGTTGCTTATAACGTGCATTTAAAAAAGCAACACCCATCAAACACGATCAGGTATTTTAATGATAATAATATGAGACTTTCGGAACAGTGATAAAAACATGTCCTTAGGCATTTCCCAGAACTTGTTGTGGTGTTCTTGTGGAGTGCGTTTTTGTACTTTTTTAGTTTTGTAGTTTCTGCACGAGAGCGCCCCTTTGGCTTTTGGATGTAGCAGCATTTTACCTTACTTCACTCACAAGTTGTGCATAAATCACGTGAAATATATTTTCGGTTAATCGGGCAGATGTCTAATACAGCCCCTGTCTCTCAAGCGTCTGTTCATCCTTCAACAAAGGCTCAAAAAACCTATCATAGCCAAATTCTCTTACATCACTACTTTTTCCCAACAAGGCTAGTTAAATACTGTGCAAATTTGCTCTGAACTGTGAGGCCCAGTAGACTGCTGTGATCTTGTGCTTTTTTCGTGATGTTCCTAGAGGATTGGCAACTTCGAAATCATCAATATACAGACCAAGTACAATGCCTTCTCATCACAAAGTAGCGAATGTTGTTTGAAATGCTGACCATCAAAACAACATGTGTAGAAACCTTGTCTAGAAACATTCGAAAAAAAGTATTCTCAACTGTGGTGTTGGTGATGTTTAGACTTGTGACTATGAAATCTTACATAAACATGAGTTTTAAAATCACAGTGCTAAAATGGTCTAATGTCTTTTCAGATGTGTACCCAAGTGTCCAATGAAAATTTTCTCACTACAGACATTGTTGTAGTCGCATGGGTCACAGTTGAATGTTGCTTGTACTGTTGTTTTTTGAGCTTGTTTGGACCCTATTCAGATGGGTTTTTAAAGAACCTGTTGTTATTATTAAGGTCTTACTATTATTGTCCAATCAGCAGCCTGAATATCACTCTCCAACCAGTAGCCCCGCCCCCTTGGGGCGATTTCAGTCAGATTGTTTGAGGGAATTACCGTTCAAAATTTAAATACAAGTGATGATTGAGTGTGTTATTAAATGGTGAGTTGTGTTGTGTTGTACTCTCCAAATGTTGAATTGTAAATAGTTGTACTGATTGCATATTGCCAGCCAAATATATGCTGAATATGTTCTGTAAAGATTTGATTAATTACAGTTTTGATGATAGTATAATATGTTTTATTTGGTTATGGCTATGGTATCCATGATGGCTATAAATTGTAGACTGTCATCTACTCGTTAAATCACTGTTAGCACAATGTATCTGTTGATGTCCACGGTGGAAGTGTTTTATTGTGGAATCAAATGTATTGTATTTGAGACATTTAAATTGATATAGTTTTACAAAAATACTGTACAGTATGTATAATTCATGTCTGTGTTGCCATCTAGTGGTTGAACAGGAAAACCAAATTAAACAATGCAATGTAACACTGTCAAGTTAGCTATCTGACTTTTATTTATTATTATTTGACCCATTGAATGGGTCATCTAAGCCATAATCGCAAAAGTTACCCCCCTGAGAAATTTGTCAGTGTTTTTTTTCATGTAGTGTATGCATTGTAGACAAATAAACCACAGTGAGTATTCAATTCATCTTTATTCAATAATAAGATATTTTTATTGAGTATATTTAGTGTGCAGTTGGCTGTAATAGTCCATAAACGGCATAGAAAATGCGTGTAGTCCACAAACTTCGGAGGCGAGCGACTCCCTCCTTCCCAATGCCCGGGGCAAACAAAAACGCCTCAATCCCACTGCTCATTTCCCCCAATTTCGCTTATCTTCACCATGCCGATCAACACGTGCCTCATTTGCAAAAGGGATTACGCCCAGCTGAGCCAACACCTCCGGGTGTCGCATGGCGTAAAGAACACGGAAGAGCGGAAGCTGTTCCTGGCATTGCAGTCCGGCAGGGTCAGCTGCCGGACTGCCCTGTCCTGGGCTGCAATAAAGAGTCGGCACGGCTGGACCGCCATCTGAAGGCCCACACCGAGCTGACAGTGGCAACTCACAGGCGCCATGTCAGTGAAATGAAGAGGCTTCTTTGTTTAAAACAATTGGCTGCTCTGGGGCCTCAGACCTGGAGGTGCCCATGGTGTCAAGTCTCGACCTAATGGAAGAGGAGGAGGGAGAGGTTTCCCTGGACCATCCAGAAGAGGAGGTGGAGGAGCCGGAGGAGAGTGGGTGTCCAAATAGAGCTTGCGTCCTGGCGAGGGAAACCGTGGCCGAGCTCAACTCCCAGGTGGACACCCTCACGTCCACCTTGAAGGAGCTTTCGAGGCGCTTCCGGATTCTCCAGCGGCGCTCACACAGAAGGCCTTCAGATTTGAGGCGTCAGGCGAAGAATCTCCTCTCCGCCTTGGTGATCGAGGAAGACGTCGCGGAGGAAGATGCAGTAACGCCCTCAACAAGGCAGCAAACCACCGACCCTGAGCCTGATCCTTCCCCTCAGCGTTCCTCCTCCCAGGCATCGTGCAGCTAATCCCCTGCGATGTCTGGGGAGCAGAGCCTTCCCCAGTTCCCGGACCACGTCGCGGTCTTGAGTGAGTGTGACTCTCCGCCTGTGGCCCCTTGAAGGTTATGTGCTGTTTTGTGTGTCTTTGAGTTAACCTGTCTCTTTTTTGCTGTCTCTCTTTCCAGATACACTGATGGAGCAATACAGGGCACATCAGGAGGGCCCCAACCCCACCGCTAAGCTGCGTGACAATGTCGCCAGCAAATTGTACCGCATAAAGAAATGTATTGCGTATATGGCCCAGGGAGGGGGCAAGCTCCAGACCCTGGATTTCCTCAACAACATCGAGAGGATACGAAGGCAAGACCAGTTGCACACGCTTTTTGTGACAAAACAGTGTTTTGCGTTTCCTGACTGACTGTCATTCTGTCTCTTTGTTTGTCTATCTGTCTGCAGGTGGGTAAAGACCTTGAGAACGATGGCCAACCAGGAAACCACCATCAACCACTATTTAAAGAACATCGTCCAGTTCATGGATTACATGGCCGCAACACCCCCTCCGACCTGCCGCCTCTCCAAGAGGGTGCTATTCGCCATCAGAAGGGAGGTGAGGATGATGCTGCGGTGCATGAAGCGCCCGGTCACCCTGCACCAAATGACCGTGAAACGGGCCAAAGACGTGCAGCTCATCCCCAAGGCCCTCTTGGAGAAGTGCAGGGAGGACGCCAGGAAGAAAATCCCCCAAATTCTCGGTAAGTCGATGTCTTCAGTGGTTAGCAACAGTTCACTATGCTTTACTAAAGCTCCTGTTATTTTGTGTTCCTCCAGATGAGCTTGAAAAAGACAAGGCCCAGAAGACCCAGTTCCGCCTGTATGGGTATTTTACTGTGTTCCTGGCCTAAACCTATGGTCACCGCTGCGGGGTCCTCCAAAATATGACCATAGATGAGGTCAGGAACGCAACGAAGACGGCCCATACCTACCTCATCAATGTAAGTGATCTCCCTGTCTCTCTTGCTCATTCTGAACGTTTTTTGGATTTTGTTCGCAGGTCAATGCACAAGACCAACCAGGCCTTCGGGCAGGCTCAAATTGCGTTGTCCGCACAAGAGTACAGCTGGTTTGAGCGGTTCCTGGGGATAGAGGAATTGGTCACGTCGAGCACGAATCCGTGCAAAAATCTAAACAGCTATTGTCAGGCAGCTTGGAAGGAGATTGTCTCTCTTTTTTCACGCAGAACTCGTCCGATGACGACCTATCTGAGGCCCAGCCGTCCGTGGCCCAGCCGTCCGTGGCCAAGCCCATGAGACGAGCGGGCATTATCCTGATGCCTCTCAAGGTGAGATGGTCCCCGGCAGAGTCTCCGAACAAGTTCGGCAAAGAATACCCCTCCAGCGCCTGATCGAGTGCCTGTCCTGTGATCCTTTGTTCGTCGCTTGCCCCGCCCCAGAGTTCTCCCACTACAACACCCCTACCCAGCTCCACCTGTTCCCTGTTCTGCCATCCCTGTTCTTTGTTCTTTTTGTTCCTGACCCTCCCAGCTCCTGCCTCACCTCCCCAACACTCCTTTATGGGGCCATGTTCTGTTAATAGTCCTGTAAATAGTTCAATTTGATGTTTTTACCTGTTTTTTATTATTCTGATGTTCTAATGCTGTTTATTATTCTGTTCAATAAATGTTCCACCTTGTGTTTTAAATGTCCATTTGCCTCCGACTCTGGTGCTAGCTAAAGTTGCTTAATTTAACGAGTTGACAAAAATCTTAACTTAAGGTTAACTTAAAGTAAATCTCAGTTACTTGTTTTTGTAACACAAAACACTTATCCACAAATTATGCATTTGATTCTGAATTCTTTGCATAACTTTATTATAACATAACAATAACCACAAAACACCTACCTGCTCTACTTACCTAATGGGAAGACTTAAGCATCGTCTCCAGCGTCGTCTCCAGCTGATTCTTCAAATGGTGCTTACAATAACTTGTATAAAAGATGTTAAGTGACAAAAGACTCTATAATTTGTCTCACCTAAGCATAATTTGCATGCACGGCCTGCATCAGAAGCTTTAACATTCATACTCTGTAAAAAAAAGGGTTAAGCATGTATATAATCAACAACAGTATAATACATTAAAGAGCATGTGTTTGCATTCTCATTTGTATCATTCACTACATTCTACACTATGTGGTGAATGTATGCAAAAGGCCCAAAAACATTACATTGTGAAGGGGTCACAGGTTAAACTGAGCTCAAATGGATACAAGGCCTTCCTCAGATGCTGTTAAAAGAGACAAATGAGAATGCAAACACATGATCTTTAATGTATAATAGTGTAGAATGTGGTGAATGTATGCAAAAGTTTACATTGTGCAGTGTGTGCACTGTGAGAGGTCAAAGTAGGATCAGGGCATACACCGGAGGCTGAAACATTCAGAACTTACAGAACAAAGTAATGAAACTATTTAAAATCATGCAGGGCATAAGTTTTCTCTGTGAATGATTGAAAATCCTTTGAAGCTCAGGTGAGAGTTTCTGGAGAGCAAGATGTTTGTAAACAAACTTACCCTAACAGCCATCTTAGTCTTCAGTGAAACCACATGGTTTTGACCAGCCAAGAAAGCATGCCACATATATCTTTGCTTTCTTTTGAATATAATTTTCTTTGAAAAGTATTTTAATTCAGCAATAATTGTAGCCCTATTTGCAATGCATTGTATTTGTTCATTTTGCATATGCTCATCACACTCTGCACTGTATTACATTAAAGAGCATGTGTTTGCATCCTCAGTTGTGTCTTTTACAGCATCTGGGAAAGGCCCTTTGTGTGTATGAGCTCAGTTTGACCTGTGACCTCTGCATAATGCAATGTATTTGTTCATTTTGCATTTGCTCATCACACTCTGCACTGTATTACATTAGAGGGCATTCTAACCTGTGTCTTTTTACTGCATCTGATGTCTGCCCTGCATGCATGTCTGCTTATTTGAACCTTTATGCATGATCAAATAATATGAAACTTCCTTTGCGTCATTCTGTCTTCCAGGTTCCAAAGTCTGAATGCCCCCTGTGCCACAGGGAAATCACAAATTTTAAGCAGCACCTTAGGGTGTTGCATAAAATCATGAATCTCCAGGAGCGCCAGTTATGGCAGAAGTTGGCAAGGGGCAGGGTCTTCCTCGGAGGACAGATCTGCCCCTTGTGCAATGTGTTTTTCAAACATTTTGAAAAACACTTGAATACTGGCCATCCAGACATCTCTGTAAGTCTTTGATAAAACACATTCAATGGTTGCCTTTTTGCTTAGTTTTCTACACACTTAGATGTCAATTTGTCTTTTTCAGTCAGTTAAGAAGAGGAAAATTGTGAAGAAAATGGAGAGAGAGGTCACCATGGGGAAGTTGCGAGAGCTGGAGGCCAGCAACCCTGCCGTCCCCATGGTGACCCTAAAGGATGAACCGCAGGGCAATTCAGGTAGGGGGTAGGTTGTCAATAAAAAGTGTGTATACTACTCAACTACTCCCTCATGACATAATAAATCTCAAGTGTTGTGTGACTCTCGTGTTTTCCCAGGAAACCCCATCGCTCCTGAGCCCCTCAGCATTAACACCCACCCTTCTTCCCCTGATGTGCCTGCCACCCCATCCTTCAGCCCCTCTCTTACTTCTGAATGTTTAAGCCCTCACATCAGCCCTCCTGGAAGTGCCATCCCTGCCACGCCAGCCACCCCTTAATTTAAGCCTTCCCCCCCACCCATCATCCCTCCCTCTCCTGCCGCTACAGCCTACGGGGGAAGCTTAAACAAACTCTTCTATTTCTTTCAGACAACATAGAGATTCATGAAATTAAGGATCTGGGATTCAGCATGCTGATGGATCTCTAGTTCTTTTCTTATTATTGTATATAGATTGTAAATATGTTCTATGAATTCTTTATATGAATTTCATGAATTTCTTTAATATGTTCCATGAATGTCTTTTTTAACATGTTTTATGAATTTATTGTTTAATGTGTTCTATGAATTTCTTATTTAATGTAACTTATTTAATAAAATTTGATGTTTCTAAATGCATTTTCTCATTTATAAGATTGCACACATATTGCTTAAGTTATACTTAAAATGCCATATGTCAAAATAAAGGTCCTCTGGTCAGTTTTTGTTCATTTTTAAACATAAAATTAATTGGGTAAGATGCCATATGTCAAAATAAAGGTCCTCTGGTCAGTTTTGCTCATTTTTATATTTGAAACCTATTACCACTTTCAATATTATCACCTACCTTTGGCATAAACTGACGCCGGGCAGAATAGTGCTTTCCTTGTCATCTGTAGACCATCTGTGTAAAATGCAAGCGGGCACAATAGTGGTTTCATGGCCACGCTTTCCTTGTCACCTGTAGAGCGTCTGTGTAAATTGAAAATGGGCACAATAGTGGTTTCATGGCCACATAGCCACTGTAGTAACAAATGGGCAGAATAGTGTGCATCTGTCTACAGCTTTTGCTGTAAAGTGAAACAGGGCAGCATACTGGGCTGTCGGTCACCTGCCTTTGGCGTAATCTGACGACGGGCACAATAGTGCTTTCCTTGTCATCTGTAGACCGTCTCTGTAAATTGGAAACGGGCACAATAGTGGTTTCATGGCCACCGAGCAACCGTAGTGTCTAAATGGGCAGAATAGTTGTTTCGCTGACATCGTTACCGAAAGGTCCAGCGGCATAAAACCTGCTTTACGGCGCTCAGGGCGAAGCCCCTAGGAGGCCCCAAGGGACTGCGAAGGTCTGCGGGCCGGGGGGGCATGGCCAGTGGCCCTACGTGACCCTGCCCCTCATGGGTGGAGTTTGACAAAATAGATAGTTAGTTAGTTAGTTAGTTAGTTAGGGGGCAAAATAGTGGGTCTGCGGGCCGGGGGGCCTGGACAGTGGCCCCACGTGACCCTGCCCCTCATGGGTGGAGTTTGACAAAATAGTTGGTCTGCGGGCCGGGGGGGCTTTCGCTTGTGTTTCGTAATTGGGCACCGGGTCGTACGTGCACAGGCAATCTATAAAGCGGGCATCGGGCCCATTCGAGTAAACCCGCGGCGGGCTGTGGGATATCCCCTAGAGGATTATGACCGAACTGTAATTTTGCCATTTTATCAGGTGAAACGAAAAGATTTTCCTGCGCGACCTACCGAGGTTTCAGCCGCCCACCCGTGTCCACGCGATTCCCCGGCTCCCTTGGGACACGTGGACGTCGTCGCAGCAACCCAAAAAAAATGTGGGGGTCTGGCGCGCACCGACCACCAACCTACTGTCCGGTGGCAATTTATTAAATGGTACGTGTTTACCACTTCCCTAACGGCATGTTAGGAGGGTATTCCTGTATGCATTTCCCAGTATCAAGGAGTGCAACAGTCGTGGTGTTATGAAGGTTCGTAGTATCATCAGCTCTGCAGGGGTTTCGGTGGTGCAGATTTGACCTCTCTGAGCATCTGTCTGAGTTCCTCCGTCTGTTTTGGGCTGACTTTCCCTTTCCACGTGAAGTTTATTCCAAGGTATTTTTTAGTGGCTGTGACCCCCATCCCTTTGATTCCCCCCCTCTGGTTTTGTATATATGAGGCATTAAGACCGTTGTCTTTGCTCTTCCATCTTTTAAAATTGTCATTGTTGCCGACTTCTTTGCATTTAGTTGTTCCACATTTGATCAGTCCTTCTTCGAGAACCTCCAGTTTTAATTGCAGTTTCTCAGCAGATGAAGCAAGGAGGACTAGATCGTCCGTGTATGCTATGCAGTTGATGTTTTGATTCCTAATCTCAAAGCCAATCTCTGCATTGGCAGAGTTCATTGGTTCCTCTATTGTCAGGATGAATAGGATGGGGGAGATAGGGTCGCCCTGCCGCACTCCTCTACCTGCCGTCGTAGTTGCACTTTTTGTATCACTGTTTCAGCTGTATCGTATGTTTTCTTGAGGTACCTCAGTAGTGTGGTTGGAATTCCCGCTCTCTTGGCTGCCTCCATTATGGCCTTATGCGTGACTGTGTCAAAGGCCTTGGACAGGTCCAAGAATGCTGCTGCCATCAGTTTGAGATTGTCATGTGAATATCGTAGTATTGAGTGTAGTAGTGTGCATGCTTCTAGGCATCCGTCCCTTTGTAGGAAGGCATACTGTTGGGCCGAGAATTCCAGGGTGTCTTTCATCCTCCTTGCCAGAATTTTATACAGTGCTCGCGTTAAGATTAGCGTTATTGACAGGGGCCCGTAGTCCCTGGGTTCTGTAGGTGTTTCGGTTTTTGGGATGAGAGTTATTCTAGCCTTCGCGAGAGTCATTGGCAGGCTTTCAGTCAATAGTATTAGATTGAGTATACTAGCGAGAGATATCTGATCCCACCCTTATAGGTTCAGGCTGTTGTTTGATCAACCCGTAACGCTGAGTTAGTCAGACTCCTAATTAAATCGTTTAGCTCCCGAACTGATATTGGGTCCAAGATAGGCCAATGCTTAGTTTGTTGTTACCCGCTGTTGACTTCCGACTTGGGTCCTTTCTCCCCGATCACCTCCGCCCAGTATTCGGCATGCATCCGTGGACTTTTCAGCCACCTCCCTCCAATTTCCTGTTAGAATTGATGTCTCAGCGTCTTTCCTACTCAGGTTGATTAGTTTCTGTGTGGAGGCATATTGCATCCGCCTTAGATGTTTGGCGTTCTGTAGTTTTTCACTCCTGGCCTTTTTTGCCTCTCTCCACTTCCACTTCTCAGGAAAGATTAGTGCCAGTTGTTCTTCCACCTGTATTGCTGCTTTCTCCACGGTAATTGTTCCTTCTTTAAGTTTTGTGACTATTCATTTAAGTGTTTCGGCTGTATTTCATTCGGCTGTGGTTCATTGAGGTCCTTAAGTATCATGTCCTCCATGTTAGCTTTCCACTTGTTATATGGATCCTCTGGATGATTCGTTGATTGTGCCGATGCTGTGTCTCCGGTATGGTAGGGTGTTGTCCATTTGATCGTTTGGAGGCATTTGGATATTGCCTCCTTGGTGCGGTGTGTAAAGCTGGCTAATATTGCGGTTTTCAGCTCTTTTTTTGTCATTCCCTCGGACCACACTTTGTAAGCTGTGTCCCTCAGGGCCTGTTCTTCCACCCTCGACCACAGCTTCGCTTTATTAGTGACCTTTGTGGAGCTCAGTGTCTGTGTAATGTTGTCCTTCTTTGGGGGGGTTGGTAGACTGGTCTGTTTGTATCTCCCTCTTTAGTGCCTTTGGATGTAGGACTCCACTTGAGGTGTTGGAGGCGCTTTTTAATTGCCTCTGTTGATCTCTGTTGGATTTGTTGTTGTAGTGGGTCCAAAGACCTTTCTTGGTCATCCCTCCCCTCCATATCATGTTTGCCTCTTCACACCAGATCTTCCTTTTTCCAGTGATCTTGGCAATCTGTTCCGCGTTGAGCTCTTTGGGGTGTTGATGGTACTTATGCATCCCTAAACTCCTTGCCGTCGGAAAGTCTCTCCTGCACACTTCGCATACGTTGTTTGTTGTTGGGTGTTCATTAGTCTCGTCAGCTCCATACATTACTTGATCAATGCTGTTTGCCCCTAGCCCGGAGGGGCCGGGGTCTTTCTCTTTGTATCTTTTCATATTCAGCTTTCATCCATCCCGGCGGGCGATTACCCCACCGAGAAGGTGGTCCGGATCTTGGCTCGGTCGGGATATTTACTTCCCGCCTTCTCCAGCGGTCGCTACGAGGAGGCGCCCGGACCGTGTAACTATGCCTCAATAATCCGTTAATTTTGTGAATTTCTTCACTTTGACATTCAGAGCACTGGGCAGAAATCACATCGCGTCTACACCCGCTGCAGGCCGTCGCATGCTTTGTTTTAATAAAAAAATTGGATTCCCCTGGTCCGCACCAGTTTGCGCAGAAGAAGATGCATTCATCCAAAACTACTGAAAACGAGAAAAAAAACGAGAAAAACTGTTTAGTGACAATGCAGGACAAATTATGACTACAATATATATATTCAGACCCCCTTACATTTTTCACTCTTTGTTATATTACAGCCATTTGCTAATTTAAGTTCATTTTTTTTCCTCATTAATGTACACACAGCACCCCATATTGACAGAAAAACACAGAATTGTTGACATTTTTGCAGATTTATTAAAAAAGAAAAACTGAAATATCACATGGTCCTAAGTATTCAGACCCTTTGCTCAGTATTTAGTAGAGGCACCCTTTTGATTTACTACAGCCATGAGCCTTTTTGGGAAAGATGCAACAAGTTTTTCACACCTGGATTTGCAGATCCTCTCCAGTTCTGTCAGGTTGGATGGTAAACGTTGGTGGACAGCCATTTTTAGGTCTCTCCAGAGATGCTCAATTGGGTTTAAGTCAGGGCTTTGGCTGGGCCATTCAAGAAGAGTCACAGAGTTGTTGTGAAGCCACTCCTTCGTTATTTTAGCCGTGTGCTTAGGGTCATTGTCTTGTTGGAAGGTAAACCTTCGGCCCAGTCTAAGGTCCTGAGCACGCTGGAGAAGGTTTTCGTCCAGGATATCCATGTACTTGGCCACATTCATCTTTCCCTCGATTGCAACCAGTCGTCCTGTCCCTGCAGCTGAAAAACACCCCCACAGCATGATGCTGCTGCCACCACCATGCTTCACTGTTGGGACTGTATTGGACAGGTGATGAGCAGTGCCTGGATTTCTCCACACATACCGCTTAGAATTAAGGCCAAAAAGTTATATCTTGGTCTCATCAGACCAGAGAATCTTATTTGTCAACATCTTTGAGTCCTTCAGGTGTTTTTTAGCAAACTCCATGCGGGATTTCATGTGTCTTGCACTGAGGAGAGGCTACCGTCGGGCCACTCTGCCATAAAGCCCCGACTGGTGGAGGGCTGCAGTCATGGTTGACTTTCTAACATTCTCCCATCTCCCGGATGCATCTCTGGAGCTCAGCCACAGTGATCTTTAGGTTCTTCTTTACCTCTCTCACCAAGGCTCTTCTCCCCCGATAGCTCAGTTTGGCCGGACGGCCAGCTCTAGGAAGGGTTCTGGTCGTCCCAAACTTCTTCCATTTAAGGATTATGGAGGCCACTGTGCTCTTAGGAAAAATGTCAACAATTCTGTGTTTTTCTGTCAATATGGGGTGCTGTGTGTACATTAATGAGGGGAAAAAAAGGAACTTAAATGATTTTAGCAAATGGCTGCAATATAACAAAGAGTGAAAAATGTAAGGGAGTCTGAATACTTTCCGTACCCACTGTATATAAACTCAGCAAAAAAAGAAACGTCCCTTTTTCAGGACTGTGTATTTCAACAATAATGTTGTAAAAATCCAAATAACTTTACAGATCTTCAATGTAAAGGGTTTAAACAATGTTTTCCATGCATGTTCAATTAACCATAATCAATTAATTAACATGCACCTGTGGAATGGTCGTTAAGACCTTAACAGCTTACAGAGAGTAGGCATTTAAGGTCACAGTTCTAAAAACGCAGGACACTAAAGAGACTTGTCTACCGACTGTGAAAAACACCCAAAGAAAGATGCCCAGGGTCCCTGCTCATCTGCGTGAACGTGCATTAGGCATGCTGCAGGGAGGCATGAGGACTGCTGATGTGGCTAGGGCAATAAATTGCCATGTCCGCACTGTGAGACGCCTAAGACAGCGCTACAGGGAGACAGGAAGGACAGCTGATCATCCTCGCAGTGGAAGACCACGTGTAACAACACCTGCACAGGATCGGTACATCCTAATATCACACCTTCGTGACAGGTACAGGATGGCCACAACAACTGCCCGAGTCACACCAGGAACACACAATCCCTCCATCAGTGCTCAGACTGTCCGCAATAGGCTGAGAGAGGCTGGACTGAGGGGTTGTAGGCCTGTTGTAAGGCAGGTCCTTACCAGACATCACCAGCAACAACGCCGCCTATGGGCACAAACCCACCTTCGCTGGACCAGACAGGAGTGGCAAAGAGTGCTCTTCACTGATGAGTCACGGTTTTGTCTCACCAGGGGTGATGGACGGATTCATGTTTATCGTCGAAGGAATGAGCGTACACCGAGGCCTGTACCCTGGAGCGGGATCGATTTGGAGGTGGGGGGTCCGTCATGGTCTGGGGCGGTATATCACATCACCATCAAACTGAGCTTGTTGTCATTGCAGGCAATCTCAATGCCTTGCGGTACAGGGAAGACATCCTCCTCCCTCATGTGGTACCCTTTATGGATGCTCATCCGGACATGATCCTCCAGCAGGACAATGCCACCAGCCATACTGCTCGTTCTGTGCGTGTGTTTCTGCATGACAGCAATGTCAGTGTTCTGCCATGGCCAGCGAAGAGCCCGGATCTCAATCCCATTGAGCACGTCTGGGACCTGTTGGATCGCAGGGTGAGGGCTAGGGCCATTCCCCCCAGAAATGTCCAGGAACTTGCAAGTGCCTTGGTGGAAGAGTGGGGTAACATCTCACAGCAAGAACTGACAAATCTGGTCCAGTCCATGAGGAGGAGATGCACTGCAGTACTTCAAGCAGCTGGTGGCCACACCAGATACTGACTGGTACTTTTGATTTTGAGCCTACCTTCATTCAGGGACACATTATTCTATTTCTGTTAGTCACATGTCTGTGAAACATTTTTAGTTTATGTCTTATGGTGTTGACTCTTTTAGTGTTCATACAAATATTTTACACATATTAAGTTTACTGAAAGTAAAAACAGTTGAAAGTCAGAGGACGTTTCTTTTTTTGCTGAGTTTATATATATATATATTAGATGTAAACTTTATAATCATCCCTAATGACATAAGCAAAAATTCTGACCTCAACTTGTAGACGTGTGAATGTGTTTCTAGGCAGTTATCCACTGGGGGTCATCATAGATCGAGAGCTGAAGAAAAGGTGAAGGCCACAAAAATTACACATCTGATCTGATCACCCGGGCTTGAAAAGTTTCCATTCCATTCCATTTTCTACCGCTTGTCCGAACTACCTCGGGTCACGGGGAGCCTGCGCCTATCTCAGGAGTCATCGGGCATCAAGGCAGGATACACCCTGGATGGAGTGCCAACCCATCGCAGGGCACACACACTCACTCACGCACTCACACCCTACTGACAATTTTTCCAGAGATGCCAATCAACCTACCATGCATGTCTTTGGACCAGGGGAGGAAACCGGAGTACCCGGAGGAAACCCCCGAGGCACGGGGAGAACATGCAAACTCCACACACACAAGTCGGAAGCGGGAATGCTTGAAAAGTTTATGGAATAAATTTCAAGGGAAGACATCCTTAATTCACTTTTTTGTTTGTTTAGTCTATGCTTCTTTTCTGTCCACATCACAGTTTTATCATGCAGACAATAGATTTAGAGGAGACAGACCTCAGTGGAGTGGTGGTCCGCAACAAGGAGTTCCTAAATGTGTTGGACGAAGTGATGGAACTCAACTGGCTTCATGGCAAAACCCAGGTGGTATGTTTAGTTATACAGTAATTGTGAGCTGTGTCAGTTGTGCTTTACATGCACATTTTTATATACACTACAATTAAATTTAATTTTTTGGACGCAGCTGTACACATTATAACTTCGGTTTGTGAATTTATCAATTTGGTCATCCGTTATTTTGATTAAAATAATATCACAAAACTATATTTGCCATGTTTAATAAGAGATGCTCATTTGCCCATACATGTAACTGTGATGGACTGGCAACCTGAATGGGTGCATGGAAAAAATGTTAAAAATTGCTAAAAATATTTATTTTGGTATGACCCGCTCCCAGATATAACACGTATAGACTTGTGTCATTGTGTCTTGTAGGCGTTTTATAGTTATTGAGCTCCTGCGGTGGAAAGGATTCACTGCGAAACTACACCCAGTGAGAATTGTCATGGAAATGATCCAGTAAGCAGTAATTCAGTCAATTCTCACTAAAAACAGTGGATTCATAATTTCAACAATTTTCACTAAAACAGTGGATCTAAAAAGTCTACATGCCCTTGATAAAATTGCAGGTTTTTGTCATGTAAAAAATTAAATCGAGATGAATCATGTCTGAACCTGTCCCACCCTAATTGTCAAATTGCAAGCTATGTATCAAATTGAATAACAATAAGAATCATTTAGGGGGTAAAAATGAAAAGTAAAAAATGTACAATAACAAGTTTGCAAAAGGGTACATACCCCTAAACTAACACTTAGTTGTAGTACATCTATATTTTACCATAGCATGCTGTTTTTGAGGGTAGGAGTCAATCGGTTTTGCACGTCTTGACTTGCGATACTTTGCCGTTCTTCCTTGCAAATGCATTCTAACTCTGTCAAATTGGTTTGAGCGTCACCTGTGCACAGCTGTCTTCAGGCCACAGATTCTCATTGGGATTTAGATCTGGACTCTGGCTGGGCCATTCAAAAACCTTGATCTTGTTTTGGTAAATCCATTCCTTTGTTGATTTGAAGGTCAAGTCATTGTCATGCTGAAAGTTGAAATTCTTCTTGTTTGACAGTGTTTTGACAGAATACTTAAGGTTTGTGCCAAAATTGACAGGTATATGGAGCTATTCCACCCTGATTAAAGCCTCGGCTCCAGCTGAAGAAAAACTGCCCCAAAACATGATGCTGACACTTCCAAGCTTTGCTGTTGGGATGGTGTCATTTTGGTGAGTTTTTTTTTGCTCCAAACATATTTCAAACATATTTCCCAATTTTTTGTAGGGGTTTTCTTCCGGGCTAATGATGATTGGTGAGTTTGGTTATAGGAAGCCAGCCGGGTTAGTTATCGGATTGTGAGATTGGTCATGGAAAGCCAGCCGGGTTATTTATCTGAATGGCGAGATGGGTCATAGCAAGCCAGCCGGGTTAGTTATCTGCACGTACTCCTCCCGAACTTTGTTAATAAAACATAATTTTGGTGTAAGAAAGTTTGATTTGGCATCATAACATTATTCCACATTGGGAAGTTTTGGGAGATTTCATGTATTTCTTGCTCCTTTGAGCCTGGCTTGGATGTTTGTTTTGGCTATAAAAGGTTGCCATCCATAGCCCAGATATATGAAGAGTTGGGGAGATTGTTGTCCCATGTAAGGAGTGATGGGGAGAAAATGCTGATCTTGCAGTTCAAAAAATAGCTCAGACAAAGAAGGTCCAGGTGTCAAAGATTTAACTTTATTTGTTCAAGTCAAACAAAGTGAGATTGTGGCAAGGGGGGCGTGGTCTAGCGGAGTCTGGAGAGAGAGAGACAGGAAATCGGCGGGAAATAAGTAGGTCAAAGACTGATTGTAAACACCTGTCTGTATTTACAGTGATTGGCGGGAAGAGGATAAAAGCCAACACGAGGGGAGAATCGAAGAAAAGAGTTTGGCTGAGGGATAGACGGTGTCGAGAGGACGCATACCGGAAACCAAAGAAAGCGAACTTATGTGCCAGGAGGCCATACTTAAATATTATTTGCCTTTGCTTTATGTTTTATGATTTTGGAGAATAAAAGATTCTTACCAGCCACGCCGACCCTATCTCCTTCCTTCCACACTTACGAACCACGTTACATTGGTGCCGAAAAACCCGGAAGGTAGGAGAACACCGCCGCAATGCAAACCCGCCAGCCTCACCGTTTGCGGAGGTTATCAACGCGCTCGCTGGTCTCCACCAGGAGCAACACCAGGCCCTGCTGACGCTACAGGGGGAGCAGGAACGACGATTCGAGAGGCTCCTCAAAGCTCAGACGGATGACCGCGAGCTGTTCCGGAGCTGGATTTCGCGGGGGGAGCCAACCGAGGGCATACCACTGGCAACACCGCACCGACCCCGACTCCCGCTGCTCCACAAGATGGGTCCCCAGGATGACCCGGAAGCCTTTTTAGACCTCTTCGAGAGGTCCGCGGAGGTTTCTGGCTGGGCCCCGCGAGAACTGGGCGACCCGGCTAATCCCGCTGTTGTCAGGTTGAGGCTCAGCTCGCGGCTCAACAGCTGCCCGTCCAGAACCTCTGGATTACACGGACCTCCGAAAGGCAGTCCTCCAGCGGGTCGGGCGGACCCCGGAACAGCAGCGACACGGGCCAACCCTTTGCCAGCACGGGATGCGTGCCGCAAATGGTTGCTGGATGATGTCAGCGACGTCGATACGACGGTAGAGAAGGTGGTACTGGAGCAGTTGTGGGACGGATGCCTGCGAGGACTGCCCAGTGGGTCCACTGCCACCGGCCGACGTCGCTGATACAAGCCGTCCAGTTGGCGGAGGACCACATGGCGGCGTGCTGTGGGGTCGGCGACTCCCAGACTCCTCTCTCCCCCTCTTCCCCTCTTGTGTTTCCCTCTATTAGGTCCCGTCCGGTGCCGCAGACAGCGGCTCCTATCCGGAGCAGTCCTCCAATCCGGTTCCTACCCCGCACGAACTCCGGCGTGGGGGAATGACCAGCGGGGCAGCGCCCTCCCGTTTTTTTCCCCCCTTCCTCTTCCCGCCAATCCTTTGGCCCGCTTCCGCCTACCGGGCAGCGGGTAGGCCTGGGCCGGTCTGCTGGCGCTGCGGGACCCGGACCACTTCGTCAGATCATGTCCGGTTATGGAGGTTGGTGCGGTGATCCGGATCCCCGACGCCCCGCGGACCGCCCTCGATCAGGCGGGGTTGTATCAAATACCTGTGAGTATTGAGGGGGTACTTATCAGGCCTTGGTGGATTCAGGTTGCAACCAAACCTCGATCCACCCAGGCGTGATTCAAGCCACGGCATTGGATACGGGCCGCGAGGTTAAGGTAAGGTGTGTGCACGGGGAGGTGGTGAGCTATCCCTTAGTCGCCCTGGCGATCAAATTCAGGGGAAAAAAACATACAGTGGAGGTAGCTGTTAACTCACACCTCCGACATCCGCTAATTTTGGGGACGAATTGGCCGGATTTTAGCGTGTTATTAATGGATTTATGTGCGGGTGTCTCTGGGGATAAACATGAGCGGAGAGGGGCGGTTGCGCAATTTGGAGAGGCAGAGCCGGGACCCTCAACAACGGATCCAGGGGAACGGAGCGCGATTGAGAGACGAATTCTCTCATCGGGTGATGATTTTCCCCTGGATCAGTCTAGAGATGAGTCGCTTAAAATGCGTTTGAGCAGGTCCGCATGATCGACGGCAGTCTCTCCAACCGGCACAGCCGCTCACCTATCCATATTTTGCCATGATAAAAGACAGGTTGTATCGAGTGACCCAAGACACTCAGTCAAAGAAGGATACAGCACAATTGGTCGTCCCAAAGAGCCGCCGGGAAATGCTTTTTCAGGCGGCTCATGCTAATCCGATGGCAGGACACTTGGGGAATACCGCAACACTGAATCGCTTAACGGCCCGGTTTTTTTGGCCGGGCATCCACGAGAATGTGCGCAGATGGTGTGCAGCATGTCGTGAATGCCAGTTGGTAAACCCACCGGCCACTCCAAAAGCACCATTGTGCCCTCTTCCTTTAATTCAGGTCCCCTTCGAACGAATTGGTATGGACCTGTCCTAGAGAGCGTTCCGCACGAGGGCACCGTTTTGCATTGGTCATTGTGGACTATGCAACACGATACCCCGAGGCAGTGGCGCTCCGCAATATTTCCGCTAAAAGCGTGGCGGACGCATTGTTCTCATTGATCTCCCGCGTGGGAATCCCGAAAGAGATTCTCACGGATCAAGGCACACGTTCATGTCACGGACGATCCGCGAACTATACGGGTTGTTGGGGGTGAAAACGATTCGGACCAGCGTCTATCACCCACAAACGGACGGACTGGTCGAACGTTTTAACCGTACTTTAAAAACCATGATCCGAAAGTTCGTTCACGAGGACGCCAAAAATTGGGATAAATGGCTGGAGCCCTTGTTATTTTGCCGTGCGCGAGGCCCGAGGTCCTCCCCCCCCGAGTTGCTATGGACGTCAGCCCCGTGGGTGTTAGATGTCCTAAGGGAAACTTGGGAGGACGGACCCTACCGCTAGCAAGAACGAAATTCAGTATGTAATGGACCTGAGAACAAAAACTCCACACCTTGGGGCGGCTCTCTATGGAGAATTTGTTACAGGCCCAGGACAGACAAAAACAATAATAGGGGCGCCAGATTACGGCAATTTACACCGGGAGAAGTCCTCGGGGTCCAAGTGGCAAGGATTACGGCAATAGGGGGGGGGCGACGCCAAAGGGAGGACGGGCCAGAGGTGGGGGGAGCCAAACCAGATCACTGGGTTGCCAGGTTGCACCGCCTCCACTAGCACACTCATGTTTTATCTGAGACCATTGGAGTGGTTGTACGTGGCCGGCCGTATCGTTTACCTGAACACAAGAAAAATCAGGAAGAATAGACGCTATGCTGGAGAATAGAGGAGTCCAACAGTGACTGGGCCAGCCCGATAGTTTGGTTCCCAAAACCGACGGCTCGGTCCGGTTCTGTGTGGACTATCGCAAGGTGAATGCTGTGTCGAAGTTCGATGCATATCCAATGCCGCGGATTGACGAACTGCTTGATCGGCTAGGTGCTCGCTTTTATTCGACGTTGGATTTGACAAAAGATACTGGCAGAACCCTTATCTCCTTTATCCAAGGAAAAAACAGCTTTTCACTACGCCGTTTGGATTACACCAATTTGTCACACTTCCGTTCGGCTTATTCGGTGCCCCAGCGACATTTCAGCGGCTCATGGACCGTATCCTACGCCCACATGCGGCATATGCCTGCTTCTTTACATTGTCATTTATAGTAATGACTGGCAGCGGCATATGCAGCACCTAAATGCGGTCTTGAGTTCGCTGAGAGGAGCGGGGCTCACGGCTAACCCGAAGAAGTGTGCAATTGGGCGAGTGGAGGTCAGTTATCTGGGCTTCCACTTGGGTCACGGGCAGGTGCGTCCCCCAAAATTGACAAGACAGCGGCAATTGCAACCTCCCCGACCCAAGACCAAAAGGAGGTGAGGCAATTCCTGGGGTTGGCAGGTTACTACAGAAGGTTTGTGCCGGACTATTCGACCCTCACCAGCCCCCTGACGGACCTCACTAAAAAGGAGGCACAGATCCCGTCCAATGGTCGGAGCTGTGCCAGCAGGCTTTCACCCAAGTTAAGGCTGCTCTGTGTGTGGCCCGCTATTGCACGCTCCTGATTTCTCTCTCTTCTTTCGAGGATCGGACAGAGGGGCTGGGAGCGGTCCTTTCCCAGGAGGTGGAGGGGGCAGAGCGGCCGGTGCTGTACATCAGTCGCAAGCTCTCGAGGAGGGAGACGATGTACAGCACCATTGAAAAGGAATGCCTAGCGATCCGGTGGGCCGTTCTCACCCTCCGCTATTACCTCCTGGGGCGGGGAGTTCACCCTCTGTTCGGACCACACCCCTCCAATGGCTCCACCGCATGAAGGATACCACGCGCGGATCACCCGTTGGTATCTGGCATTACAACCCTTCAAGTTCCAGGTGGTCCACAGACCGGGGAACCAGATGGTAGTAGCCGACTTCCTCTCCAGGAGGGGGGGGGGAAGCTGCAGGCCGGATGAGGCCCCGGCCTGAGTCGGGCGGTGGGGTATGTGGCAAGGGCGTGGTCTAGCGGAGTCTGGAGAGAGAGAGACAGGAAATCGGCGGGAAATAAGTAGGTCAAAGACTGATTGTAAACACCTGTCTGTATTTACAGTGATTGGCGGGAAGAGGATAAAAGCCAACACGAGGGGAGAATCGAAGAAAAGAGTTTGGCTGAGGGATAGACGGTGTCGAGAGGACGCATACCGGAAACCAAGAAAGCGAACTTATGTGCCAGGAGGCCATACTTAAATATTATTTGCCTTTGCTTTATGTTTTATTTTGGAGAAAAAGATTCTTACCAGCCACGCCGACCCTATCTCCTTCCTTCCACACTTACGAACCACGTTACAGAGATGTTCCCAAAAAGCATCTGAAAATCGGGTGTTTTCCAACCTCTAGTTATACTGAAACTACTCAGAGGCGTTTCCTTTCGAAACCAATCAGGTAGATTCCCGCTATCTCTTATTTTTTATTATCCAACTGTCCTTGTCTGCCACCATTATTTCTAGGCAACAAGGTTTTTGGTCTAATGGTGGAATTTCAACCTTGACTCATTTTTTTAAAATAAGTTGCGCCATAATGCATCATAAGTTTGACATATTTGGGTCAGGCCTTTAAAACATCACTGGATTTTTGTATTGCTGAAATTTGTGCTGAAAAATTATTAAAATCTTTTTATGAAAACCATTACTGCATAAGTATACGTATGTTGATTCTATCATGCATAAGTATGTTGATTCTATCATTAACTTAGATGAGTATTAGAATCTAGATTGTTTTAATGTGATTTCTGATCTACTAACACAACTATGTTACAAACATTCCTATGAATACTTCTTCATAACCGGGGTGAATAACAGCCCCATCGTATATGGAATATGATCAAAATTATACACAATAGGAGCAAGGTTATTGCACATTTGTAAATTATCATTTAAATGATTCTTATTGTTATTCACTTAAATATATGGGTTGCAATTTTACAATAATTCATCTTGATTTCATTTTTACATGACAAAAACCTGCAATTTTACCAAGGGTGTGTAGACCTTTTTGATCCACTGTGTATGTATATAAGAAACGATAAGCATTTTTCTTAGATATATTATTGTACATATCTATGAGCCACACATGGTTTTGTATCAACTGTCCCTCTATAGAGCAGTACAAAAGAGAGATTATGCAATACTGCAAGTCTGGTTTCTGTGAGGGGTGGACAATAAGTACCCAAGCACAGGCAGCAGTAGCGAACACACAAATCTTTATTATAAAATGGGGAAAAAAAGACAAAAGAACTGAGGTGAATTTTCAAAACAAAAACTTCACATTATGGGGCAAAACCAAGAAACAGGATTAAACAAAACAAACTATAAAACAGCTAAGACTAAATGATACACACAACATAAAACAAGGGAATCCAACAGGGCAATGTAATCCAATAAACAAGGTAACAGACAAAAGACAAGGTATCATGCACATACGATGGCATTAAATAGGGACACTAAGAGCGCTTTCTCGCCTTAAGTTCGGTTAGTTTGGTCCGGACCAATTTAAAAAAATTATACATATAATTTTTCAGCGGTTTTGGTTACCTTTCACACCACATTGCTTTGCTTTGGCCTGAACCAGTTGAAACGAAACCAAAATGTAGTCACATGTCAACACGTGGAACTTGTACATCCCGCACTTGGATGTACTGCTGGCGGAGTTTCTTTACCTTAACCCAGCACTGTTCCACAGATCTATTAAACCCCCTTTCCCGGAGTTGATTGCTAAACAATGAAAATATCTTGCTGTTCATGAGTTTTCAATAGTTGGGATGTAATAGGAATGTGCACAAATATTCGATCCGCAAAAACTATTCAAAAATTTTAAATGCTATTTGAATATTTGTAAGAATAACAACTGCGTCACCACAGGGATAAGTTACAGAAGACCTTAGAGTTGTCACGTCTTATTTAATGCTTCTTCAATTAATCTGTACTGATTTTAATATACAGAAAATATTAAAAAAAAATGTATGTGTCCTTAAATCTTTGTTTACTCAGATCGCAAGCAAGTTTATGTATTTTAAGTTTACACACCGGATACACACTGCACGCCACGCCCACAACATTTTTTTTCAGAGCAGCCCCCACCAGACTCGTCTCAGCTTACGAAATTTACGTGGTGTGGCTAGCTCCCCCAGGTTCCGAGCTACGACCCCACTATCATAATGCAATTATGTGCAGTTGAACACAATTGAACACCTACTCATTGCATCACGAATGGCCTCTTCCTATATCTACTTCCACAATGTCTTCATCTACCACCAAGGAGGAGAGGATATTCTTAGCCTGGAGAATGGACTGCTCACCTCCGACGTTTGTGGACTACGCGCACTTACCTTGCCGTTCATGGACTGCTCACCTCCGACATTTTTGGACTACGCGCACTTACCTTGCCGTTCGTGGACTACTCACCTCCGACGACTACGAGCGACCTTTACCTTGCCGTTCGTGGACTACTCACCTCCGACGTTTGTGGACTACGCGCAATTTCCTTGCCGTTTGTGGACTGCTCACCTCCGACGTTTGTGGACTACGCGCAATTTCCTTGCCGTTCGTACCTCCGACTACTCGCACTTACCTTGCCGTTCGTGGACTGCTCACCTCCGACGTTTGTGGACTACGCACACTTACCTTGCCGTTCGTGGACTACTCACCTCCGACGTTTGTGGACTACGCGCAATTTCCTTGCCACTGGACGTTGTGGACTACTCACCTCCGACGGACGACGTTTGTGGACTACGTGCGTTCGTGGACTACTCACCTCCGACGTTTGTGGACTACGCGCACTTACCTTGCCGTTCGTGGACTACTCACCTCCGACGTTTGTGGACTACGCGCAATTTCCTTGCCATTTGTGGACTATTACAGCCAATGGCTGCGAAATGAATCAAGTGCACACTAAATATACTCAATAAAAATATATTATTAATGAATAAAGATGAATTGAATAATCACTGTGGTTGATTTGTCTACAATGCATACAATACATGCAAAAACCACAAATGTATTGCTGTGTGCAGAGGTCAGACGTCAAAATGAGCTCATATGTACGTAGGGTCTACAGCAGATCCTGTAGAAAGACACAAGTGAGGATGCAACCACATCCCCTTTAATGTAATACAGTGCAGAATGTGATCCACAAATGCAAAAACCACAAACATATAGGATTATGCAGAGGTCAAAGGTGAAAATGAGGCTGAGGCCTACATCACATGCTGTAGAAAGACACAATGTGGATGCAAACACATCCCCTTTAATGTAATACAGTGCAGAATGTGATCCACAAATGCAAAAACCACAAACATATTGGATTATGCAGAGGTCAAAGGTGGAAATGAGACTGAGGCCTACATCACATGCTGAGACACAAGTGAGGGTGCAAACACATCATATTCAATGTAACACAGAGCAGAATATGATTTGCAAAAACCGCAAATGTATTGCCATGTACAGAGGTCAGAGGTGAAAACGATCTCACACGTATGTAGGGCCTACAGCAGATCCTGTAAAAAGACACAAGTGAGGACGCAAACACATCACCTTTAATGCAACACCGTGCAGAATGTGATGGACACAAATCTATTGGATTGTGCAGAAGTCAGAGGTGAAAATAAGGTTTAGGCCAACACCAACACCCTCTTTACAGCATCTGATGTAGGCCCAAACTTCATTTTGACCTCTGCACAATGCAATTATTTTCTGCCTTTTACACATGTTTATCACATTCTGAGCTGTAACACATAATTGACAGCACGAAGCTTGGTAAGGAAGTCAGTTCGCACAGGGTCCTCGCCAAGTCCTTCGAGGTCATACTGCGGGTGACGTGTTGCGTTGCGACCTGTGAACGGCAAAGCATTTCGGACGTACCGCGCGCATTTTAAAACCAATGGGCTTTCCTCTGTGGCCCAGTGGACGTGTGTCCATGCCACTGTTTCAGGGGACCGAGATGGGATGACCTTGCCGACGGCAGGTCCGGGGGTGCTCGTCGAAGCCCATACACCAACCTGTTGTCAACTTCAATTGAAGTTATGAGTGCGTGAGCTTTTCGCAGGGACCCCCTGGTAGGTGGACAAAAAAATGGGTCCGTGGACGTGAGGGGGGTGCACAGTAAGGCATTCCTGACATATTAAGCACTCACTTTTTTTTGTCATTACTGGACTCCATCTCAGATGCAAGTTTATCAAATTAAATCCAAGCCCTCTGGTTCCTTTGTGAGTTTTGATGCAACAGGTACAGTTGTGAAACTACTGCAAAAAATCTTGTGGCAATTCCGAGCATATTTTCCTGTACCAAGGAGTTTTGTGCTCACAGGGAGATCACATTCCAGTAGTGCAGATGCTGTCAGAGAACCACACTATCCATTCCATTGCAAACTGGCTTACTGAATGGCAGCGAGCATGTGCTAATGTGCCCAAGGAGGCAGTCTGTGATTTCTCCTTGGCTTTGCTTGGAGGATTGTTTAAGGCCTTCACTCCTTACTCAGACCTAAAAACATATGTCAATCAGTGCTTTGGAGTAGTGACAAAAAAGTCCAAAGACTCACAGCTACCACCCTGCTTCATCCGAGTTGATGAAGCACACTGGATCAAGCACACTGCAACAAGCTAATTAGCCGGTGGGAATGCCTAAGACAAAAAGGAAACAGAGTTAGAGAATTCTATCTCCGTGCAATGGCACAACTTCTACGATCTGATTCACTGGAAGACAGGGAGCTCAAAAGTGGGTCACAGAAATCTTTGAAGAAAGTCATATGAATGCAGCATACCATGGGGACAGAGACAATCTGGATTTCCTTCTAGAGCTTGTTCCAAATATTATTAGAATGGCATGCTACCTCCCTCTTTGAACAGCCATGATGGTTCCATACTTCAAAAGTGTACACAACACAGCAAGCTCTGCAAATGTTGAGGCTGAATTCAAGAACATAAAACATGGTCTCTTTAAACATGAACGCCTACCAATATGAATTGACCGTTTTGTCAAACCCCATCTTGAACTCCTTGAGAGCAACATGATGAATTCTGGTACACCAGTGAAAACAACGGAGCACACAGAGACAAATAATCTTAATACTGAACCAGAAGAAGACCATAGTGAACAGGATACAGGGGTTGAGTCATTATCACTAGAAAAAGACCCCGTTGAAAATTGGAAAGGAATCAGCATTCCTCGCAAAAAGCGACTGTCCTACCTGAACCCTTGCTCTGAGTGGTTACATGCAGACGCAAACCTAAAAAGAAAAAGGACCAAAATTATTGTCTTCAAAAATGGCAATTACTATGCTAAAAAAGTTGACAAAATGCTTGTGAGTGTAGCTAACACCTGTGCCTTTGACTCCTTTTGCCAGTGCCTTTTTGCTCTGCATTCTGTGACAGTGGATCATTTTGCCACTATCTCAACAAAGAGCACACAAACTTTTTGATTTGGTAAAGACCATTGTCACAAAACGAGTTGGAAAAGATGCTTACACAAGGAGGGCCAAAATGCTGTTGGAAATATTTCAATATGTTTACCTGAAGTCAGATGTCAACTTGTGTCACAATGACACAAGTACCAAGTGCAACAATCACCACAGAATGCTCCTCTCCATACTGCACTCGAAAAACAAAATCTTCAAGAGCCATTTCTCTGCTACCAGTCAACTTAGACATTCTACAAAGTGGTGGAATGAAAAGCCTCCAAGCAGCACTAGGAGATGGACTTCACCTGAACAGCTCCAAGTGTCTGAAGCCACTGAAGTCACCGTTAAGTAAAAGATGAGTCATCAGATAAATTCCTCTACAATGGCTCAGTCACACACGGATGCATCACTGGTCAGCTACTGTGTATTGAAACAAGTGCGGATACCAACCATCCACTGTCTGAAATCCCCGTGAACATAGACCTGGACAATCATTTGTTCACTCTGCAAGGTGTCGTTGCATTCACTCAAGGACCTACAAGAGCATCTCTTGGACATTACGTTGCTTACTGCAGAAGAACGTCGCTTGGCTGGGAGAAATATGATGACCTGTCTGAGCGTGTCAGCTAAGACCAAAATACAACCCCATGTCATATTGTTCACAAAGGAGGACTAAACTCTTTTGGTTATTCATTTAGTGGACTGGTCTCTGCAGAAAATATTAGTTCATAAAAGCATGTAATTTACTGTCAAAATGCCCATTTAAAAGTATTTTTGAGCAGCGGTTAATTATTTGATAATTCTTCTCCCTTGGTTCTGCTTTGGTTATCTGTTCATATACACATTAAGATTACAGTTGATTTATGGTTTAACTGACTATACCCATTTAAAAGTTTCTGTAGTTCTTTAAAATAAAACACTTCTGTTTGTACATGTTTCTTCTTTGCATATGACAGACACAATTGACTTTCATTATACAGACAAAAATATTTTCTAAATTACATTGTGTGGAACACTTCTTTTGTGTTCCTGTCAACAAAAAAGTAATATAGATTGTTATTTGTAAGATGACATATGATGACATCTGACTCTGTAAAAATTATTCCATGTAAGAATCGCACAAAGTCTTTTTAAACAAACTTTAAACAAAAGTTTTCGACCAAACAAATATTTTAAACCAATGAAAAATTGTTGTTTAATCATAATTATTTAATCATCTGCAATACACATTTTGTATGAAAATTTAATACAAACACTTTAATCATGCACTCAAGTAAAAGTTTGTTACAACGCAAATTGTTTGTCATTCAAACGATTTCAGGTAGAGTTAGCCTACAAACATTATTTGTTTTTAACAGAACTGAAAAACACTGTGAGTTATCACATTAAATTATAATACTTGCTTCCACAAACAAGACTGCAAACAAAAGAAAGAAGTAGCTAAATGACTCTCAGTACAAATTATTTGAAATTTTAAACAAGGAAAGTCATGAAATCACGTTACCTTGGAAGCGATGGATTTGGAGTTGATGTCAAAAAACATTCCACATCTAAAAAAAGAATGTCATTAACGGTAATAACCAGCACCACGCAACACGAGTCGAACTAGACTGGTTAAATGGTAGCAGCTGGACAGAGAGCAAGCCTTTTTTTATAATAGCAAGCAGCACAGACCGATGAGCCAGACGTAAAAGTACAGCGAGAGCGATTCAAGAATTCTCCAGTATGCAGTACGGAAGCTATGCTCTCACTGTACTTTGGTGTAATACGCCGATCGCTCTGCGCAGCGCCGAGCAAAGTATAACATAGCTAATTTCTAAAGATCATAAGAGATTATAATGTTTCTTTTTATAGCACAAAAGAGCACAAATCGAGCACAAACCTGCTTGGGGCGATTTGGAGGACATGGGGTGGAGAGTGACGTCATTGCCGCAAATAATATTTCTTATTTCCGAGCCAAAAACATTCAAGGGTAATTTTAACGGCACAATCCGGCACAAATCGAGCACAAACAAACTCCACCTGTTTGGGGCGATTTAAACGACATGGGGTGGAAAGTGACATCACTGCCCCAAAATTCTTCTTGTTATATCTCTGTAAGAAAAGTAGTTACATGGTTAGTCTTAATGGCACAAACGGGCACAAATCGAGCACAAACGAATGGCACCAATTTGATAAGAGTTGGACGACATGGGGTGGAGAGTGACGTCACACAGCCAAGAAAAAGAATGTTTAATATCTTGAATGCCAAACCAGCACAAACGATCATTTTTGCGGCACAAATGAATGGTATAGTTTTGGTGACAATTTATTTATATGAGTTGCCAACTTCACGGAGGTATCATAATAACCTGTGAGCACAGTGCACCAGAGCCAAGAGAAAAAGTAAAAGACAAGTCAACAGATGAACATGAAATAGAAAGAGTATACATTTTATGAAATGTTTCAGAAACACTGCTGGAGAACACACAAGATGTAGACCAGACTTTTGCCAAGCAACTTGCAACTGAGATGAAGCTAATCAGAGACCCACGGACAAAAATGTGACTGTGTCGCTACATCCTCATGATGTTGTATGATGCACATGAAAATTAGGTACGAGTTCCTCATTCAGACCCCCAGCGAGCTTTGCGGCCCCAAACACCTTGACAGGGACATACACAACAAAACCAACCCTTCCACAGCACAGCCTTTCATGCACCTCCTGCTCCACCTCCAGCAAACTACCTTCAGGATAGAGATGTTGAGTCTAGAGAAGAAGAGAACCAAGTCTGGTTCGGCCAGTCAGGTGCAACTAGTAGTACTTGATGCTCCTCTTCCCTGACCTCGCACAGGGTCTGTGCAATGAGGCTCACTGAAGGGAAGGTGTAATTCTGCTCGTCGCACGGCCAGCTGTGCGCCAGGGCCTCCGTGCCGAGGGAGGCCTCGGAGGGAGTGGCAAGGCGGGTAATGGGTGGTGTTTGTTTAAGGCCTGGGGTCGAGCCCGAAGGTGTTCTCGGTCTCTCTGGGGTCTTCCCGTGGGGGTTGCTTTGGCTACCGCCGCGGCTGCTGACGGGGTGGTGGTCTCCTCTTTGACGTCCTCTTCCGGTGGGACAGCTGAATAAGGGGACCGGAGCCGGGGAACATCGAAGAGGACCAGGCTGCTGGGGAGCAGACGGTCCACGGAATCTTGACAGCCTGAGGGGGAGGGTCGAGTCGCGCCATGGGAGGATATGCTTGATATTCTATGTTTGCTCTTTACTATCAAGCTCGACAGTATCACCAAAGGCGCACCATCTCCAGAACTCGGTAGTTTGGTAAAAAAAATGCCAATTTAGTAAAAACCGCCTAGATTACTCATCTCAGATCTGATCTACCTCAGGTATTTAACAGCGCCTTTAAGTGTCAATCTGATTGAGTTGGCCAATCAAATGAAAGAAGGCGTGAGTTGCTATTGACAGAAGTCAAGCTCGAGTTCAGTTTCTACTGAGAAAGAGCGCAATTGTAAGTAGCTAACTGTTTAATGTTTTATAGATGTCGTGTCTAAAACATTATTGCAAAACGCTGACTGTGTGGCTTTCTCCCTCTTTTCAGAGCGCCCGGGAGTTTACACTCTCGTTTTTGATGAGGAGAAAAATGCTGATCTTGTAGTTCAAAAAATTGCTCAGACAAAGAAGGTCCAGGTGTCAAAGAATTAACTTTATTTGTTCAAGTCAAACAAAGTGAGATGTTCCCAAAAAGCATCTGAAAACATCTCAAAATCGAGTGTTTTCCAACCTCTAGTTATACTGAAACTGCCCGGAGGTGTTTCCTTTCTTTTTCGCTCGCCATTACCTCATTTTTAATAAAGTTGTATACAAGGTCACCTCATATGAAATTATTATAAACTGCTAGACCAGGTCCGTATCTTATCTACAGTTGAAAGAAAAAGTATGTGAACCCTTTGGGCTTACTTGGATTTCTTCATAAATTGGTCATAAAATGTGTTCTGATCTTCATCTAAGTCACAACAATAGAGAAACACAGTCTGCTTAAACTAATACCGCACAAACATTATACGTTTTCATGTTTTTATTGAACACAACATGTAAACATTCATAGTGCAGGGTGGAAAAAGTATGTGAACCTTTGGGTTTAATAACTGGTTGACCCTCCTTTGGCAGCAATAACCTCAACCAAACGTTTCCTATAGTGCAGATCAGACCTGCACAACGGTCAGGAGAAATTTTGGACCATTCCTGTAGGAGCCGCATTTGAGTTTGTTTTTGGTTCCATAATTTACTTATAGTTGTCTTTTCTATTGCTTTTGGGTAGTACACCTTCTAAAAAGCCAGGGGGCGCGCCACCCTATAAGTTGGAGCAGGTAGCGCATGATTGGGGAGAAGAAGTGCCAGCAGATACAGTCTTTGACCTCGGCCTGGATCTGCGATACCGGAAAGCTTGGCTTATACGAGAAAGCGCTACAAAGGAATATTTAAAGACATTTAAAACAGTTCTCATTTTTTGTTTAGTCTTTTACTCTATCTATTTTACAATAAACACCGACAAACATTCAACTACAAACACTCTTGGAATTTCTTGGATTCGGGCTGTGAGTCTGACCCTGCACTCGCATTCTCCCGGTGGTCGAAAACAGTAACAGGGGGTTACAGGAAAAACCCAACATTGTTTTTGCCTCTACATTTCGTCAAAGACTTGCTGTGAATTCGTTAAAAACTGGCTGTGAATTCATCAAAGGCGGATTTATGTTGAAACTACGTGATATGAAGATGAAGGAAACGTCGATCTAAGCGTGGCAAGCCAAACAAAGAAACACTTCAGTGGAGGTATGTGCTTTCAAAGTGAATATTATTAGAAGGATATAGAAATGAATTTCACTGCAGATTTTTGAGTTGATGAACTGTGACAAACAATCAAGAGCGGTGAAAGCACAGCCTAATTGGAACAAATGAAATGCAACGATATGTTGAACTTTGGAAAGAATACGAACTGTTTTCTACATTTTTGAAAACTTTTTTGAAGCAAGGTAAATATTCTCTGTGATTTTTTTCGAAGTTTATTTTTTATTTTTGAGAATAATGGCTGATTCCAACGAAGAAGAAACAACTCCTGTTAAAGACATGAGTGAAATTGTCGCGCAATTGCGCTCATCTAGAGGAGGAAAAATGTCACATGTAACAAGGAGAATGAACATTGTGAAAGATTTAATGACTGATCCGGAATTTCTTGATGAAGTTAAACAAAACATGATTAAGTTTTATGAATTTCTTGAAGAGTTCAAAGCCTTGCATGCCTCCTATAGTGAAATGTTGGATGAAGAAGCAAATCAAGAAGACCACGAGACATGGTATCAGCCTAGATGTGTACAGATAACGGCTTTTATGGATAACGTTGAAAATTGGATTTCAGGCATAGAAAACCCAGGTTCCCAAGCCACAGTTGAAGTCACCCAAGTAGAAGATGAAGATACTGATACTGATGCACAATCATTTAGATCACAGACATCATCTGTATCATTGCGCATTAGTGCAGAGGCAGAGAGAGTAGCTTTAATGGCTAAAGCTGCAAAGCTGCAAGAAAGGCATGCAATTGAGGAGCAGGAGCATATTCTAAGAAAAAGGAGAGAATCTTTAGAGTTGCATTCTGAAATTGAAGCCACTACTGCAAAAATTAATTATCTGAAAGAAGCTGAGCAAGGAATGTATAAACCTGCTCATTCTGATATAACAGTTCAGATACCCTCATTAGGAGCAGAAGCAGATGAAGTGAAGACAAAATCAACAGTGACACATTTACCATTGGATGAAAGGCTTGATAGCTCTCTTTATTTACATGACAGGACTTCCCCAGTAGTTAAAAGCAAGCCAGGTGTTCAGGTTCAATTTCCTCTTCTTAATTTAGGCCCAGATAGGCATCACAGCAGATCTGTCTTCCAGCCCAGGGCTAGCAGTGATATCCAGCAACAACTACAGACCTCAGCGTACAGTATTCCCCCGTCATTCCCCAGTCGCTTGCAAGTTCAGCCACAACCATTCAGTCCACTGTACCTCAACGGCAAATTCCTACACCCAATTCAGCACAGGAAAGCCATATGATCAAAATTTTGGAAAAGCAGAATGAATTAACAAGGATTCTTATGAAACAGCAACTTCTCTCTACACTACCGCAAGGTAGCATTCCACTCTTTGATGGACAAGTTCTTGAGTACAAGTCATTCATTCACTCCTTTGAAAATATGGTTGAAAGCAAAACTAATAACAATAAGGATAGATTGCAGTTTCTTATTCAATATACTAGAGGCCCGGCACAAAGGCTTGTCAAGAGCTGTGAGTACTTGTCACAAGATAGAGGCTACCAGAGAGCAAAGGAGTTGCTAAAGGAAAACTTTGGAAAGGAATACAAGATCTCTTTGCTTACTTGGAAAAAGCCCTATCCTGGTCCCAAATAAAATCTGAGGATTTTAAATCACTACAGGATTATGCCATGTTTCTTAGGAGCTGCTGCAATGCTATGGAGGAAATGGAATATATGGAGGAGCTGGATACAGTATCCAATATGAGAAGCATTGTGCTCAAGCTACCATACAAGCTTCGGAAAGATGGCGTAACAAGGCCTATGAGCTACAGGAACAACGTAGAGGTAGGGTAAGAATTTTAGATTTAGTCTGCTTTATTGAACGACAAGCTCGCATAGCAGCTGATCCAATATTTGGTGATCTTCAAGATCAGTCGGCCAGTAGAGGAAAGGCTAGATCCCCAGTCAAATCACAGGCCTCGAAGTCATCTGGCAGTAGTTTTGCCACTAGTATAGCTATTGCCCAAAAGCAGAAGAAGTTTGATCTTTCTTGCCCCTTCTGTAGCTCAAGACACAGATTGGACTTGTGTGAAGATTTTTTAAAGATAACACATAGAGACAAGCTCAGTTTTATAAAGACCAAAGGCATATGCTTTGGATGTCTCTCCAAAGGCCACATTAGCAAAGACTGCAAAAGCCGTCTCAGCTGTAAAGTATGTAAGCAAGCTCACCCTAGTGTCCTACATATTGAGGCCAAAGATAGTATCATCAAAAAGGCAGAAAGATCCTCCGATGTTACAAGCAGTGCATCAGCAGGGTTATGTGGTCATATAGGGGCCGGAGACCAAGAGAGTGTGCTGTCCATTGTCCCAGTTCAGGTTAAGGCAGCAAAGGGCAGCCAAGTCTTACAAGTGTATGCTCTCCTGGACCCTGGATCCTCCGCCACCTTCTGCTCGGAGGATCTTATGTTTCGGCTCAATCTGAAGGGTAGAAAAAAACTCAAATTCTTCTACGCACAATGAATCAAGAAAAAACTGTTCCAACTCATGTCGTATCTGAAATGGAAGTTGCAGCACTGAACAGCAATAACTTCTTACCTCTTCCTGATCTCTTCACTCAAAAAGAAATGCCAGTTACCACAAACAGCATTCCAAAGCAGAAAGACTTAGCACAATGGAAGTATCTAAGTCGAGTCAAACTTCCCAACATTAATTCAAAGGTGGAGCTGTTGATTGGCACAAATGCTCCAAAGTGTATAGAACCGTGGGAGGTTGTTAATAGTCAAGGTGGGGGCCCCTACGCAGTTAGAACCTTATTGGGATGGGTTGTAAACGGGCCACTGAGAAGTGCTGATGGCAGTGCAGAGAGTGTGACTGTGAATAGGATATCGGTTGCAAGTCTAGAACAGCTTCTGATCACACAGTATAATCAGGATTTCAGTGAGGTAGCATCTGAGGAGAAGACCGAAACGTCAATTGAGGACAGAAGGTTTTTAGAGATAGCCAATGAGGCGTTCTTACAAGATGGACATTACTATCTGAAGTTGCCCTTTAGGAAAACTGATGTCAGTATGCCTAACAATCGCCAAGTAGCAGAACAGCGCCTCCAAACTCTAAAAAGGAAAATGAAAAAAGATGGACAATACAAACAAGAATATGTTACTTTTATCAATGACATCTTTGAAAATCATTATGCAGAGAAGGTCCCAGAGGAAGAACTCACACAGGTACCTGGAAAGGTATGGTATATACCACACCACGGAGTGTACCACCCCAAAAAAAGGAAACTTAGAGTGGTGTTTGATTGTGCAGCTACTTACAAAGGTGTATCCCTCAACACAGAGCTACTACAGGGTCCTGATCTGACCAATTCTCTTGTTGGAGTCATTTGGAGATTCCGCAAAGAACCCATTGGAATTCTGGCTGACGTTAAGTCAATGTTCCATCAGGTGGGTAGAGAAATCAGGTGTGGACTACTTGCGCTTCCTGTGGTGGCCACAGGGTGACCAGTCAAACCCCAAAGGAATACCGTATGCTTGTGCACATATTTGGTGCAGTGTCCTCCCCAAGTTGTGCAAGTTTTGCATTACGAAAAACTGCTGATGACAATGAAAGCTGTTTTCCCTTCACGTAGCTGAAACAATCCGGCACAACTTTTATGTGGATGATTGTGTTAAGTCCGTGGCTGAAGAGTCTGAAGCCATCCAGTTAGTAAAAGACCCTCACCGCACTATGCTACAAAGGTGGATTCCAGCTGACTCAATGGGTCAGCAATAATCGGGCAGTTCTAGCATCCATTCCAAAAGAAAAATGGGCAAAAGAAATTAAAACACTGGATCTTGACAAAGACAGCCTACCAATAGAAAGAGCCCTGGGATTGCAGTGGTGTGTGGACTCTGACCATTTCCAGTTTAACATCAATTTAAACCAGAAGCCACATACCCGCAGAGGCATACTTTCTGTTGTAAGTTCCATTTTTGATCCCCTCGGTTTTCTTGCTCCTCTCATTCTCCCAGCCAAGCAATTGCTACAGGAGCTCTGCCAGAGAGGCTTTGGATGGGACGAACCTTTGCCCCAAGCTGTAGTAGACAGTGGGAAGGATGGACAAACAGTTTAGAAAGAATAAAAGGCTTCAGTGTTGCACGTTGTTTGAAACCAAAAGACTATGGAACAACAAAGTGGCAGAACTACACCACTTTTCTGATGCCAGTGAGAATGGCTATGGCTCAGTGAGCTAAATAAGACAAGCTAATGAACAGGACATTGTACATGTCACTTTTCTCATGGGAAAGTCCAGAGTCCTTCCTTTAAAGAACATCACAATACCACGTCTGGAGCTAGCCGCTGCAGCATTGTTGATAAAGGTGGACAAAATGCTAAGGAGAGAACTACATCTAACATTAAAGCCCTCCGTTTTCTGGACCGACAGCCAAACCGTCCTTAAGTACATTAGAAGTGACACTGCAAGATTTAAAACGTATGTAGCAAACAGGGTCTCGCTGATTCGGGATAACTCAGAGCTGTCTCAATGGAGATACGCAAGAAGTAAAGACAATCCAGCTGATGATTCCTCGAGAGGATTAAGTGCAGGCAAATTCATGGAACAAAGGAGGTGGATGCATGGCCCAGAGTTCCTATGGAAACCTGAGGAAAGTTTGTTAGAGGTGGAGGCATTGGGCTCAGTGTTACAGGATGATCCAGGTCAGGAGAAACACTACTGTTTTTACAACAGTGGTGAACACTGAAACACCCACAGACCAGCTTATTTCATACTTTTCAAATTGGATTAGGCTACTTAAAGCAGTGGCATGGTACATCAAACTAAAAAAGGCCTTGATACTGAGAATCAAAAAACAAAAGGACTTTCCATCGTATCAAGTTATTACCCGCTCCCACAGCCAAAAGATGAGCCCAGAACTTGAGGTTCTCAGGACCAAACCCGGTGGACAGCTCCTCTCAGTGGAAGATCTCTTACAGGCAGAAAGGTCAGTTATCTCTTATGTTCAGAGGCAAGCATTCCCAGCTGAAATAACAACACTGCAAATGACCACACCTAAAGTGAAAAGGAGCAGCAGGATCTGTAAGCTTGATCCTGTGCTAGATGAAGGCATCTTAAGAGTAGGTGGCCGGATGCATAAATCTGCCATGCCTGATGAAACTAAACACCCCTGTATCTTGCCCAAAGATGCACACATTTCAATTCTTCTTTTAAGACACATTCATGAACGCTGTGGTCACAGTGGTAGGAACCACATGCTCTCAGAGCTTCGTAAGAATATTGGATTAGTAAGGCCAACTCCTTAGCAAGAAAGGTGCTCACAAAATGTGTCATGTGTCGACGTGTGAGGGGCAAAGCAGGTGAGCAGAAAATGGCAGATTTGCCGCTAGAACGAATCCTACCTGACCTCCCTCCCTTTACCAATGTCGGATTGGACTACTTTGGCCCGATTGAAGTGAGGCGAGGAAGAAGCACCATCAAAAGGTATGGAGTTCTGTTTACATGTATGTCCAGCAGAGCTGTTCATTTGGAAGTAGCTTTCTCATTAGACACTGACTCATGCATTCACGCTTTGAGGAGATTTGTTTGCAGAAGGGGGCAGGTTAAGCACATCAGATCTGACAATGGAACGAACCTGGTGGGTGCTCAGGTGGAACTCAAGAAAGCTCTGATAGCACTGGACAAGTTGAAGATCCAGGATGCCCTGCTTCCTGATGGAATCGAGTGGAGTTTCAACCCACCAGCAGCATCGCACCATGGCGGAGTCTGGGAAAGGCTTATAAGATCTGTTCGTTACGTGCTGAACTCCACACTCCATCAACAGTCCATCGATGATAAGGGTCTTCAAACTCTATTCTGTGAGGTAGAGGCTATTTTAAACAACCGTCCTCTCTCCACAGTGTCCTCAGACCCATATGACCTGGAACCACTGACCCCAAACCACATCCTCCTGCTGAAAACCCAGCCCATTATGCCTCCAGGAATCTTCCTGAAATCAGACCTTTATGCTAGACGCCGCTGGAAACAGGTCCAGTATATGGCGGATCTCTTCTGGCATAGATGGACAAAAGAATACCTTCTTCTACTCCAGGAAAGGCAAAAATGGACTGTAGTGAAGAAGAACCTGAATGTTGGAGATCTTGTTCTAGTGGTTGACCCCACTGCTCCTAGAGGATCATGGCCATTAGGAAGAGTTCTAGAGACTAAGCCTGATCGAAAGGGGCTGGTCCGATCCGTGAAGCTCCAGACACAGACTTCAATCCTTGATAGGCCATTACCAAGCTGTGCCGAATTCTGGAGACTGAAGAGTGTCCGGTGCCTCCTAAAGATCACCAATAAGGGATGTAATGTATAAATACATATTTTTCTAAAAGCATTAAGAGATTGTTTATTTCTGGCTCCTTTTTTGTATTTATTTTAAAATAATTGGTTCTATAGAGACCAATTAGGGGCCGGTGTGTAGGAGCCGCATTTGAGTTTGTTTTTGGTTCCATAATTTACTTATAGTTGTCTTTTCTATTGCTTTTGGGTAGTACACCTTCTAAAAAGCCAGGGGGCGCGCCACCCTATAAGTTGGAGCAGGTAGCGCATGATTGGGGAGAAGAAGTGCCAGCAGATACAGTCTTTGACCTCGGCCTGGATCTGCGATACCGGAAAGCTTGGCTTATACGAGAAAGCGCTACAAAGGAATATTTAAAGACATTTAAAACAGTTCTCATTTTTTGTTTAGTCTTTTACTCTATCTATTTTACAATAAACACCGACAAACATTCAACTACAAACACTCTTGGAATTTCTTGGATTCGGGCTGTGAGTCTGACCCTGCACTCGCATTCTCCCGGTGGTCGAAAACAGTAACAGGGGGTTACAGGAAAAACCCAACATTGTTTTTGCCTCTACAATTCCTCTTTACAAAAGTGTTTCAGTTCAGCAATATTCTTGGGATGTCTGGTGTGAATCGCTCTCTTGAGGTCATGCCACAGCATCTCAATCGGGTTGAGGTCAGGACTCTGACTGGGCCACTCCAGAAGGCGTATTTTCTTCTGTTGAAGCCATTCTGTTGTTGATTTACTTCTATGCTCTGGGTCGTTGTCCTGTTGCATCGTCCATCCTCTGTTAAGCTTCAGTTGGCGGACAGATGGTCTTAAGTTTTCCTGCAAAATGTCTTGATAAACTTTGGAATTCATTTTTCCATCGATGACAGTAATCCGTCCAGGGCCTGAGGCAGCAAAGCAGCCCCAAACCATGATGCCCCCTCCACCATATTTCACAGTTGGGATGAGGTTTTGATGTTGGTGTGCTGTGCCTTTTGTTCTCCACACATAGCGTTGTGTGTTCTTTCCAAACAACTCAATTTTGGTTTCATCTGTCCACAGAATGTTTTGCCAGTAGTGCTGTGGAACATCCAGGTGCTCTTTTGCAAACTTCAAACGTGCTGCAATGTTTTTTTTGGACAGCAGTGGCTTCCTCCGTGGTGTCCTCCCATGAAGTCCATTCTTGTTTAATGTTTTCCTTATTGTAGATTTGTCAACAAAAATGTTAGCATGTGCCAGAGATTTCTGTAAGTGTTTAGCTGACACTCTAGGATTCTTCTTCACCTCATTGAGCATTCTGCGCTGTGCTCTTGCAGTCATCTTTACAGGACGACCACGCCTAGGGAGTGTAGCAACAGTGCTGAACTTTCTCCATTTGTAGACAATCTGTCTTACCGTGGACACATGGACATCAAGGCTTTTAGATATACTTTTGTAGCCCTTTCCAGCTTTATGTAAGTCAACAATTCTTGATCGTAGGTCTTCTGAGAGCTCTTTTGTGCGAGGCATGGTTCACACCAGACATCCCAAGAATATTGCTGAACTGAAACACTTTTGTAAAGAGGAATGGTCCAAAATTTCTCCTGACCGTTGTGCAGGTCTGATCTGCAACTATAGGAAACGTTTGGTTGAGGTTATTGCTGCCAAAGGAGGGTCAACCAGTTATTAAACCCAAAGGTTCACATACTTTTTCCACCCTGCACTATGAATGTTTACATGTTGTGTTCAATAAAAACATGAAAACGTATAATGTTTGTGCGGTATTAGTTTAAGCAGACTGTGTTTCTCTATTGTTGTAACTTAGATGAAGATCAGAACACATTTTATGACCAATTTATGAAGAAATCCAAGTAAGCCCAAAGGGTTCACATACTTTTTCTTTCAACTGTACATCATTTGTTGTTGGATGTGTTCCTGGATCCGGTTGATCTAAATAATGCAGCCTAAATCCTCTGAGGATTTATATTATGGAAGTGTAGTGTATGCAAGATTAAAAAGATACGTCTTTAGTCTAGATTTAAACTGAGAGAGTGTGTCTGCCTCCCGGACACTGCAGGGAAGACTATTCCAAAATTTAGGCACTAGATAGGAAAACGATTAACCACCTGCACTGATTTTTAAATTCTAGGTATTACCAGCTGACCGGAGGCCTGAGAGCGTAATGCACGTTAAGGACTGTAACACAGTAGAAGTTCGCTCAAATACTGCGGATCTAAACCATGTAGGGCTTTATAGGTAATAAGCAAGATCTTAAAGTTGCCGCGTTTTGGACCAGTTGGAGTTTTTGTAATAAGCCTGCAGGGCAACCACCTAAAAGTGCATTACAGTAATCTAGTCTTGATGTCATGAACCATGAATTAATTTCTCTGCATCTGACAGTGACAGCATATGACGTTGTTTAGATATATTCTTAAAATGGAAAAATGCAATTTTACAGGTGTTGGCAACATGGCTCTCAAATTACAGATAACTATCGAATAGAATGCCAAGATTCTTTGCTGACGACGAGGGTTTTATGGGGCATCCATCAATAGTTAAGCGGTTTTCTTTGTTGTTACATTCGGGAGTTTTCGGTCCAATAAGTAACACTTCTGTTTTGTCTGAGTTTAGGTATAAAAGTTGTTACAAATCAAGTTTTTTATATCGACTATGCAATCCATTATTCTATGGAACTGCTGTGTTTCATGAGGCTTCGAGGTAATATAAAGTTGAGTGTCATCTGCATTACAGTGAAAGCTAACTCCGTGTCACTTTATTATATCTCCTAGAGGTAGCATGTGAAGAGCAGAGGCCCCAAGACTGAGCACTGTGGTACACTGTACTGGAAACCTCATTGTGTATTGCTACAAATTGAAAACGGTCGGATAAATAAGACTTAAACCATTAAAGTCACCAACGACAAGGACTCTATCTGCGGCCAGTACTAATTCTGATAAGAACCCACCAAATTCTTTAATCAAATCTGTGTGGTGCCCTGGAGGCTTATATACAATAGCTAGAATGCTGTCTCACAGTCACAAAGTTTCCCAGCTGCGGGGGATTTTCAACTGGAACAGAGCTGTGTGCAAAGAGTTTTCTATGGTCCTTACACTCTTACTATCCTCCAATAAAGATTGGAAGCGAGACTCTAATTCTAAGATCTTCTCTGTCAGCCTAACTATTTCCCTGCATTTATCGCATATAAAACCCTTGCAGCTGACAGAGAAGGCTAAGCTAAACATATGACATGAGGTGCAAGTAACAATAATAGGAATAGAAGCCATATCTCACCTGGTTTGATGAGCAATTCTGACTATCCAAGGTTGCTCGATGAATCATAGTATATACGCTTAAAAAAGACGCTAAACAATTTGACAAACTAGAGGCAAGATGATATTCCACCGTGTAAACAGAAAGCAAGCTAACAAGCTAATGCTATGCTAACGTCATTAAGTTAACTATACATTTTGGTTTATAATCTTAAATTATAAGTAAGTTAGCAAACGACAGTGATAAGTAACAATATTAAAATACACTAATATTAAGACCAAGTGCAAGGATACAAACTAGCCGCCGGCAGCGATGCAAACAGGAACCGGAAGACTGTTCAACAGGCAAGGGCTCACGGTTCATTGCCCCGCATTGGTCGGGACTTTCTCTAATGGAATGTTATTGCTAGCTAAGACCTTTATGGCCAGGGGAAGTTTGAATTTGTACATGTATGTGGTTACTACCTTTCTGAGGTCTCACTGCAATAGTGGGGTCCGTGAGCATTATTTGGGGCTCAACCTCTTTTGTGATGTCTGCCACTTCTGCATATGTTCTGAGTGCCTCCTCCTGTTGCGGTGGCTCCGTCCCTTACTACATTTCTGTTGGGTCGATCCGACATTCTGTTTAAAACTAAATCCTTGGTCCGTCGAAAAGATTCAGGCTGGATTCTCCCCCGGAGAATGTTCACTCAGCCCAACGGGATGCCATCACAAATGGCTGTGGCCAATCTGTGCGGTTCGTCTATTCTTCAAGATCTCGATGCGTCCGGTCTAGCCGGTTTAACAGTTTATTTCAGTGTCTGAATCATTTGTCTGAATGTGATCGGCGTTTGTCCTGTGGGTTTCCCCACCACATTATTTAATTGATGCGTGAAGCAATTGAGATCGTACACGAGTCGGATCGCTGTGTGTAAAAGTGGGGGAGCCGGAACAAAATAATTTCTGGCTTTGTCTCTGTCGTTTGAATCCCTGCCAAATCGTCTGTTTTGGGGAGGTGGAGGTCTCCTCGCTGTGGGGCCTTCAGGTCGCGGTTGCATTTACATTACATTTTACATTTATGCATTTGGCAGACGCTTTTACCCAAAGCGCCTTACATTGCATTATCCTATACATTTTGTTTGTAGGTATGTGCAATCCCCTGGGATCAACCCCACGACCTTGGCGTTGTTAGCACTATGCTCTTACCACTGAGCTACAGGAAAGCAGTTGCTTTACAGGTTGCGTAACTATATGTAGGGGGTGTCAATACGTATATCACGTTCAACTTGGAATCTAGCCTGGAGAGTCATCTGATCGGGCTCGCAGAGCACGCGTACCCTCTCTCTCCGCCGTCTGTTCTCGTACGGCTGCTGGCCATCCGGTATATCTGTGTGACAGTTGTGACTAGGATGTGAGAGATGGTCATCCCCGTGAGTAGGCATTGCACGGAAACGTGCATTTGGGATTCTTCTTTCTGACTTCTGGTGAATCTCATACATGGCTAACTCAGGGGGGTTCTGTCTTGAATTTCTTTTTTTCTTGGTTTCACGTGAAGATCGTGGTGGGTAATTTCTTTAGTTGGTGTTGTAATATTCCTCTGTCATGCTCTCCAACGCAGGCATCGGAGGGGAGTTTAGAAAATAATCCCCGTTCTGGACTGTGCGGTCGGAAGCAAAATGCGTGCCCGCGGCGCGTTTCGCCACCCCATTCCGCCTCCGAGTTCGTTCATATCTATCTCGTTAAAATTCTGAATTTTTTAAAAGAAATAAGAAAAACTGATTTTGAGTCCTATCACAACGTTTCGGCACTAACCGTGCCTTCTTCAGGTAGATTTAAACTTAATTCAACGTGTAAAAGCAAAATTGTATTCCGGTGTATGTTCTCGTCACTAATGGTGTCTCCATGTGCTAACTCAATCCCTAATGTGATGTGTTGGTTGTACGTTTTCACGCAGTAACGTCAGCGTCAAGTGTCACCTGTCAGGACATTTTCCTTATAAGGGCCGCCACACACTGCAAGCTTACTGCCACCCACTGGTCAGGCAGACCAGGGAGGACTATGGGGAGATTAGAAATCAGAAAAAAGAGGGGAAAAGAAGAGACCCCCTTAATAAATCGTCCAAAGCCCTGACTATCTCACATGACATTAAACACGGGACCAGACACTCCCGCAGCACCAATCCATCCATGATGTCATATCACAAAATTCTCTATGAAGGGTCATACTAGAAAACTTGAATGTCCACTGACCGTGGATTTTTGAACAAGAACAAAGCGCCCCCCCCGGAACGAACCAGAGCGTAAGGGGCCCAGAGGAGAGGGCACTCGCTAGGTTAGGTATTTGTAAGAGCCAAAGCCAAATATCAAAGACGTAAGACTCTGCACTGTTATCCCTTAAGTCGTTTTAACCCAAAATGATTTAGTACAATAAACATAAACCCTAACACTTAAACCCTAACACTTGCTGTATTATTCACGTTTTTGAGTTAAGTGCACGATTTGCCTATATTTTGTAAGTCTACCGATTGTTTTAGGCTTAATCAATGCAAGTAAGCTTATTTTAGTCAGTTGTCATGGCAACGGGCTGAACACGAGTCAGAACCGGAGAGACATCCGTCAGAACACTGGTACACACAACACGATTGACTTTGCTGTGTTTCCATCAACGTTAGCCGCTTTTACGTCAACGTTTGCATGGTGAGTTGAATTACTTTAAGTTTTACTCTAAAATAAACATCTGTTGATGAGAGGTAACAGAATTTTAGAATTCGGCGGTAACATTTCCGACTTGGACTTTTTAGTTACGCGTGGGTGAATTAGTTTTTAACAAATAAGGTTCTTTTACGCATTTTTGGGGTCAAAAAGCACTCAGACATAAAAAATAAAACGGTCAATGGTGTTCGTGCTATACATGAGTGACCACAGAGACAATATTTCACCAGTTCGGTTTTGTTCATATTAAATTCAGCGCAGTTTTATCAAACTTCACATTTTTGTAAGTAACGTATGTCACAAACTAGCTCCCGTTTACAAAGTGATCTTTTTTTCATGCACATGATGGATAATATTCCAAGTTAGATATAAAAAAAGTGCAACCTCGTGGTCATCAACGTGTTGTTAGACAAGCTAGTTAACGTTGCTTCATATTTTTGTCGTTCATTAAGGCTTTTTGTAAATGCAGCGCAACTTAATCGACACAAAACATTACTTTTGTATGTTCAGTGTTAACTAGTGTATGTTTAAAAATCGACCTTTCTCAATCAATCTTGTTGGATTATATTTTAAGTTTTTCATATTTAGCCAAGCTAGTTAGTTACTTAATTTATTTTAACACTAAGTCTGCTCTGCCATGTCATGCTTGATAACATTACAAAATGTTTATTAAAAAAAACATAACAGATCATAAGTTTTAAATACAGATAGCCTTGTGTTTAACCTGGTATAATCAATCTAATGTGTTTTTATAATACTTTGCAGGTTCCAAGAAAATCCAATCAAAATTAAGCAAAATTGTAAGTACTGTGTGTTTGCTTGTGACAAAAGTGGACACTTGTTAAAACATTATGGAGTGAAACATGGGACATAATTGACAAAGTACAGTACATGCAAGAGAAATTGTTAAAAGTTAATTGATAAAGAATATTAGACAGCTAAAATTTTTTTTCATATTTTCTACTATCATATTCAGTCTTCTGCTGACGAGGAGTCATTTCAGCACGTGCCACTTGGAATCCTCCATCCATCCATCCTCTTTGGGAATTATCTTGGAGGGAATGTTGTGATGGACAATTTGAACCTGCCTCAGGCCATGTGTCTTCTTTTTGGATTGACCTATTCCCTGCATCTTGACTATCCCAAGTGCACGACCAAGACATTTAATTTTATTCAGCAGGTGATGCTATGTTTGGGGGAGCTGAAAGGCAAAGTTTTAGCACTGTCAAATCAGCTTGCCTTGTCTTGTATGTTGATTTTATGTAAACTATGCCTGTTCAGAGTTCGTCAAAGTTTTTTTTCCGACATAGTAATATTCTTGCCTCTTAATAGTTTGGCTAATGTTTATGTGTTATATTAAACAATGTAAGAGTTACATGTTGTGGATATTCTATGTTAGGCTAATGTTTACGCAACATCTTGATGTGACAATATGTAAAAGTTTGGGAAATGTTTGTGTGGCATAGTAATTCAGTGTAAGTGTACATAGTGTGTCTTTTCAGATTTTGGAAAATGTCTATGCCTTGTATTAAAGCAATTATTAAAATTCTTCTCTTTTAGAGCCAGGCACATGTTTGTCCAGTAAATACAGTGAAAGAGAACATATTGTGTCTATTTAGAGTAAGCAAAGATGCATATAATGCAAAGTAAGAAAGTATGTTTTTTATGCGTTACTTTTTGGAAATGTTGAATCTGTGAATTCAAATAAATCCTTGTAAGGTGTATTTTTTGTTGTGGCTTATTGTGCATTGAGTAAATTAAAAAATACCAATTAATTTTGCTATTAAAGCAAATTTGTGCAATTTAGTATTTTGAGTTACCTACACTGATAATTGTTAGTTATTGTAAAAGATAAGGTTCAAATAACTAAAACTCTCCAATTTAAATATATGTAAAGGTTAAGTACTTTGAACGTAAAATCTCTCGATTGTTCAACGAGACAAAATTAACTCTTTTAGGGGAACGAGTTTCCATAACCTTTTTGAGTTGAATCAACGTATACGGGCTTACAGTGTGTATGCACTGGCCACAAGCCACCTTGCTACCCCAAGCTACCACCAGCCACTCTCGGCACCCAAAGGGGATTCCCATGAAGTATAATTGCATTACAGTCAAGTGTGTTTTCATTCTCTCATGCCAGATACATTTATTTAAAGCCCAGAGCCATTATCCATGCCAAAGTCCTACGCAAGCACAAATGCCGTCTTTTCCAATTTGGGATTTCCCCGCAGCCCGGGAGAGGTCTTCGAGTATGTCCCTGAGTGAAATATCGATATTACATTATCGAAAGACATAAGAGTAATTTTTATTTAATCCAATGACCAAAGTGCCACATGTGTTTCTGGGTGATGCTGCATTTCCATACCATGTCAACTTGTTTCGTCCCTATCCAGGTAAGAATACATTTGTATATTTCATATTGTAAACACATGATTAAATTACTGTGAGTAAACACAGGCCTGCGTGGCCCTTCAAAACTTTCTCACCCACACTGATGCTGCAGCATCTCCCACATGCAAATATATTCCACCAACCTTTCCAGACAGCACCACAGCTTCAGGGGATCCATGACCAGGTGAATGGAGACGCATTGTTTATGAAGACAACAACCTGCTGGTGCCAGGAAGATTGTCAACAGCCCGAGCATCCAGAGAAGCAATAGCAGTGAGACATTACTTGAGGTCCTTTTTTCTCACACCCCAGGGTCACCAGGAGAGGGTGGTTACAGTAAAGAATAATGCAAAAGATGTTAGTGTGGACAAATACGAACTACAGTCCCACACTAATTTTATAGAGACTACACACTTGTTTATTGTCCTTTATATTTGTATTTTTTTACGTTGCAGCTTTGATAGTTGCTGGACTATTGTTTGTTGATTTAATACAAATTTACATCAAACCTTTTGTTCACTCTTTCATTTCTGTGCATAACATGCAGACACAGTTCTACATATTGTTGGTTAGGGACTGCAAAGTGTACTTTTACCCATGTGATGTTTTTATGTTATATAAAATAAGATATAAGAACAGGGGCCTGTTTCAAGAAGGAGGTTCAACTAACTCTAGATTCAACCTTGAACTCAGAGTTGGTTTACTTAGAAATGAGAAACTTTGAGTTTTTGGTTTTAGAACAGCTGATTTGAGTAAGATCAATTTACTCTGGGTAGGCTTACCCTGGGTTAAGCGCGTGAACCACGACTATAAAAAGCCATCATCAATGGAGCTCCTATATTACTATTCACCATGGCAACACACCAAAAAAAGCAACATGGTGGCAGAAAGTAATTGAGTGCTAGGCACACTTTCTGCTCTGCATTTACTGATGTACTGAAAATGACATAGTTCAAATTAACAAATGTACCAATAAAAAAATGTATTAATTATTAAATGAATGAAACAACAGAAATAATACAGATAATTAAAAACAATCTTATGTTCTCACTCGCCATAAGTGGTATAGTTATGCAAATGAGACGTCATGGTGTATAGGACACCTCTAGGGCGTCAGACTCCAGTACAAAGTTAGACTGATCGCCGGTTCGAACCCTGCACGGAGCTGATGTTGGTTGGAATGGCTGCACATCACAATTACATATTTATTACCTTTATCGCTTCATTTCTGCATGTATGTCTGTATTCATTTATTTATGCACTTAATAAAGTATTTAAATTAAGTAATTTCTCATTATCCATAGAAAATTATGTTCTGATGTAATACACGTACGATTGCTGATGTTATTGATGTAAGGATGGATAAGATATATTTTGATATATCTAATTCACTGTAAAAAGGAAAAAGGTACAGTTTTAATAAAACTGCACAGGGAAATGACAAAATTCCACTCGGGTCCTAAATTGCTCTCCTGTAACCAAAGTACATCCTAATGAATGAATGCAGCCTCTTCATGTACTGAATCCTCTATAAAAGCACATATGACATTTTAGTCACTGAGATGGTATCTGTGTGAAACTAATGTGTGCCATGAATTAATTTATTAACGAATAAGGAACAACAACTGACCATCCCAGCTCCATCTCAGGCAATTCCAGTTATAGCTGCATTCAGTGGCCCTGATTGGAGGTTGCTGGGTGGGTGTTTGTGGGGAGTGGAGGGGCTTGTTTGTTGTGGTTGGGGGGGTTTCATTTGTTTGGGCTGTGTGGGTCTGGTGTGGTCTTGTTTTGTGGTCGATGTCGGACAGTAGAGGAATAAAGTTACATTGTGCCATTACTGGTTTTCCCTGGTGGTTCCCCTGTCTTGTGTCGATCGCGGAGTGGGACCGGGTTGGACCTGCATGGTTTCGGCGAGTGGGACTTCCTGGGTTGCGGGTGGTGGGCTTGGGGCTCGGGCTCTTCCTCTTCGATGTTTGCTCTGTGGCTTTTGGTCCGAGTCACTGAGTGCACCTTTGACACGCAGAGGGGATCTGGCCCTCCCGAGGTTTTTTTCCCTCCATTAATCAATCATTGGAGTTTGGGTTCCTCGCCACAGCAGGGCAGTGTTGGCTTGCTCAACGGGAGACTGCATCTATTTATTTATTAGATATTATCTACTAGAATGATCTTGCTTGTTCTATAAACACCGTGCACTGTGCTGTGTTTTACCTTTCTGTGTTTTTCTAATTTGATCCTGTAAAGCTCCTTTGGAACAATGCACATTGTGAAAAGCGCTATATGAATAAAACTGAATTAAATTGAGGAAGATATGACAAATTTGGCATCTCCAGTGGCAAGACAAATGGGAGAGCATCTTCAAAGACTGCTAAGGTAGAAGCTTTACACATTGCAATTTATGAGCATCATGTCACTTGCAACAATGATGGACCCTAGGTTCAAAGCAATAGGATTATTTAGTCCTACAAAAGCCATTGAGGCCATAAAAAGGCTTACATCAGAGTGTGCTTCCATAATTGGCTCTTCAGCTGAACCATCAGCATCACAGCCATCAACATCACAGGTGGCTGAACATGTAACCCCAGGTAATGTAGTTTTTGGTTTTGAGGTTAATTTGTATTGTTTACTTTACTCTCAAACAAGGTTTTTTTTTCTTCTCGGGTAACAGACTTTGGCATCGTTTGGATGACAGTGTGATGGAGTCTAGGGGAAGGTCCAACCTTACAGCAGATGCTACTGTGGAAGTCCAGCCATATCTTGCAGAACCAAATATTGGGGGATTGGAGGACCCACTTCAGTATTGGGAGAGACAAAAGATTATATATCCACATCTGTATAGGCTTGCCGTCAAGTATTTATGTACCCCGGCTTAATCTGTGCCTTGCGAAAGGGTGTTTTCAAATGCAGGAGAATTTGTCAAAAAAAAAAAATCGCGTTAGCCCTAAAACAGTTGAGAAAATATTATTCTTGAATAAAAACTCATAAAAAATATCCTTGTTGCACAAGCAAAATCAGTCCTCTGCCAAGTTATACTAGCACTTTTACTGCCCTTTGCACAGTTAAACCTAGAAACGTTCAAGTTTTAGAATAAAATATTGCCCCTTCTGCCTTTAAAGGCCAAATACTTGATATACACACATTTGATAGCCCCATTAATTTCAAACCAATAAGTTTATAACACAGTTATGTTATAAAATCATTATATACCACCAGAAAATACATATTATTTTCATTTAAATAAATTAGTTTACATGGAAATTTATATTTTCTTTAACATGATTTCTTAGCCTTAACTCATGCAAAATGCAGTGTATCACAGACCACATCAGGCACATCTGTAATATATCTGCTTGTTTTACACTCTTTGACACCAGATGATAGTGTGAGCAAATGAGCCCTTTTGTGAACCACTTGGCTGAAAAGCTTCAATGATTCATTCGGCTTCATCTCGCCACCACTAGATATTTGATGTCAATTTCTAACAAGACCTTATTCAGTAAACATGGTCAGGATTATATTATATATGAATGAATATGATTAGAATAGGAATATACACTTTGAGTCAGTGTATTTAAATGCTGAAGTACAAGAGCTTTTGAATGTGTACAGCTGCTGCTCATCACCAGATCTTATGTGTTCTCATTGGTGAAGGAAGAACTGATGACATCACACTTTTTTATTTTCCATTTACTCATTAGATTGGACATTGGAGAGCAGCTGTGTTTCATACAAACGCTAATAGACTGAAGCTTTATAAGGGCAACTCATTGCACATGGCTGGTTCTTCTGAGAGCACATTATTCAACTAGAATTTATAAGTTGTTCCTCTGTCTTACAACTTTAGAAAGTAAACTGTGGCAAATTTGTGATTTCAGTGGTGTCACAGTAAAACACCTGGGCAGCGGGGTAGCAATGAGAGTTGCAAGGTTCTACCATTTTGAGGGTTTACAAATAATGAATGGGAATAATATAAGTTTTAAATATAATTGGAAGAATTTGGAAGAGGGGCAGACCTGAGCTGTTGAACCATCCCTCTTGAACTGGCGCCAATCTCCTGTCTTGAAATATGGCACATAGTCTTAATGTTAAAACTTGACTCGCTGGGGCCCATGTCAGGGAGCAGACAGAATGGCTTGACCAACCGTGTATAGCTGTCACAGAAAACACAAAATCCACAACATGCAATGATCTTGTGTCCAAAATATCATAACAGAGACTCTGTCTCTCCCTCACACAAGAAAATACATAAATACATAAGCAAATTACAGTCATTAATTTTAAATAAAAAATACAATTTGAATTAATAATTGAAACCGTTTGGTTTGCTCCCTCTGAACTAAAACACTTAGCCAGGGCGCTTCAATGTTTTTCGGGGGCAAGGACCCCTTGGATGAGAGATTTATGGAGCAGGGACCCGCACATACTAAATGTGTAAACAAAGCTATTTAAATACAAACAACCCTTTTTGTCACAGCAATATTATGTTAAGACATGACATTTGCCCTATTAGGCATGTTACTGTTGCACATACATTTTTTTATTGTACAGAATTTTATTAAGTTTATTGTTGTTTGATTATTTAATGGGATTTGCAGCATCATACATTTCATTTAACTGTGAGAGGGACAGTTAAACATTTACTTGTCCTGAACCTTAGTTTTTAAGGCTTTACTGAGATGATGACCCTGGTTAATGGCACAAAGACTATTCTAGTGGAGGTAGAGGTTGGCTGCGTCCCAAACCGCATATTGTCATACTATATAGTAGGCAAAAAGCAGTAGGCGAAAGAGTAGTATGTCCCAAACCTCAGTCTTCATAAAACAGTAGGCGATAATTTCACGGGTGGTGCACTATTTCTTGCGAGATTTTGACGTGTGTATACTACTGTGGCATCCGAAACCGCCTACAAATGTTATTTGTCCATTAGTGCTATAGATAAATTCAGGAAAATTAGAGTTGGATAAACAGGCAGTTAACACATGAACAACTACCTCCACATTTACATGCAGTAATGAGCAAAAATCACAGAGGTAAATTGAATCTTGTTTCACTGTTACAGGGACAGATGAGCACACTCTTGCACTCATCCGGTGGAGAGTGGCTCATGAACCCCTTTTCACCGGGAAGCGAAATGCTGCAATTAAGGGCTTTGAGTGAGTATACAAGTGAACTGAACAGAAGTCTTAAATCAATGTTTACATTTTCCTTGTCATTTAAAAAATAGTTTATTGCAGCATTTTGCTCAATCTTGATTTTTGGGTCTTTTCTGCAGAGCTTTTGTGGTGCAGCAGGGCCTTCAGGGAAAGGCAGCCTACATAAAGAAAAAAAAAAATCTCAAACAAAATATAAGGAAAGTTACTTTTGTTAATACTTGCTGTAGACACAAATGAAATGAGATTGCGCTATTACTCTGACTGATCATGTTTTATGTTTGTGTATTTATATAGGATCTGAAATGTCCGCAGACTGGTGTGAGCACAGAGGATGGGGAGCCCACAGCAGTATCCTAGAAATGGTATAATGCCATGGAGGCAATTGGGGGCAGACCGTCCATCACCCCAAAAGTGAAAACTGGTGATCCAGCCAGCTGTGCAAATCCTGCTTCCACTACATCCAGGTCATCCATGGTTGGAAAGCAAATCACCCTCCTCAAAATTCCTATGATGCCCTTGTTGACTCTGTGCACAATGTGATGCACAGAGGACTTGGGGATGTCGAATGTCTGTGACACCACTCTGTATGATGCTGCATTGGCAAGCCAGTGGAGGAACACAAGCACCTCGATGTCCCTTTCTCATCCATGGTCAGACTCCAGTGTGACTGCAGCAATGACGGACCTGATGGATGGTAAAGACCAGGTGGCCAGCTGCTTCATCCAAATACAGCCGCAGAACTGGTACAGCTGTGTTCAGATGACAGTCGGATGTGGGGTTCCACGCCTGTTCATACAGGATAATTTCTTAAAACAATAAATTCAAATAAAGCTTTGATTTATGTAATGTTTACTTGTACATGTACTTATGTTTTAAATCATAATTTTTTTTGCATCAACTTTATGTACTTTTTATTCATGTTTATTCTATAGTTTTCTGTAAATAAAACATATTACATCACTTCATGCATTATGTAATTACTTCACTGAAAACGTATGCATTCACATTTTGGTAGTCTGTAATAATGCATAGATGGCATATGGTAACACGATTACATTTAGTAGCCTATTTTAATACAATATATCGTATACAAGTATTGGTCACCACTTACCATTACAAGACTATGTGGGGGATATCAATGCATTTCAAGGGTACACTTACATAAATCATAATTTATAGGCAATAATACTTGCATTCCTACACAATACAATGAGCAGTGATCTCCTAAGGCGAGATCGTCGAGCAGCTGCCTGACGTCTCCTTTGTGAAGGCATTACAAACATGTTGCAAATGCTGGGAAAACTCATGGAAGGTAATGTTGTAGCGTTACTGATGTTTATGCACCTGTCTCTCATAACTGTAATTGTTGCGCTTGTTATTACGTCACATGGTTCATCTCTGGCCATGTACACTCCAGTACAGTAGGTGGCAAATATGCACCACAAACGTAATTTGCTCCCCGCCATTAAAAAGGAGAAGAAGATCATCAATATGGTGGACAACGGCTCATCGCATACATACTCCACCCATTCACAGAAAACAGTTCGTACCCATTTTGCCCCGCTGAGTGCGTACCTACTCAAATTGGGTACCTACTCATTGAGTATGCGATTTGGGACACAGCGGTTGTCTCTAGATGCAAAAGAAATCAGTGCAGTTGTTATGCATTCTGTTGTAAAAGCAGGCCATTTTATAAATTTTATAATTTTGCGCACCGTTGTCTTTGTTGTGGATCAGCATTATTTTGTTTTTTCTGCAAAGCATCATATCAGACTACGGAGAGCAACATGCAACGAGTCAGTGTTATTTTTTATACAGACATTAAATAAACAGCTGTGAATAGACAACCACATATAGTAGGAAAATGTACCTGCAACTGATGACAATGAGAGACATGCTGACAAAAATGGGAATGAATAAGCTATTTTTTTTTTTTAAGATGTGCACTTTTTATTAGTTAGGCTATTTTATTAATTAATGCAGAACAACAAGCACTGTTCAATTGGAACGAACGTTTTTTCGGATACTAGCCATCATAATCTAAATATAAATTGTCAAACGAAAATAGACTTTTTAGTGCAAATATACAGAGCCTCAATACAATTTACAACGGAACATAGCAGAGTTATAAGGCACTGGATATTAAGGTCTGGTATTTTCAGTAGCCTATAATACTTGATATACTTATAATAAGCTATATGCACGGCAAGCTTACATTATATGCCGACGTTTTTAATCGGAAATATGCAGTGCATGCAAGGGTAAAGCATTTTGAGCTCACGAAGAGTGAACGACAGACCCGTTAATAAAGGAGACTGCCCATAAGAATGAAGGGAACATGTATAAACACTTGATTCGGCCCTTGATCATCATTTATATGTAATATCAATAAATGCTTGAGTAAATCAAAACAGAAAATCAATTAAAACACTCTCTGAAGATAACCCGCTTGGCTAACCTCCTCCGATGTCATGTTGATCAAAACACAACGGCTTTGTCCTGTCAATAAAGCCAGGTACCCCGACAGCATACCTTGTAGAATGAACAGAGTGCCGAGTGTCGGTGATCTGGCCAAGAGCTTAGAGCAGAGCAGGGATTTTCCTACGAGCCCCTCTCAAAAATGTGCACAGGGACTCACGTGAGATGATCCTTGCCGATTTCTCAGCTCTGATGTCGGCGCGATGTGCTTGTACCTCTCCTCTAATATGCTTCATCTGGTACAGGCAGGCTCTTTTCAGGTGACTGAGTTTGGCATCATTCACCGATGTTTTTTCTCAGAGCTGTCGACTGCGTATGAGCAGAAAATTTGTGTGTCGATCAAATAATGTCCTGGAGGAAATGCGGGAAGCTTCAGGTGGGTGCGATGTTGTGTTGAGGCCGGCCAGGGGTGCATGTGTGTGGGTAAGGCTGCCCCCAGGTCCGTAGATGGATGACCCGGGGTTCATAGTGTCAGAGAGTCAAGAAAAGACTCAACAGACACTGTGATATTTCAAAAGCACAAGATTTTATTTGCGTTTAAGGGCACCCACTGCTCTCAAGGCCAGAAACCTTGAACTGCGAGCCAGGCTGTTGGTCTGATCAACCACATTATACTGGAGAGCCGTGTTGTGACACATCGCCCGCACTAATTATTGCCTCAGGGGCAGGCGTGTGTGGGCCTGGGGAAAAAGAGACAAAGAATAGCATTAGTTGCAGAACACTGCTACACTGTATAAAGTGCTGCGTGCGAGAGCATACATACGTGGGTGACGAGACTGTTGCGTATCATCATGAAGTCCAGGCAAACCCAGATTTTTCCATGCCGTCCTAAAATGTGAGAGAAGCTCCATGCACTTGTTGCAGTTTGCGGTGCAAAAGCAGTAATCATGGCGGATAGTATATGTGAGCCAGGAGTGCTCAAGCGGGCTGACAGTGATCTTTAACTGCCAAAAAAAAAACACCCGAATCCGTCCTGCGAGGTGCCTGCTCTAGTCACCTCCTCTGCTGTCATGTTGATTAAGACACCAACGGCGGTGTCCTGTCAATATAGACATGTACCCCAACAGCATGCCTTGCAAAAGCAACATCATTCCGAAAGTCTGTTCTCTGGCAAAGAGATCGATCAGTTTGGGGATTTTCCTTACGGTGGTCACTGTCAAATTTCTGCTGTACAGGTCTGTGAGAAAACTGATCAACACGTCGGCAGGTGACATGGTGTCGAAGAAAGTATTTTTTTTCTGTTTCCTCGGTTTTTGCGGGCTGTCTGGCGTTGTCATGCGCTTTGCAGAAGAGAGGCCCGCGGCTCTCTCGCTCGAAAGTGCACAGCATTCGGGTAATGCTGTTTATGTGATATGCGAAGGCCCGTGTTCTCTGCCCGCTTGGGCCCTTTCAGCGGTTGCGTTTGAGAAGCCAGTGCGGACTTGCGCTTGGACGCCGCGAACCTATGAGGAATGTCAGTTGGACCCTACTGGGGACGGAAGCATGGACGCCAGCACGTTTTGTGATGTGGACGCGGGTGGCCGCGAGCAGGCTAAAAGCCACCTTCCAATTGACAAAGCCCGTGGGCCTATGTGGTGCAGCGGACAAAACCATGAGTCCCCATCGGGACGGCCCGTGTTCGAGGCCCTGATAAATCCACACTGGGAGAGGTCGAAAAGATGCCCGAGAGGTCCCGCTCGTGCCGGATTGGACATAGGCTTGGCCTGCCCAGCACAGACGCTAAGATTGTGCTTGTAGTCCAACCTCTTGTCGGGGGAGTCCCCGACCCTCCCCACCCCCGGGGGAGAGGTGGAGTGGGACACCGTCCGGTTTACCAGCCGCGGCTCGTGGGCCAAAGACTGAGTCCCCTCGGGCCGCCAAAACCCTGGTCCTCTTCCTCGGCCTACCACTTTCATGTCCGAACGGCCATAAGGTTCCCAGACTGGTTTGGACTTGGTGCAAAAAAACAAAGAAAACTCTGGAGCTCCAGAAAATCAGCTGCAATCGGCTGATTCAGGCCAGGCTTGGTGCACCCTCTCCGCCTTGGGCTCGGTGGAGGTGCGCTGATTCGATTCAGACTTCCATGTCCGAGCGGAAGTAAGGTTCCCAGACTGGCGTGGACTTAGAGAAAAAACTAAAAAAAAATATCTGGAGCTCCAGAAATTCAGCTGCAATCGGCTGATTCAGGCCTGGTTTGATGCACCCTCTCGGCCTAAGGCTCAGCGAAGGTCTGCTAAAGCGGATCGGACTTCCATGTCAGAACGGCCCCGGCGATCTTCTCATGAGAGCTCAGGACACCCTAACGGCCATTCTGTCTGAACGGCCGTAAGGTCGACAGACTGATGGCCTTCAGACCTATAAGAACACGGACTGAGAGCTCTCTGGAGCTTCTTAAGAATCAGCTGTGTTTTGCTGAAAGTACCCGAAAGATGACACCTTTGATGGATGCGCGGTGGAGTTGCGCTGCCGTTGCATCCTGAACTGCCATTTGGCTATCTAGTGTGGAAGGCCAGATCAATATGCTTTTGTGTGGCAACATGTGCATGTGCACAGGGAAGCATTCTGGAGGAAATGTGGGAAGCTCCAGGTGGGTGTGATGTTGTGTTGAGGCGGCATGTGTGTGGGGTAAGGCTGCCCCCGAGGTCCGTAGAGGGACGATTTGGGGTTCATAGTGGCAGAGAGTAACAAAAAGACACAATGGAGATGGAGATATTTCAAAATGAACCAGATTTTATTTGTGTTTAACGGCACCCACTGCTCTCAAGGCGAAGAACCTTGAACTGCGAGCCAAACTATGTTGAATCTGGACGCACTGGACACTTCAGGGCTGATCCATTTTGGCAGGGTGTCAAGCCAAGAAAATCAGCTGAGATTAGCTCGAACTAGCTGACAGGTGGTGACCTGAGTGGACTAGCGGTGGACGACGTCCGCCATAGGCATCCCGAAGAACTGTGTCTGTAAGGTGACTGATGGCCTTCAGTAAGAACACGGACTGAGAGTGGAGCTTCTTAAGAATCAGCCTGAAAGTACCCGAGATGACACCTTTGATGGACGCTGCCGTTGCATCCTGAACTGTTGGCTATCTAGTGTGGAAGGCCAGATCAATATGCTTTGTGTGGCAACATGTGCATGTGCACAGGGAAGCATTCGGAAGCTCCGTGATGTTGTGTTGAGGCGGCGCCCCCGAGGTCCGTAGAGGGACGATTTGGGGTTCATAGTGGCAGAGAGTAACAAAAAGACACAATGGAGATGGAGATATTTCAAAATGAACCAGATTTTATTTGTGTTTAACGGCACCCACTGCTCTCAAGGCGAAGAACCTTGAACTGCGAGCCACGCTGTTGGTCTGATCTGCCACGTAGTACTGGACAGCCGTGTGCGTGTTGTGACACATCGCCCGAGCTAAACATTCCCTCTGCCTCCGGGGCAGGCGTGTGTGGGCCTGGTGAAAAAGAGACACAGAACACTGCTACACTGTGTAAAGTGGTGCGTGCCATTGAATGCATACGTGGTTGATGAGACTGTTGCGTATCATCACGAAGTCCGGGTGTTTCCATGCCGTCCTGAAATGTGAGAGAAGCCGCATGCACCTGTTGCCCTGTGCGGTGCAAAAAACGTAATCAGATACAACGTATCTGTGATCCAGGAGTGCTTGAGCGGGCTGAGAACGATCTTTGCCTTGCCAAAAAAAAGCAGCGGTCTTGTGGTGCTTGACGGAAATCACCTGGAATCCATCCTGCGAGGTGACTGCTCTGCTCACCTCCCCTGTTGTCATGTTAATTAAGATACAACGGCGGTGTCCTGTCAATATAGACACGTAGCCCGACATCATGCCTTGCAAAAGCAACATCATTCCGAAAGTCTGTTCTTTGGCAAAGGCTTTGATCAGTATGGGGATTTTCCTACGAGCTCCTCTCAAAAATTTGCACAGGGACTCACGTGAGATGATCCTTGCCGATTTTACAGCCCTGGTCTCAGCATGAAGGGTTTGTAACTCTCCCCTGATCTGCTTCATCTTGTACAGGCAGGCTCTTTTCAGGTGACGAAGTTTGGCATCGTTCAACAAGGCCTCTTTCTCCGAGCTGTCAGCTGCGAATGAGCAGAAAATCCGTATGTCGATCAGATAATGTCTCACCGTGGTCACTGTCAAATTTCTACTGTACAGTTCAGTGAGAAAGCCGATCAACACATCGGCAGGTGACATGATGTCAAAGAATTGTGGCCCATACATCCGTCGGCAGCATTCAAAGAATTCCTCGGTCCGTTTTGTGCGCTGTCTGGCGTTGTCACGGCGCTTCGTAGAAGGGAGAGGGCCGCGGCTCTCCTGCTCGAAAGTGCTTAACATGCGGGTAACGTTGTGCATGTGATCCGCGGATGTGCCGCACATATCAAGATCACTTACCATCATTGGGTCCGGGAAAGTCTCCCTGAGCGCACGTAGCTCGTACAAGATCGCCTTTCGGCGGGCCATGTTGATGAAACGTTGCTCCTCGTGTTTATCCACCTTGTGTATGCAGCACAGGTGGCTTCCGAGCCTAGCCGACTCTGTCACGGTGCATCTGGGAATGGGGCAGTTTAATCCGGGCGCTATTTGGCGTCCTTTGATCAGACAGCAGATCAAGTGTAACTCCCGGTCGTTTTTCATGTTGTGACGTTCAGAAAGATGTACAGCAACGTCTTCCGGCTGTTCGGAACAGAGCTTGCACCGGTACGAAGTCATTTTGTCAAAGAGAACCACGCATTCCGCGCCCCTCAGGTAGGGTTAGGAAATGTTCAGGTACAGGATATCTTGACATAGTGTTTTGGACATTTATTGGAACAACTGTGTGTGTGTGTATATATTATACAACATCCTCCTTTAGAGTATAGCATTCATAAACTTCCCACCCATCTCCCAACATATTTCAACCCACACTTTTTATAAAAGATCAAGTAGATTCTGTTTCGGCTTGTTTTCGCACCTCCTTCAACTCTGTATACTCGTGTCTCCCCTGCCCTCACCATTGCCCTCCACCCCCGCAATCTTTGGTTGTTTTTTGGCCAAGAACTTGCTGTGTACCAGGAGGTCCCCAAGATTCTTGCCCCTTGAGTAGGCTAAGATCGTCTGATCTCATTTCCCCAAGTCTTGCTCTTGTGTACTCTCAAGGAAATTAGTTTAGATTTTCGCTGCAAATTTTTTATTGGTTGGCAAGTATCTTAACACTAGGGTATGACTTTTTGCTGTGGTTGCACCCGATGGTCTGTGTTCTGTACTCTACTTCAAGGTGGCTCTTCCTCAACATACCCCTTGAGTATCCCCTCTGTCTTAGCAGCTACTATTGGAGAACTATTCCAGGCACTGTCTCATCCTGTGTCTGTGTACAAATACGCTTGTACCTGATCAATTGGCCCTTCACAATCCCCCTGAAGGTGTGTTTTGGGTTGTGACTTGCCTTGTGCAACAGCATGTGCATATCCAAAAGATGCCATAATGTCTCGTGGCGCCTGTGTTCTTTTTCATGGTACCCCCTAGAGGCCTGCCGTAATTTGTGGCCCTCATCATTCGTGCGTAGGGGGGTTTCTGTCAGAAAGTCGCGGGACTTGTTACAAATATGGTAGAACAATAACTAGAAACCAAAGATGCGTTTCTTGATAATCAGCCTGAATTGTCTCAAATCTCTAGCATGAAAAATAACGTAGAAGATATTGACATTACCATTAAAGTATTTAACTCCACCATCTCGGAAACGCTAGACACAGTTGCGCCTCTGCATTTACAAAGATGATCTAATGATTTTAGACAGTTCAAAGTCGACAACATGCATGCTCGACTAGGGATGGGTATCGTTAAGGTTTTAACGGTACTACTACTTTTATCGATACCACTTAACGATCCGGTACTTTAACGGTACTCTTATCGGTACTTTTTGTTGTGGTTTTTTTATGAAAGACAAAACTAAAGCTGGAGTTTTTTTCACTATTTAAAACATTCTTATTCTTTACATTCGTTGTGTGTTTGTGCATTTAGTACTTATGATAAATAGGGACATAATATGTATAAACACACACACACACATGCTCACACTCACACACCGCATGAAACACAGGCACACAACATGCACTCGGTGAATGCAAACAATTGCGCACAGAACACAGGCACACACATAAAACAAAGACACACAGATATGCAAACAGCACTGCACATAACATGCAAACAATGACACAAAGACACTTTGCACACCAGATAAGAGAAGATGAAAGAAAGAAACATATGGTAACATGTTCAAATTGAGAACAGATTTAACAACACTTTTATTTTTTTAAATGTAAAATAAAATAATTATCTATAGCCTAACAAACAGCAATGTTTGAGCAAAAATACAAACAATACAAATGATTGTAAAACAAATAAATAAACACAATTTTCCTGTAAAAGAAAGTGCAGTTGTTTAAAGGAACACAGTTGGGGCATGCAGCCAGGCAGGCTGCAAAAGGACTAACAGCTTTTAACCATTCTTCTGGAGAAAAATCAACATATTTGCCTTTTCTGGCAGAAGTCGGGCCCTCTCTTGGCTTATTGTGTTACCTGCAGTTGAAAATACCCTCTCACTAGGGGTGGAGGAGGCTTGAGCACAGAGGTAACTTGTTGCAATGGTTGTGAGTAGGGGCAGATCAGCTCTCTTCTCCCACCACCACATCACTGGATCTTCAGCCATGGGAATGGGAGGCAGGCTTTTGTAGCGTTCAACCTCTAAGTCAACATGTTCAATGAGGGTGAGGGACAACAAGGTGTCATTTTGGATCCTCAACCTCAACTCCCTGTCCTCCTCTGAGAATAGCTCCTCTAAGGCACTCCTTTTTATGTGCAATGGAGGAATGGTCTCCTCCATTTTCTCACCTTCGGATTCGGATTCCTCCTTTTCCTGGTGCTCTGTGTCTGTCATCTCATCTGACAGCCCTGTTGTTGGTCTCACATTGCCCTCAATAGCTTTCCTCCTCAGCCTGTCCCAAGTTCCATCACTTACTGACCTCCCTTTAAATCTGGGGTCCATTGCTGTGGCCTCATGCAGGAAGGCTTGGATATCATCATCCTGATAGCGCTGGGAGAGGTTCTCCCACACCTTCTCTTTGATGGATCCCACAAACATTGTATCTTCATCCTTCATAGTAAAATGCTCTTCCAGTTTTTGAAGGATGGGTACAATCTGTCCACAGGTGGCATTTTTCTCACATGACACACATAGTGTCGATGTATAGAGGACTCTCATGAGCTGGACAAACTCCTCAGCCTTATGGAAGTCCTCATCCTTCAGACGGTAGAGGTTGTCCTTGGTGATTGCTTTTCGAAGTCGTGGGTCCAAGGCTGCTGCTTGTATTGCTGGATACTGCTCCATGAATCTCTCTATCATTAGGTAGAGCGAGTTCCATCTGGTCTTGACATCAAGGATGAGGGAGTGTTGTGGAAGGCCTGAAACAACAACAAACAACATGCATTTAATAACCACACACTTGATTATTGCATTAAATTGTTAAATGTGTACATCTCAAAACAACATTTGCATAATACATGAAACTGACTTACCAAGGAGCTCCTGTTTTTCCGTCAACACTGTTTTTGAAAGGGAGGACCTCTTGAACCACACGACCACTGCTCTGATTCGGGCTGCCCATTTATCAATGGAAGCAATTTTGTAGATTTTCTGTGCTGCTAGATTCAACGTGTGTGCAAAACATCCTATTTTTAGCATCTGTAGCTTCTTGATGGCAACGTCCATATTGCCAGCATTGTCAACTGTCACTGATACAATCTTGCTTGGCTCTATCTGAAAGTCTTCTAGAATGTCAGAGATTTCCTCTGCCACTACTTCACCAGTTTGAGATTGGTACACTGCTCTGGTGTGGAGGACCTTCTGTTTCAAACTTCCCTGACATGTGTAGTGCACTGTAACAGTAAGATAGTGGTCTTGACAGAGGCTGGTCCACCCATCTGATGTGATGGCCAGCTTTGGCACATCCTTCAGCTCACTGATCACATTGGCCTTTTCAACATCATACCAGGAGGGAATTAATGTGTCACTGAGATAACTCCTGGAGGGAGGGGTATATTTGGGGTTGAGTGCCTTGCACATCTCCCTACAGTAAAAATAAAATAAAAAAATAATTATTTAATTTGTTATACTATCCTCATTTAATTATTGTGTCACTGTTTATTTTATTGTGAAGTGATGAGACTTTTATAATTCTACTATATCCTACTATATTTAATTCAACTCTGTATATACTGTATACTGACAGACTGTTACCTAAAACAGTTGGATTCCACTGTTGCAAAGGGATGTAGGCCTTTCACTATGAACTTGGTCAAGGCTAAGTGGCACTCATTCACTCTCTCCTCAGGCATCCTTCCACTAGCTGCCAGTGTGAAGGGGCTTCGGATTTCTCTTTTGTTTGGACCAGATGCTGGAGTGTCTTGGTTCACTGTAACTGCAGCTTTACATTCACATAAATTATAATGTAGTTAACTCTGTTTGGGTTTAAAAGTTATACAGGTTTGGAACCTCTTGCAATTTACACAAACACAAAAAAGTTTATGTATTTCATCGCTACAAATTATTTTTTAGGTAAGCTCTGCTTTATAATTTCTTAAGCATAATTTATTATTATTCATCCATTTTAAATGCAGTACTGTGAAAGCATTATTTATGTTTAAGATTTATTTAGGCTACTGCTGATTTATATGTAGGCTATTTTTTATGTGATGTGTGTTTATTAAATTATTACATACTAATTTAAAGAAATCTTATGCAATGTTTATGTCTGTGTTATTTAGGAAGACTGCTAGGCTAGCATACGTACCTGAGGACGTGGATGATGAACTATTAGCTAGCAGGCAGTCGAAAACTTTGCATTTATCTGTCTGCACATAATGCACTTTAGAGATGTGTTAAGCCAGATTACTTGTGTTTCCGCTCTTACAAGCAAAAGTCTTGTTGCACTTGTTGCAACGAGCATTATCTGCATCCACTCGAATGAAATGTAACCAGACTTTAGACCGTTTGGTTCTCTCCGCCATCGTCACTCTATTAAGCGCGAGCTTTCGTGTTGTGTGCGCGCGAGCTCTGTGTTGTGTGCGCGCGAGCTCTGTGTAGTGTGCGCGCGCGAGCTCTGTGTAGTGTGGGACAGACGGACATTTCGCGTGCGAGATTGCGAATAACAAAAATGCAGGTAAATGTCTTTAATATTATCGCAAATTAGAAATGGTTGGTCAGTTAAAATATGCTAGGTAACGTTTATTTAGCAATAAGAAATAGGAAATGTTTTTCTTAATTTCTCCAGTACCGACAGCAGAACCGTTAACGTCAGAGCTTATCGATACTTCGGTCTTTTATAATTTAGCCCCGAGACCGATAAAGTACCGAGTTTCGGTACCCATCCCTATGCTCGACCCTATACCTACAAATCTACTGAAAGAGATGCTCCCAGAAATTGTAGATCCTATTCTTATTCTTAGTATTATTTACTCATCTCTGACATTAGGACATGTGCCTAAAGCATATAAGGGGGCTGTTGTAAGGTCCCTTTAAAAAAAAAAAAACTCGACCCTAGAGAACTAGGGAACAACAGGCCTATATTGAATGTACCTTTCATATTTTAAGTTCTGGAAAGCAGTTTCAACTTAATTATACTCCTTCCTCCAAAGGAATGACAGAAGTGTTACTTATTGGACCGAAAACCTTCATATGTAACAACCAGGAATACGTCTTGGTTACGGATGTAACCTCAGTTCCCTGATGGAGGGAACGAGACGTTGTGTCAAACCGACAGATGAGGTTCACCCTTGAGAACCAATCAACTTCGACTAGACTAGAAAAGGCCAATGAAATTTGGTTTTGGTGAAATTTGGTGAAAACCTTTAGTTCTGAGAGCCTCTCACGACTGCTGCAGCGGGCGGCACGTGTTTTGGCATAAGGGACACAACGTCTCGTTCCCTTTCTGTCGATCTCTCGACGTTGTGTCGAACCAACAGATGGGGTTCCTATGGAAAACGCCACAACGTTGTGCCGAGGGTGGTTTGATGGCTGGCCGTGGGGAGGCCCCCGGGGAGGAGATCGGCTGAGCTGCCTGGTGTCGGTGAGGACCGGGGCTGCTGGGGAGCAGGCGCCGCTCAAGATCTCGAAGGCCTGTAGGCGGCCAAGTCGTGGCGGGGAAGAATGGCTGCTTCTTCACTGCCGAGAACTGTTGTGAAAAGTCCTCGACAGTGTCACCAAACAGCCCACCCTGCGCGATGGGGGCGTCGAGAAAGCGAACTGGACCACATGTGTGTACATCGCCTGACCCAAGGCCCGCGCGGTCAACTAAGTCGCCCATAGGGCGAGTTCAGTGGCGGTGCAGAGTTTCTGCATCAACCCTGGGTCAGTCTTACCCTCGTGGAGCTCTTTCAACGCCTTGGCCTGGTGGACCTGCAGGATGGCCATGGTGTGGAGAGAGGAGGCAGTGTAGGCCTTCGACACCAGCGATGCCGAAGTCCTACACGGCTTGGACGGGAGTCTAGGTCGACCTCTCCAGTTCACCGCCGTCTGCACGTTCCACCTGGGGCACGTCGACATAGCCCCTAGCTGCCCCACCATCGAGGGAAGTAAGGGTGGCGGAACCGGTCTGACATGAACGAGCCGAAAAGGGGGCGTTCCACGTCTTACACAGTTCCTCATGCACTTCCGGGAAAAATGGGACCGGGTTCGGGCGCGGCTTGGAGTCGCGCTCAGAACCCAGGTACCATGTATCCAGCCGCGAGCGTTGGGGAAGAGTGCACTGCAACCCAATGCTCACGGCGGCCCGGGAAAGCATGGCTGACATCTCAATGTCCGCTTCTTCATGAGCTCGACCCCCCGAGGGAGGGAGCTGCAAGGAATAATCGGGATCGGATGCCAGCAAGTCACCCTCCGATGCTGTGATGGACATCTCATCGTCGTCACGCATCTTTTCGGAATACATGACTGAGGATCCAGACGGTGTGGGACCACCTTCTGGGGAACGATCAGACGAGCGTGATGGGGTGAGAGCGATCCGCGAGCGCTTGGCTGACGGATTTACGCTCGCAATCACCCCCGCTGCTCGCCTTGGCGGACGGCAGGGTTTTAGCCACTGTCGTCACGTCTCGGGAAGCAAGCGAGGTGGTGGCTGGTTCTCGGAAGAAGACAGCCACCCGTGACCGCAAGGTCTGAATCACCATCTGCACGCAGTGCATGCAGGAGGTGTCCACGAAAGCTGCCTCAGCGTGCTGGATGCCCAAACACTTGAGTTTGAGAATCTTACCGTCCATCTGCTGAGTTCAGTGGTTGCCTGGAAAAATAAAACCAAACAATGAGATGTGAAGTATGTCTCTACATTTGAATGCGTAAATAATTATTTTTGTAATATATCATTTCTATGTACACAACTGTTGAATCCCAGACTGTCCACACCACGGGCAGTCATATCCATCTCTGCCAAATCAAAGAGATTTAAGTTCAACTGTTGGGTAATACAGGGCTAAAGGCTCCATGGGATAAAAGGCACCTTTGATTAGATCTACCTCTAAACCACTATATGGCACAAAAAATGCTGTAGCACTTTCTAAAACATGCATTTTTCCCTCTGCATGTGGATATTGAGCTGATCTTTGAAACAATCGTGGGCAGCATTCCAACATTGATTTGGTGCCAATTTAAACTAATATTTGAAATTTGTATAAACATTCAATTCAGTTTTATTTATATAGCGCTTTTTAGATTGTTACACTGTTTCAAAGCAGCTATACAGGAAGAAAAACAGACAAGTTAGTATTAAAATATTAAGGGTCTATCTTTGCTCTAGATTGTTAATGGAGATCACCTGAGCTCAGAGAGATCAGTCTGTCTGCAGGTTTTCATAGGAGGATGACTCGAGGTGGTCAAACTTGAGCTGGCATGATCTATGGTTGAGGAGGGCAGAGAGAGAATGATGAACGTAGCTTCTGTTCATTTACTGATTATCAAGATATAAAACTTGTATGCATCATTTGTATGTTTGTTGGAAATATGTTTTTTAATGTAGATTTAAATTGGGAGAGTGTGTCTGACCCTCAAATAGTCTCAGGAAGGCTATTCCAGAGTTTAGAGTCCTTCGGATGAGATGTTAAACCGAGGTCCTGACTCTCTGTGGTCATTAAAAATCCCATGGCACCTCTCATAAAGAGTAGGGGTGTAACCCCGGTGTCACTGCCAGATTCCCTCCAATGGCCCTTGTCAATCATGGCCTTCTAATATTCCCTACCCTCTGAATTGGCTCTATCTCTTTCCTCTCCACCGATAGCTGGTGTGTGGTGAGCGCACTGGCGCCGTTGTACTGTGGCTGCACACTGGTGGTGGGTGAGGAGAGACCCCCCTCATATGATTGTAAAGGGCTTTGGGTGTACAGCAATACACAATAAAGCGCTATAGAAATGCCTCATTTATTCATTCATTAGGCGCTACATATGAAAAAGCTCTACCCCCTTGGTGGGTTTAGTTATTCTAGCTAGTATCAGAAGTCCGGAGTTTTGTGATCGCAGAGAGCATGAGTGATAGTAGCGTGATAGATTATCTGTTAGATAAGCGGGACCTAAACCATTTAATGCTTTATAAGTGATTAGAAGTACTTTATAGTCTATACGGTGCTTAATGGGTAGCCAGTGTAGGGATGATAAAATTGGTGTTATGTTGACCATATTTTTTAGACCTTGTAAGAACTCTAGCAGCCGCATTTTTTTAAGATTAGATTAGATTCAACTTTATTGTCATTACACATATACAAGTACAGTGTAACGAAATGTAGTTTAGGTCTAACCAGAAGTGCAATTAGCAAGTGCAGGATATACAGTTTGAATAAATACAGAATACAATATTAGGGAAATACTATACAAATGTTCTATGACAATATGACAGTCGGTATGTACTATGGACAATATATACAGAAGGATATATACTGTGAACATTAATGTACAGGTGGTTATGAACAGATAACAATTTAGACTATACAATAGTGCAAGTGACTTAAGTGTGCATTAATTACAGACATTAGATATTAAAGTTACAGTGCAGTAGATGAGTTAATGAAGTTATTAGAGTTACAGTGCAGTAGATGAGTTAATGAAGTTATTAGGGTTACAGTGCAGTAGATGAGTTAATGCAGTTAATGAAGTTATGGTGCAATAGATGAGTAGATGCCGTTAATAGAGTTACCAATTATTGAAGTTATGGTGCAATAGATGAGTAGATGCCGTTAATAGAGTTACAGTGCAGTAGATGAGTTAGTGCAGTTATTGAAGTTATGGTGCAATAGATGAGTAGATGCCGTTAATAGAGTTACTGAGTTACTAGTACAGTTATTGAAGTTATGGTGCGATTAGTATATGCAGTTAATAGAGTTACTGAGTTACTAATACAGTTATTGAAGTTATGGTGCAATAGATGATTAGATGCAGTTAATAGAGTTACAGTGCAGTAGATGAGTTAGTGCAGTTATTGAAGTTATGGTGCAATAGATGAGTAGATGCCGTTAATAGAGTTACTGAGTTACTAGTACAGTTATTGAAGTTATGGTGCGATAGATGAGTATATGCAGTTAATAGAGTTACTAATACAGTTATGGTGCAATAGATGATTAGATGCAGTTAATAGAGTTACAGTGCAGTAGATGAGTTAGTGCAGTTATTGAAGTTAGTAGATGAGGTAATGCAGTTATGAGAGTAGTCCATTAGTGCAAATGAGCATTCAGTATAATATTCCTTGTGTGCAAGTGAGCAGTATAGAGTGCAAATGATGCTGTGTGTGTGTAAACAGTCCGGTAGAGCAGATACATGAAGTACTGGTGTGTACAGTTCAGTCATGCATGGCAGCCCTGTAGTGCAATGTAAGCAATGTAATAGCAGCATTAAGTTAAAGATATGAGGGGTAGTGAAATCAGTGGGGGGCAGAGTTCAATAATGAAACAGCTCTGGGAAAAAAGCTGTTTCCTAGTCTGCTGGTTCTTGTCCGGAGGCACCTGAAGCGCCTACCGGAAGGCAGGAGAGTAAACAGTCTATGAGCGGGGTGAGAGGAGTCCTTGAGAATGCTGCGAGCTCGACGCAGACAGCGTTTCTTCTGGATGAACTCAATGGAAGAGAGTGTAGTCCCTGTGATGCGCTGGGCTGTTTTCACCACCCGCTGCAGTGCCTTGCGCTCAGCAACAGAACAGTTCCCGTACCAGACTGTGACACAGTTGGTCAGTATGCTCTCTATCGTGCAGCGATAGAAGTTCACCAGGATAGTTGAAGACAGTTGGTTCTTCTTCAGTGTCCTCAGAAAGAAGAGACGCTGGTGAGCCTTCTTGACCAGGCATGAGGTGTTGGTGGTGACAGGTTCTCCGAAATATGGGTCCCCAGGAACTTAAAACTGGAAACACGTTCAACAGCCATCCCATTAATGTGGATGGGGCTGTGTGTGCCTCCTTTCTCCTTCCTGAAGTCCACGATGATCTCCTTTGTCTTGGCGGTGTTAAGGAGCAGGTTGTTGTTTGAGCACCATGTGGCCAGGGAGTAGAGAAAGGGGCTCAGTACGCAGCCCTGTGGTACACCAGTGTTGAGGGTGGTTGTGGTGGAGCAGATGTTGCCTAACCTAACAAGCTGAGGCCTGTTCGTCAAGAAATCCATAATCCAGTTGCAGGTTGAGTTGTTAATGCCTAGGTTTCCAAGTTTGATGATTAGCTTGGAAGGGATGACGGTATTGAATGCAGAGCTGAAGTCTACAAACAGCATGCGTGCATAAGTGTCCTTATTGTCCAGATGTGTGAGCACGGAGTGCAGCGCCATAGACACCGCATCGTCTGTGCTCCTATTGCTACGGTAGGCAAATTGGTATGGGTCCAGTGTGGATGGTAGAGAGTCTTTTAGGTGTGACAGGACCAGCCGCTCGAAGCACTTCATAACAATGGGTGTGAGTGCTACAGGGCGGTAGTCATTCAGGCATGTCGGGCTGGAATTTTTGGGAATGGGCACAATGGAGCGTTTGAAACACGCTGGAACCACTGCTTGGGCGAGGGACAGGTTGAAGATGTCCGTGAAGACCCCAGCGAGCTGCTCCGCACATGCCCTGAGTACGCGACCAGGGATGCCATCTGGGCCAGCAGCCTTTCGCGCGTTTATCCGGCTTAGTGCAGTGAAAACATCTTTGGAATTTAGTGTGATGATTGGGTGGTCAGTAGAAGGTGTGAGCCTGGTGGCGGGTTCCTTATTGTCTCTCTCAAAGCGTGCATAGAAGTCATTAAGCTCACTCAGGAAGGCGGCATCTGTGGTTATGGGGATGGAGTGGTTGGGTTTGTAGTCACTTATGGCCTGGATGCCCTGCCACATGCGTCGAGGGTCAGAATTGGAAAAATGCTCCTCTAGCTTCAACTTGTAGCAGTGCTTGGCCTTTCTGATGCCCCTCTTCAGATTTGCCCTGGAAGTACTATAGGCCTGTGCGTCACCTGATCTGAAGGCAGTGTTGCGTGCTTTCAACAGGAGGCGCACTTCCTTGTTCATCCATGTTTTCTGATTGGGGTATATGGTGATCTGCTTCTGAGTTGTGACACCATCAATGGTGTTATTGATGTAGTCCAATACAGAGGAGGTGTAGCTGTCTATGTCCGTGTGAGAGCCACTGGTTGCCTGAGAAGCAAACATACTCCAGTCTGTGTGTAGAAACCTTTCCTGAAGTGTGAAGTCTGCCCCTGCAGGCCACACCTTGATCGTCTTCAATGATGGCTTCACACGATTAATGAGAGGTGAATACTTGGGGGTGAGGAACAAAGAAAGGTGATCAGATTGACCCAGGTGGGGGAGGGGGGTCGCGGCGTAAGCTTCAGCCATGTTTGTATAGACATGATCCAAAGTTTTGTTTCCTCTTGTGTGGCAGGAAACATGCTGGTGAAATTTAGGGAGCACTGTCTTTAAGTTAGAGTGATTAAAATCTCCCGCAACAATAAATGCAGCCTCCGGGTGAGCAGTCTGTTGTTTACTGATGGCTGCATGAAGTTTTCATAGCAAGCTTGGCATCAGCATCCGGTGGAATATAAGCTGCCGTTATAATGGTGAAGTGAATTCCCGTGGCAGATAAAACTGTCTACATTTAACCATGAGAAACTCAAGGTTAGCCGAGCAGTGTCTCGCGACAATAACAGAGTTCGTGCACCAAGCTTTGTTGACATAAATGCACAATCCACCTCCTCTTGTCTTACCGGATTCCTCTGCCGTTCTATCCGCCCGGTGTGTGTTGTAGCCCGCTAGCTCAATAGCGTTGTCCGGTATGCCGCTGTGTAGCCATGTTTCCGTGAAGATTATGACATTGCAGTTCAAAAGTCTTTTGTTATTGATGATGCGGAGTCGAATCTCATCAATTTTGTTCACTAATGATCGTACATTAGCAAGGAAAATGCTGGGTAAAGAGAGCCGGTGTGGTGTTAGCTTTAGCTTAGCTCTTAGCCCTCCGCGCTTCCCCCGCCTTTGTTTACGATCTCGACGCCGCCGGCGAGCACTTCCGTCCGGCCGTGTGGGGTGCGTAGCATCGGGTGTTTTGACGATCTCAGGGACTAGTTGAATGTTGCTGATGTAACTTCCGGGAATGCGCAAACCGATATCCAAAAGCTCATGCCGGGTGTACGATGTGAATGCACAACTGTTCTGAACGAACAGGCCCAAGATGAGCAGGAAAAACACTATATAAATGCTAAAACTGGAGAGACGCTGAGCCTCGCGATGTTCACGCGCCGCCATCTTGGTCGATATTTCGAACTAGCTGTAATTTATTTAATGAGGATGCAGGACAACCACTAAGTAGTGCATTACAATAATCAAGTCTTGAAGTCATAAATGCATGAACTAGTTTTTCTGCATCAGAAATACACAGAATATTCCTCAGTTTGACAATGTTTCTAAGATGGAGGAAGGCTGTTTTTGTGACGTTTGAGATGGCGTTACATTGGACGACAACCTCTCTTTTGAAACACACGAGCTCTTTCACTATATTTGCATGCCCTGGGCCAGGGGTTCTCAAAGTTTAAATTCAAAGGTCCAAATCTGAATTCTCATTAATGTCAAAAGGTCCGGAATATTATTATAATTTTTTAATTAACATACTTATAATTTATGTAATGATTCAACTTTACATTTGCTAATTATTATACACTCAAGTGTAGCGTCTACTCTCTTGACGGTTAAATACTCAGTACTGCATTTTTATAAAACTAAATACCTAAAAAAACTGATCTCATTTATATATTTTTTTGTTACTGAAATAGTACTTTAATGTAAACTGTAGTCACTTCAACTGAATTGCTAAAATCTTGAATTATAACTGCAATACAATGTTATACAGTAGTATATTATTTTATTTTACATATCATGGAGCACAAAGAAGATGCTTACAGAAGTGGGGACAAAGTCTTTGTGTAGACATTCCAAAAAAACACTGACAAAGGATATAAGAGCAGCTAAGACAAGCTACTCTGAAAAGCTGAAGAACCAGTTTTCAGCCAACAACCCTGCATCCGTGTGGAAAGGCCTGAAAGACATTACCATCCGCAAGCCATCATCCCCTCAGTCTGAGGGCAATCAACGACTGGCTGATGATCTGAACGACTTCTATTGTCATTTTGAAAAGCAGAGTCTCACCCTGCACACCCGCCCTGACCCAATCTCTGCTATGCCGTTAACACCTCCTCTTGACACTCAACCTGCAGTTAGGATCTGCGAAGAGGATGTGTGTGTGAAAGTCTGAGTAGAGCAGCTGTCGCCCATCTTCATTCATATATATATTTAACAGATCTTTGGAGCAGTGTGAAGTCCCTTCATGCTTCAAACGCTCCACCATCATCCCTGTACAGAAGAAACCCAAAATCTCTGGACTTAATTACTACAGGCATGTTGCTTTAACATCTTGGTCATTAATTCATTTGAGAGACTTGTACTGGCCCACCTTAGATAATAATGCTGGACTCTATCAAAGGCCTTCTCCTGATCCAAAAAAATCTCTCTCTCTCTCTCTCTCTCTCTCTCGCTCGCTCGCTCTCTCCCTCCCTGTGATAGTGATTAGTAATCGGGTGACAATGAGCGTGTGAATGACTGAGTGGGCGGAGTGAGGGAATGAGTGGAGGGAGATGGTGATGGAATCCTGACATCCGGCAGCTCACTGGCAGCCTGCCCTCTGACAAGCTGTCATTGAGCACCTCTAGCAGATCCTCACCCATTACTATCCAAAAAGCCTTATAGAAGTCAACTGGGAGGCCATCCACTCCTGATGCCTTTGGTAAACTGTCCAGGAAATTATTTTCTGTTCACCACCCTGATTTGAGCTCACTCCCAAAAAGGTTCTGATGAAAAAGAACTGTTCTTTTCCGAATATCTGCAGAATCAGATAGCAGCGCTCCATCTTCAGAGCGATTCGCATTAATAAAACGTTTCTACCCATTTTTTACTCCAAGTTAAAAAAATATTTGGACGGTGCATCTATCTGATAACCTAGCATATCCGATAACTGGGCCTTTTTCTTAGAGCGGGCATTCAAAAAACTTAGCTCGCCAGTGGACTGAGCTAGTTGTTGAAAATCAGATATCTCTTTTTTCCAATAGCTCCAAAGAACGAGTCAACTCCTTAGTGACATTGAGAGTTACTGCTGAACAAACTGTTTTATCTTAACTTTACCTATGTCCCACCACTGTAGCAAAGATTCTAAAGAAGACTTAATTGTTTTATGGACTTCCCAAAAACACGTAAAGGATTCCTTAAATATTTGTATCATTTAACAGATTTTTGTTAAAATGCCAGTATGCACTCTGGTTTTGTTGAACTGAAAAAAAAGTTTGCAGTGTACCATACTATGATCAGTAAACCCCACTGGTGTAATGTAACATTTGTTAAAAATACTTGCATGATGTTTGAAACTGTAAAAAATATAATACAGTTTTTCTGTATTTTTCTTCCGGCTTTGCTACTGATCGGACGCATTTACTAGCGCTCCGTGCTTTGCGCTTCTGCTTTTATGCTTTATCTTATTTAAACACCAGCAGTTCAGTACAGTGCTCAGACTAAACAATTAGGCACTTAAACCAAATATGGGAAATACTCCAAGCAACAAGGATTTCTTTTAGGATAGTGGTCTACCGGCTTACTGCCAACAATTGAAACTCTTCAGGATAACTCCGCTGCCCACTCTCAAACTGGTGTGAAAATGCCTTCTTTTGGATCAACAACCACCTGCTGCTCAAACTGCCACAAACTTCTACAAAAGATTGCAGTTCTCGAAACAAAGCTACTCACAATATTGCAGTCCCTGCAAGAACACACAGCTGATACTCGCCGTGGACCCCCTCAGCATATAGCCGGTAAATTCTGTGAACCCAGCACTTCTCATCAGATTATAGTGATCTCAGACAAACCTATATACAGATGCAAACAAAGGTAGCTGAGGACACAAACCGTTGGCAAAAAAAGGGCGCAAGACCTAAAGATGCTCGTAATATCAGACTGTCAAGAATTTCACAAATTGCTGCATTAGCTTCATCTACCCCAGATATCGACAAGACAATGTTGGTACTCTGCCACCTCTTGTACATCTTGAAAATAGATTTGAGGCACTAATGAATATGGGTGAAGAATCCCCAAACGTGGTCAGGGAAAAATCAAAAGTGGACACTGCAGTTGGCAGACGCTCTGTGTCAAACAGGCAACCGCACTCTGCTCGGAAACCAGCAGAGCCAAATACTCTGATAGTGGGGGACTCTATTATCAGAAACCTTCGTAGCAGGGCTATACTTACAAGGAACTTACTAAGGAACTGCCAAACATCCTGACACAACATAAAAGTCTGTAAATCGGATTGTCTTACATGTGGGGAAAAATGATACTCGAAAAGAGCAGTCAGAGCTCCTTTAGCTTGGAAAGCTAAAAGTACAGGCCTTCATCAGTGGACCTCTCCCAGCTCGGGGAACGAATATGTTCTCTCGGCTACTCAGTCTGAACATTTGGCTGCAAAAAACCTGCAACATGAGAGGACTGAACTTCATTGACAACTTTAATCTCTTTTGGAGTCAAAGACAACTTTTTACAACAGATGGCCTCCACCCAAACAAACTTGGTTCAAGAGTGCTAAAGGACAACATCCTCTTCTCCCTCCTTCACCCATCAGCAGAGTGTGCCACTCCACTCCTAAATGGCACACATACACCTGGCCATAGTGACCCACCTCAGCAGTTTGATGGACTTTTGGATAACACCAATCAGGCTGTACCCTGCCCAGTGACATCACATCAGTTGGACGATGACGAAGACTCAACACCCAAGGAAGTTTCTGTGGATAACAACCGGGAGAGCCAAAACATACTTCAGTCTTCAGAAACACCAGACTCGCAGCCCCTCTCACTACACACCCTATCCCTCTGTACTACATCATCTCTTTTAAAGCTTCTCTGATAAAATGGAGGAACAAGTATTCGCTGGAACAAAACTCTCCCACTCTATTGTCGCGAGTCCACAGGTTTCAACTAAAAAGCGACGGGCCCCACAACCACCAAAGTCTCTGGGTCAACCTGGCCAACCCGTTCCCTCTGAAAGAGCTCTCCGGCCTCTGCCACAACGCCAGGGATCACACAAACCCCCATCTACTGGAGATGGACTAAACAGGTCTGCAAAGAGCACTGGTAACTGATATGAATTGGGTCCCTGCTATGATAACAGCAACAATCTCAAATATTTACTGAACAAGTGGGAGCCCAGTGTTCCTTTAGTTTTCCCTATATCTGTCCTGATCAGTGAACGCAAAACTAAGGCCCTTTCCAGTCGTATGGCAAAGCTATCTAATCTTATACCTTTTAGACGTCACTCTGAGAATGACAGGGGTAAAAAACTAAAAACAGTTACTATTCAATTAGCACTTTTAAACATCCGTTCACTAAAAAACAAATCCTTTTTGGTCAATGACCTCATCACCAGTAACAAACTGGACTTCATGTTTCTAAATGAAACTGGTTAGATGATAGTTGTAGTGCTACAATCCTCAATGAATCTGCGCCCCCAAACTTTACTTTTATAAATGTTTGCAGAGCTGTTAGGAGAGGTGGAGGAATAGCTGCTCTATTTAAAGATCTCTTTGACTGCAAGCAAGTTTTACTTGGTGACTACCTGTCCTTTGAATACTTGAGTATTGCTTTAAAAGGTGCACCACGCATTCTGTTTACAATTATTTACAGGCCTCCCAAATACTCCCCAGTCTTTGTTGATGATTTTTCAGAACTGCTATCAGCTATTTCCTCAGAATTTGACTGCTTTGTTATTGCTGGAGATTTTAATATTCATGTAGACAAGACAGAAAACAACACTGCAAATGAACTTTTAAATGTTTTAAACACTTTTGATCTGATCCAGCATGTGCTCCTGGATAAAAAAGAGATTCATAAACACGAAAACCAGTGAGCTATTTATGAATGCTATGTCTTTGTCACCAAGTATATCTGCAGACTCTATGGATGCTCTCCTCGATAGCTTTAATGCAAAAGTTAAAAATGCTATCGATGCCATTGCTCCAGTAAAGGTCAAGGTGAAAACTGGCAGGCGTAAAGCACCCTGGAGAAACACACCAGCAGTACAAAGCATGAAAAGAACATGCAGAAAAGCTGAGCGTATGTGGCGAAAAACCAAACTTGAAGTTCACTATAACATCTATAAAGACAGTCTGCATGCCTTCAATGTTGACTTAGGCAAAGCTAGACAGAACTTTTTCTCTAACATTATAAACTGCAACATAACACTCGCACTCTTTTTGCAACTGTAGAGAGACTAACAAATCCCCCTAGTTAAGTTCCATGGGAAATGCTGTCTGATGACAAATGCAATGAGTTTGCAACTTTTTTCCTTCAAAAGATCAGTAATATCAGAATGGAAATCAGCAAAGCTCCATGCGGCAGTCAGGTCAGTCTGACTCCAGTACATCAGAAAATAGTAACTTTGTCTGAATTTCAGACAATTGATCTCAAAACCCTGGAGGAAACGGTACAGCATCTTAAGGCGTCAACTTGCAGCCTTGACACACTTCCCACATCCTTTTTCAAAAGAGTGTTTAACTGTTTGGAAGCAGATCTCCTAAAAATACTTAATACCTCACTGCTCTCAGAAACTTTCCCAGAGTCCCTAAAAAATGCAGTTGTCAAACCTCTTCTAAAAAAGGGCAATCTAGACAAAACCTTACTATCTAACTACAGACCAATATCAAATCTTCCTTTTATAGGGAAGATCATTGAAAAGGTTGTTTTCAATCAGCTGACCAAATTCTTAAACTCAAATGGCTACCTGGACAATAATCAGTCTGATTTCCGTCAGCATCATAGCACAGTGAATTCTGATTCAGGCAAAATATCAGTTCTGGTTTTACTAGATCTCAGTGCTGCATTTGACACGGTAGATCACACCATACTCCTACATAGGCTACTGGGTATAGCAAAAGGGACCAAGGCAACCATACTGACTCACACCACTCTCAAACTTGGATGAAAAAGTACCAAACCTTAAAGGGACACTACAGAGAGCTATAAGGAATGAACTACAGGCCTGTTATCCAGTGAGCAAACAATGCGAGTCTGTCAGCAATACAGAATCTCAATGCAAAACCATCTACATAGCCAGAACAATCATCAAAACCCAGTCATCAGGGTCCACACAAAAAGTCACAGCTGCAGTACAACCATTCTGGCTATCAATCAGGTACCAGTAACTTTATTATTGTCTATAAATCACTTAATGGTCAAGGACCTAAATACATCTCAGATATGCTCATTGAATATAAACCAAACAGACTTCTCAGATCATCAGGATCAAATCAGTTAGAGATAACAAGGGTTCACTCAAAACATGGCGAGTCAGCGTTTAGTCATTACCACCCGTAGCTGGAATCTGCTTCCAGAAGAATCAGACGTTCACCAACAGTAGCTACTTTTAAATCCAGATTAAAAACACACTTGTTTAGCTGTGCATTCACAACAACTGCACTTTTATTTCAAATTTTACTTATTCTTTTTATATATAGACTCACATTTTTAATCAATTTTATTGCTGTTTTATTGTTTCTTAAAATATGAAGTATTTGTGATCTTAAATCATTTGCATTTTAAAGATACGTCTTATTTCTTTCTGTCAATCATTTTATGTTAAGCACTTTGAATTGCTCTGTGTATGAAATGTGCTATATAAATAAACTTGCCTTGCCTTGCCTAATATTATCAGGTGAGTGCATCCACGTATATTGTCCATCACAGCGGCGGCTGCTGATCTTTTAAAGAGGGGAAGCTCATTTTCGGCCTAAATCATAAAAATTGTCCATTTATTTATATGTAAATTCTGCCCTACGTTCCTTTTCAAGAAAATGCTCTGTAACCCTGTCGTACCAACTAGGCGTCTTTTCCAGTGACTTGACCAGTGTCCTCTCAATGGCCAGCAGAGCTAGGCTGCTTAAACGGCCTTGGCCCATTGTGTTACAGGTGTAGGACTTGAGCCGCTTTAAACAGGAGAAGCTCCTTTCTACACCTGCAGATGTAGCTCCAATTGTTGCCACTAATGAGAACATGTCCATTGCTATTTTCATGCCTTTTATATGTCCTGTCAAAGTTTGACAGATCTCCAAACCCCAATTTTGACCAAACAACACATCCATGAGATGGTTTCATCAAGAGACATGGCCAGCAGTACATTTTCTTTTTCACAGCACTTCCAGTCAGCCAGCTAACTTTGTCATACCAGGAGAGCTGAAAAGACCTGTTACTTTTCCCTATCTTTTGCACTAAATCAATCTTAGGTGTTGATCTGCCCTGCTGTTTAATTCTAAGTTTCTCCTCGTAAGGAAGACTTTCTAATGGCTTTGCCAAAATCAGGTCGACAATATTAGCACTGTCTGCCATCGTGTGCAGTTTGCTAGCTGGCTAGTTCAGACTATATGAATTAATGAACAAACGATCTAATATATATATATATATATATATATATATATTTAACTCAACGGGAGGAAATGTGGGAATTATGTTAAACTGAAACAATGAATGTGGTGTGAAATTGTGTTAAATATACGATGAAGGTTGCAGCAGTTTGTCTTTCGACTACACATGCAAAATCCGCGATGGGACTGAGTTGGGAAATGGAGACACAGAGTGATACGCGTCATAATCTGAAGACCACGCCCACGCCCACCACACACCAACCGTCTCTTTGCATTGCGAGAAGCTGCCGCCTCCTTGTCATTTATGATTTATAAAAAAAAAAAAAAATGTCTAAAAGCTGATATGTGACAATGTGTATAGCAAACAAGCTAAAAAAAACAAGAAATACGTTTTTATAAGCTGCCGACCCCAAAAAACGAGCGTTTTAGGACATAAAAGTGGATTAAAAAGAGATGACAGACCCTCCAATCATCACGCAGACGCTCGGAGTCCGGGCCAGCCCACTCCTCCATTCATCCCAGAGACGCTGAGCGTCCGTGGGCGGGACATAATCGCAGCATTATCCAATGACCGTCTTGTTTCTAAGCACTGAAAAAAACTGTTTAAAGCAGCCCCATTGAAGTCAATGGACGCTGGGCTTCAACAGAGTAATGCACTGTACGCTACGGGAATGAATGAGAAGGAAATCGAGTCAGCCGACCTAAGTAGCTGATTCTGAACGAAATTGTTTTCGTTCGAGATGAACGTGTTTAACGCATTTTTAGTCAATAAAATGTTAACATAATAGTACATATATTTGACCATTCATTTTTTGACAATTATAGGGGAAGCTGAGCTTCCCTTGCAGTCTTAAAGAAATCGCGACTGGTCTATCATTTCTGTTAAAAGACCTCCAGATATCATACAATTCATATTTTAGATTAAATAAATAAGACGTTTACGTGAAGCTAGATGAGGCTCAATATGATTTCTATCTAGATCTAACTCAATTAAAATCTCCACCAAGGAACAAAAAACTGTGATTTTGAGTCAAACACAATGTATATAAAAATAAAAAAATTCCACTGGTGCTGCAGGAGCATATACACAAATAAAAATGAACACGTGATCTTCAACAATAGCTTTAACCTTTATTTTAACAACTTCTCCAACATCATATGAAACGGGACAAAAGCATACACAACTTTTTTCATGGGTACTTTAAAGCTTGTCTGCTCTTATCTTCTAAAACTGTATTATAATTCCATCATCCACAATTTTTAATACCAGGCTCTGGATGTGTATCAGTGTGTACTGTGCACATCGCTCATGACAGGATGACGGCCCAGCCACAGTCTCAGCGAGACAGTCTAAAGCTGTCCCCGCTGCAGCTGAGCCCTCCCCAGAGCCCAGCAACGCCACTTCAGAAAAATCAGACGCATTTTCCACATTCGTATTCTCAACATTATTAACTTCCTTCTCAGAGAGTTTAACCGGACAGTTGCAAAGTAAATGTCCGGACTGACCACATCCGAGACATTTACTGTAAACTTTGTGGTAGTAATAAAGGCATAATCAAAGTCATCGATACGAATTTTAAGGGTCATGTCAAGTTCAGCATCATCGTGAATGATCATGTAAGCAAAAAGCCTGAAAGAAACAATATACTTTAGAAAAGGCGAGACGCTTCTTATAGAGATAATTTTGATGCGGGATACCAGCTTTCCATACTGGCATAGGGCCTTTTTTAATATATCATCACTCATAAAAGCTGGCATTGAAAGGGGGAGAACAGAAACAAGTTCACGCCAAATCACAATTCCGTGTTAGACTAGTTTATTGGCTTTATCCACACTATCCAAAAAACCCACCATAGAACTTTTCATTCTAGAAGCAGATAACACACTCTCATGACCCACTAGATCGCCAATGGTCATGCAACATTCCTCCACACCCACTGCGGACGCCACCTTAACTGCATGGCGCCACGTGAGTGAACTCAAACTCTGATTGTGTGGGGGTGACATGCTCCTTCAAAAGAAAGGAAACCGCGCCCCAAACAAACAAAAAATACGCAAACTAAAGACAGAAGAGCAAGAGGGAAAAGAGAAAAAAGATGAACTCGCACCACTCCACTCGCGCTCACAATCAACCGCTCATGCACCAGAAGTGAAAGAGAGAGAGAGACATTTTTAAGTTCAAGAGAAGTTCTGAATCTAAATCCTCTGAAGCAAAGGGACTCAGACATTCTTATGTCCACTGATTGTTCATTACTGACTGTTGTTTAAAAGACTTCTAGCGACCATCGCTGCCTCCTGGTAAATATCCACACCAAACACGTTGCTGGTTGTAAAAGGGTCTGTGCTATCCTGGAGCATTTTTTGAAGTGCTTGTTGCGGCATTGGAATCTCAGTTTGTTGCCCCATATCCTCAACAGGAACTGGTCCATCCCAATCAATTCCCCAGTCAGACATGTCACCCTATAAAACAAACAAAAATAAGGTACATTAATATCTAAAGAGATTTTTCAGCTTAAAAATTGGTTAAGAATCAACAATTATGCACATCTGGAACTGTCTATACCTCTGCAGGAAGCAGTTGTGGTGCCACAAGCAGCCCTGCCAGCCACAGCTGCTGGGGAGACCTGTTGCCCTCTGAAGACAGGGGATGTCTGTCCCAGGTGTCACTGAAGAAATTGTGATGCCAGTTGAGCCTTGGAAGCATCACAAAATGCAGACACGTGATGTGAACGTCATTGTTTTGGTCAAGAGCTCAAAGTCCTCCAGGTGCCAGAATGCCACTTGTAGATATGAATGACTGTGTACTATAAGTCCCGGCATAGCCTCTCTATGCGTTGATTGTGGACACTCTTGCCCGTGATGAAGCTCTTGCGCTCTAACAGAAAATGTAGGACATATTTGATAATCAGAATTGAACAGAAAAGGCAACCTTCAAACAAAATAACTGCAAACTATGGAAATATGCTAAGATTAATCAGACTAGGGAAGGTGGCTTCATTTATAAAGGAACAGCCAATGCTTTTGTAACTCTGAAACAACAAAAAACATCTGAACCACATGTTTTTGATAAAATCCAACATTTCGGCTATGAAGTACTGAAGTTTACAATTTACACCAGTGCTTGTTGAATATTTTATAGCCAAAATAATCCCTTATATGTATAAATTGATTTACCATTATGTATTTGAATTATTCTATGCCATGTAGTTTTCTATGCCTGCCTATCTCATTACAACCCATCACGTTCTCTAAGATCTCAAAACTCTGGACTTTTGATAACACCTAGAATAACTAAATCCACCAAAGGGGGCAGAGGTTTCTCAAATTTAGCACCTAAACTCTGGAATAGCCTTCCCGATACTATTCGAGGGTCAGAAACACTCTCCCAATTTAAATCTAGATTAAAGACACATCTATTCAGCCAAGCTTTCACTTGATGCATAGTTAATGAACAGCAGCTGCGCTAATTATTCTCTTTCTGCCTCTGCCTCGGGATGCCCATCCCGAGGTAGGGAGAGATTCTGCCAGGCCTAGATGAACGTCATATGTCCATCCCCAACTAGAGATTACGCCAGCTATCTGAAAATCCCTGTGCCATCCTCCTGCGAGAGCCCGCGGACCGAATGACCATCCCAGCTCCATCTCAGACAATTCCATCACCACCCAAGAGAAAAGACTACTTGTCACATCAATGCTAAAGTTACAATACTTGGTATTACATGCTAAACTTACATCACATGACAGCAGTTTGAAGTTATAGCTGCATTTAGTGACCCTGATTGAAGGGTGTTTGTGGGGAGTGTGGGGGCTTGTTGGTTGTGATTTGTAGGGATTTCATTTGTAGGGGCTGTGTGGGTCTGGTTTGGTCTTGTTTTGTGGTCGATGTCGGACAGCAGAGGAATAAAGTTACATTATGCCATTACTATTTTTCCTGGTTGTTCCTCTGTTGTCTTGTGTCGGTCGCGGAATGGGACCGGGTTGGACCCGCATGGTTTTGGCGAGTGGGACTTCCTGGGTCACGGGTGGTGGGCTCTCCCTCTTCCTCGTGGATGTTTGCTCGGTGGCTTTTGGTCGGGGTCACTGAGTGCAGCTATGACACGTCAGAGTAGATCTGGCCCTCCCGGCTGTGCCTGGTTTCTCCCGAGGTTTTTTCTCCATTAATGAATCATTGGAGTTTGGGTTCCTCGCCACAGCAGGGCAGTGTTGGCTTGCTTACCGGGAGACTGCATCTATATATTAGATATTATTTAGTAGAATGATCTTGCTTGTAGAGTTGAGCCGGATACTCGGCTGAAACGAGTATCCGGTACGGATAAAGAACTTTTGCCGAGTACGAGTATCATACAAGTAATACGAGTCAATATATGTGCTCGGATTGAATAAAAATCCTCATTGGGTAGCTGACTGTGTCAGCGTTTTGTGATAGGCTAGTCACAGCGCCCCTCCCCTACACACATACAGATGTATTGTGTTGCTGACTGTGTCCCGCTCTGCTCACTCACACACAGAACACCAAACGCGAATGAATCGCGCTATTCACGTATAGTTGGACGCTTAAACATTTTGAGTTTACTCGCCTCATTCACGCCGCCTCATTCGCGCCGCAAGTAGGTCTATCGCGTCTTTGCATTGACTTAAAGGTTCTGTGTGTAAGTTTCAGAGGCCACTATTGGCGATGTAGGAAATTGCAACCTACAGCTCCGCCACCCCCCTCCCATAAGAGAAGCTACGGTTGCCGTCACAGGACAAAAGGGTTCCGTAAATGATAGCGGCCATTATCGGTGGTGTTGATAATTGCAATGTACGTCTCACAGGCGAACAACAGACCGAAGCTACGGACACAGGACAGAGATGTCGTCGTCTGAGACAGCAGAGAGTAACCTTTGCAAGTCAAGTGACGAGGTTTATTTACAAAGAAAAATAAATAAATTACATTTACGTAATTCATCATTTACTCTAATCGTTATAGTGAATATTATTGTTACTTGTTTAGCATTGTGTCAGTGATTTATTCGCTTATTTTGCATGCCATTTTTTGGCACGGTAACTTGGTTCGTAATTTACTGCCTATTGAAACCGCTTGCTAATGCTAAAGGCGTGTAATCTAACCGCGAAAGTCTTAGCAGACGTTTTTCTCATCATCACAGAGTCAATCAGAGGACTTAACACAGGTAGGGAGAGGGAGAGGAAGAGGGAGAGGAAGAGGGCGGAGAGGTAGGGGTGTTGGAGCTGCAGGCAGGGCGAGGAGAGGCAGAGGAGCAACAGCCCAGTATAAACAACATTACAGATGTTTATAAGCAAAGTAAGGCATCACCCCAATTGATCAATTGTATTTTCTCAAATCTTCTTTGACACTGTATTGCTGATAAACTATGCAACGTGGAAGTTTGGATTTGATCCTATCAATTATTAAATTACACATTTGTATGCACAGAAGCTAAGCAGTATTATAATATAATTTACACCGGATTTATGCAAATTATGATTGTAAACATGATTTCTAACTTGATTTGCACACGGCCGTGCTAAAACATGTACAAGGAAAAACGCTACTTCTCTTGATGATCATGCTCATCTATTAGCTAAAGCTATCAAACAAACAGTTCACTTATATTGCGGAAATTAGACAAACTTACCGGTCCAGCAGAAAGCTGGCAACTTCGGCGTCGCTTAGCAAACCCTTTTCCTGCTTCAGTGCCGTCCATTTGGGAAAAGCTACGCCGATGTTTATTCGGGTTTCCTGCCGTTTTTTGTCTCGACTTCGCCTTGCTGCATCGTATTTTCTCTTTTTTGGACGAACAGATTGACGCTCTATCGGCTCTTGTGTAGAGTATGTGTGGTCTGCCATTAGCGCAAATTTTACTTCTTACTGCAACAAAGAACCGTTTATTTCTAATAAAAAACACGACAAGTAAATGCTGTTATTGTTCTTCCTCTTCTTCTGCTAATCCTTCTATGCAGTGGCTTTGCAAGCTTCCTCCAAAAAACAGCCGAAGAAGAAGAACATAGTCGGGTGCATCCTTCGTTTTACGAAACGCGCTCAGTTTGTCCGTGTAGTGCTACTATAGAAACATGGCTGTGCAATTTTATAAATTGCATGTAAGGTTGTGCCCGCGGTGTATATACATAAAATGGCTCATTGTAAGGTAATATAAACATTTCGGTTCATTTTGTAAGGTATTTCTTCACCACTCACAACATAGTTTTGTATTATATATTACATTTTGGTAAATAAATCCTTCAAAATGCTACACACTGTACCTTTAACATGTAAATCACTCGCGCTTGACGCGCCATTCGCGTTTGGTCTGAACACAAGAGAACAGCTCTCTCTCTCTGTCTCTCCCTCAGTCACTCAGGCTCGCAGGTCTTTTCCGTTAACGTTTAGGGTTTCTTCAGCTTCAGGTTTGTTTTTTACTTCGGTTTGTAGTACTTACTTATTAACCAGGAGAGTTTTGGTAAACGTGGGGTTTGTTCAGACGTGGTGTTTGGTAGAATGCGACTCGCGTTGCGTCTCTGCCTGTCGGAGTTTTTTTTTTCTTTTTTAAACCGTCAGCTGGCTCTAACCAGTTTTTTAAGGAAGTAATGGTATAAAACTGAATTACAAATTAATTAGCTACACACACACACATCATAAAAATATTAAAAGTTAAAAAAAAGAAAGTTATGTTGAGATGAAAACTCTTGTTCATTACATTTTACTTCATAATTGCAACCGCATGTGTTGTATTCATTGTTGCAAAACTTGTTCTGTATATAGTTTGTTTGTTATCGTGATCAAAACCATTGATCTGAAGCTCAATGCTGATGCTGTCATGTAAATAGTTTTCTAATCAGCAATAAATATAACAATTTCTGATCAACCCATATCAATTGCATGCTTAAAATAACATACCGGTTAAAGCCCCGCCCATCTCAAGACAACCCGACCCACTTCCAAGTTAAACCCCGCCCACTTCCGGGTTAGGCCCCGCCCAGTCCGAGTACAGATACAGATAATTCATATGGTTAACAGATACAGATACAGATTATGCTGTACTCGCTCATCCCTATAGGCTACCAATGATGATAGACACATTATAAATCAAATGATGCACCCCATGTCTGAAAAATTTGTAAAGACAGTAGGATTCTTGGGAAAAATACAGCTAATTTCAATGACTGCTCCAATTTCCTTACAAATGAAAAATAAAAGTGTAACCATGCCAGTCCTAATATCAGATCAGACTCCTATTTATCTGTTAAGAAGAGATGCATTGTGTAAATTTGGGTTTAGACATTTGGTGTTCTCCAGAGGGATGTTGATATGTTGATATGCAGGGAACTCAAATGATGATATCCGATCCAAAAGCTAATGTATACTGGATAGGACAAATTGAGGATGATGTGAGACAGACGATAAATAAATGGGGTAGATTCATTGAAGCACAGATACCCAAGTCAGGGTTTTCACTGCACGATGAACTATGACCCCTCGAGGAATGCAGACATAGAAAAGGAATGGCAGGAAGGAACTAAAGAACAAAAAATTGTAATTATCTCACAATACATCATAAGTAAACAGGGAGCAGCCATGAAAATAACTGAACCATTTCTTTATAAAATAGTTTTCTATGTAGAAGATTCTATTTCACATATATCTTTTTATGTAGGGGAAAATTGGGAAGCTAAAGATCTAGGATCAATGAGGAAAAAAGCTGCACAAAGTAAATGCGAGCCTACAATAAATCCATTAATTTTCATTCTGCGAACACATTTTTTGTGTGGTATTTCTTTGCTAGGTTTTCCTTAGGAAGTAGTCATGCAACACTCCCATTTATCCAGTCCTTAAAGCAAACAAAACGAAATGTCGTCTTGTGCATGATCTAGACTCTAGAGCAATAAATGAAATAGTTGAAGATTGGCCTGCTGATGTTCCTAACCCACACAAGTTGCTGACAAATGTTCCTCCTAATGCCAAATACTTTACGGTAATTGATTTTTGTTCTGCATTTTTCAGCATTCCAGTGGCAGAAGAAAGCAGACACCTGTTTGCATTTACATATGATGGTTAACGATATTCTTATAATCGTCTACCGAGGGGTTTCACACATTCTCCCCATATATTTAACCAGACTCTCAAAGCTGATTTAGAAGACCTCATGCTAGACAGCACAATGATACAATATATGGATGATGTAATGTAATGTTCAACATCACTGGAACAGTGTCATAGAGATTCCAACAAAATTAGCCCAAGGAGGTCACAAAGTGTCTAAAAAAACAAACTGCAATATTGTTTGCCAGAGGTTGAATACTTAGGAAGATGAATCGCATGTGGCACTAAGGCCATTGCGCCAACCCACTTAGAACGCATAAGTAAAGCACCACTGCCACAAACACTACGCCAGAAGATGACATTTCTAGGAATGACTGGCTACAGTATTGATTGGATAGAGGATTATGCTATAAAAAAAGCTCCATTGAGAGGTCTTATAAAGCAAGCAGGACTGCAAAACTTAAATGCATCATTAACATGGCATACTGACGCAACGATAGCTTTTGAGTCTATTAAAAAAGAGCTTCAAAAGGCACCTGTCCTGAGTGCACCTGATTATACAAAACCATTTCACCTGTATGTTTCTAATGGCGGTATCACACTAGCACCCGGGTTCGATTAATGTCAGAGTTCGGTTCGTTTGGGTGATGTGAACGCTGCTCCAAATAGATGTCAAACACTGTGAGAATAAGCTGAATCGGTGTAGATATTTGCTGGTGTTACTGTGCTTGATTGGCCAGCAAACCCGCCTTACCTGAACCCCTTACAGAATCTATGATGAGAGACACCAGACCCAGCTAGCCAAAATACGTGACTGTTACATAACGTTGCCGTGGTTACTCTTAACTGCCACCAGTGCTGTGAACCTGAAAATAATAAAATATAATTAAATGAAACCTAAAGCAGTAAAGTTTTTTTGCACGTATACTCTCATTTATTTCCGGAAAAGCTGTTTATTCATTGAGCAGTAATGAGTATTACCTGATAAAATACATTTCTGGACGCAGCTCTGCAGGGCACGCTGTTCTTAACTTGAGCGCGCACTGTTACATTCCCACAACAGAGAGCTGCCTGCATGTGGCGTAGTAAATATCTCTTGGCTTATTTAATCAACAGATGTACAATATCCGGACTAAAAACTTTATAAAAACGCATATTTAAAAAGTAAACTGCATGTAAATCATTCATGTAAATCAAAAAATGTATTGCTAATGACTTTACGTGCCCGCAACGTGCCATTAACTTCACCTGTAGGTCATGTTGTTACCAAAATAGTATGAATATTGTGCGTAACTGGACCGTCCTTGGTTATCTTGTAACGTCATGAGTTTGTATAAGCAACGTCATGAATTGGTCATTTAATGATAATGAAATTACGTGCATGGGAAGTGCCAGCTACGTTGTCAGCTGGTAAATCATGGAATTACCAAAATGACCAATACATTACGTAACCGGTACGTCGTGTGTTAGCTGGGAATGCAGATGACCTGAAGGCCGCTATTAAAGCAACCTGGGCTTCCATTACACCTGAGCAGTGCCACAGGATGCTTGCCTCCATGCCACGCCGCATTGATGGAGTAATTCATGCAAAAGGAGGCCCAACCAAATATTGAGTGCATAGAAATGAACACTTTTCAGAAGCCTGACATTTATGTTTAAAATATCCTTTCTTTATTGATCTTATGTAATATTCTAATATTCTGAGACACTGAATTAGGGGTTTTCATTATCTGTAAGGCTTGAAATGTTTCACTCTGTGTAATGAATCTATATAAAATGGGTTTTACTTTCTGAAATGAGTGACAAAAAATATTGACCTTTTCACAATATTCACATTTTTTGAGATGTACCTGTATTTAGATGTACAGTCGTGGCCAAAAGTTTTGAGAATTACATAAATATTGGAAATTGGAAAAGTTGCTGCTTAAGTTTTTATAATAGCAATTTGCATATACTCCAGAATGTTATGAAGAGTGATCAGATGAATTGCATAGTCCTTCTTTGCCATAAAAATTAACTTAATCCCCAAAAAACCTTTCCACTGCATTTCATTGCTGTCATTAAAGGACCTGCTGAGATCATTTCAGTAATCATCTTGTTAACTCAGGTGAGAATGTTGACAAGCACAAGGCTGGAGATCACTATGTCAGGCTGATTGGGTTAGAATGGCAGACTTGACATGTTAAAAGGAGGGTGATGCTTGAAATCATTGTTCTTCCATTGTTAACCATGGTGACCTGCAAAGAAACGCGTGCAGCCATCATTGCGTTGCATAAAAATGGCTTCACAGGCAAGGATATTGTGGCTACTAAGATTGCACCTAAATCAACAATTTATAGGTTCATCAAGAACTTCAAGGAAAGAGGTTCAATTCTTGTAAAGAAGGCTTCAGGTCGTCCAAGAAAGTCCAGCAAGCGCCAGGATCGTCTCCTAAAGAGTATTCAGCTGCGGGATCGGAGTGCCACCAGTGCAGAGCTTGCTCAGGAATGGCAGCAGGCAGGTGTGAGCGCATCTGCACGCACAGTGAGGCGAAGACTTTTGGAAGATGGCCTGGTGTCAAGAAGGGCAGCAAAGAAGCCACTTCTCTCCAAAAAAAACATCAGGGACAGATTGATCTTCTGCAGAAAGTATAGTGAATGGACTGCTGAGGACTGGGGCAAAGTCATATTCTCCGATGAAGCCCCTTTCCGATTGTTTGGGGCATCTGGAAAAAGGCTTGTCCGGAGAAGAAAAGGTGAGCGCTACCATCAGTCCTGTGTCATGCCAACAGTAAAGCATCCTAACACCATTCATGTGTGGGGTTGCTTCTCATCCAAGGGAGTGGGCTCACTCACAATTCTGCCCAAAAACACAGCCATGAATAAAGAATGGTACCAAAACACCCTCCAACAGCAACTTCTTCCAACAATCCAACAACAGTTTGGTGAAGAACAATGCATTTTCCAGCACGATGGAGCACCGTGCCATAAGGCAAAAGTGATAACTAAGTGGCTCGGGGACCAGAATGTTGAAATTTTGGGTCCATGGCCTGGAAACTCCCCAGATCTTAATCCCATTGAGAACTTGTGGTCAATCCTCAAGAGGCGGGTGGACAAACAAAAACCCACTAATTCTGACAAACTCCAAGAAGTTATTATGAAAGAATGGGTTGCTATCAGTCAGGATTTGGCCCAGAAGTTGATTGAGAGCATGCCCAGTCGAATTGCAGAGGTCCTGAAAAAGAAGGGCCAACACTGCAAATACTGACTCTTTGCATAAATGTCATGTAATTGTCGATAAAAGCCTTTGAAAACGTATTAAGTGCTTGTAATTATATTTCAGTACATCACAGAAACAACTGAAACAAAGATCTAAAAGCAGTTTAGCAGCAAACCTTTTGAAAACAAATATTTATGTTATTGTCAAAACTTTTGGCCACGACTGTACAATTTAAAATTAGGCACTATGACTAATGTTGGTGTTGCACAAAACAGAAGAGGTCTCCTTTCTGCTTTAAAAAGTAACTAAGTAACTTTTACTTTGAATAAATTTTAAACAAGCTACTTTTTACTTTTACTTGAGTAGATTTTTTGACTGGTAACTTTTACTTGTACTCAAGTAGAATTTCATCAAAGTAGTAGTACTTGTATTTGATTATAATATATTTTTTTACTTTTTCCACCTCTGTTCAAAACACATGCTGCTCCTTAAGAATATATCACTATTGAGAGCTAAATGTTAAAACGTTGAAATAACTGAAGGTATGAAAAGTCAAAAATGACCAAATAGATATTCCAACCATTGGCAATAGTAAAGAATATGAATGTTTGTTTAAATCCACCGGGGTTATGATTGTAGGAACATTTAAAGGAAAATGCAGTGTTGATGCAAAGACATTTCGAAATGTTGATGATTCTATGGATTTCCCACCCTGTTGGGCATCAGGAATAAAAAAAGTCCAGCTAAAACTTGTGAAAATCAAACTATATCATTACCCAAAACAGACATGTATAAGGATCAAACTAAAGCAATAGCTGACTATTTCTGGATTGTGGAAAAAGAAAGCTATTATCTCCCTTACCCCTTGGATGGAGAGGAAAATGTACTAGAGTACGATTAATAATCACAGAGTTAGGAGAAGTTATATACCAGATTCTTAAGTATATATAGACTCCATAGGTCAGCCCAGAGGTATACCTGAACGTTCAAATCACGAGATGAAGTTAAATCAGGTTTTGAATCGATTTTCATTTGGATTTTACAAAATAAAAATACAATGGATAGGGTATATATGCTAAAGGACTAAATGTAAATATATACTACAATATTCATTAACTATACCAACAAAGCTTTAATTTCTTTAGGAGAACAATTAGATGCAACCAGTAAAATGACATGGGAAAATAGACTAGCTCTTAATTGGATGTTAGCAGACAAGGACGGTGTGTGCGTCTTATTTGGAAACCAATGGTGCACATATATATCCCTAACAATACAGCACCAGAAGGAACGTTTACCAAAGCCATGACCAAACTCAAAGAATTGGCAACTAATGCTGGAAGAGACGAAAAAATATGGGATCGGATTAATTTAAAGCTAGGATCATGGGGAGAATGGTTAGCCAAATTAGGAAAACTTTTGGGAGTAACAATTGGCATTGGAGGATTATTATTTTGTTGTGAAATACCTTTATTGAAATCCCTAATTATCAAAGCCACTTTTAAACAAATGGAAATGTTAATGTATCATGATGATGAGAAAATGAATCTGACTCAACAAGAATGTTATCAAGGTTTGTTTTACAAAACAGTATTGAATTTGCAATGGGCCGATGAAATTCGAATACCTTCAATGAATATTAGGACTGAATGCTTAACATTAACATTAACATTTTAGGCATTTGGCAGACGCTTTTATCCAAAGCGACTTACATTGCATTATCCTATACATTTTACATAGGTATTTGCAATCCCCTGGGATCGAACCCACAACCTTGCGTTGTTAGCGCAATGCTCTTAAGTAACGTAATTTTCATATTATGCATATTTTCTTTCGTTTAAAATGCATATTTAATTTACCTTCATTTTATTTAATATTCATTCTTACTCTTATTTTTATTTTATAATTTAATTTAATTTAATTTTGTTTTTATTTACTCTTATTTAAATGTATTGTTATATATATATTCTACATAACTGTGACAACCACAGGCAAGCGCAGAACCAATTGCACGCACATTCTTTGAACAAGTTTATTCTTAACTATTATCTTTTGTCGTCTACAATGTCACAAGGCACTGCAATGGTTCCGATCTTACTTATCTGACAGATATCAATATGTCCATTTAAATGGGGAATCGTCAAATCCAACGCAAGTAAATTATGGATTACCTCAGGGATCGGTTTTAGGACCCTTGCTTTTCTCCATATACATGCTGCCCCTGGGCAACATTATTAGAAAACATGGAATTAGCTTCCACTGTTATGCAGATGATACTCGGCTATATATCTCATCAAGACCAGATGATTCCTTCAAGCTATCCAAACTGGCAGAGTGCATCAAAGATATGAAACATTGGATGACTAGTAATTTCCTTCTTTTAAACTCTAACAAAACAGAAATATGACTTATAGCACCAAAGACACGTAAACAGAATATCTCAGATTACAACCTGCAAATCGAAGGCTGCACTGTTACTCCGACAAATGCAGTTAAAGACCTAGGCGTTATATTAGACAGCAACCTGTCATTTAAAAATCACATCTCAAATATCACAAAAACAGCCTTCTTCCACCTTAGAAATGTTGCCAAATTACAAAATGTTTTATGTGTTGCTGAAGCAGAAACTCTTATTCATGCATTTGTGACCTCAAGACTTGACTACTGTAATGCTCTTCTTAGTGGTTGTCCTGCTTCTACAATAAATAAACTACAGTTAGTTCAAAATGCAGCTGCCAGAGTTCTAACCAGGTCAAGAAAACCCATTAGGTATCGTATTGATTTTAAAATTCTTTTAATTACTTATAAAGCCTTAAAGGGTTTAGCCCCTACCTACTTAACAGAGCTTCTATCACATTACAACCCATCACGCTCTCTAAGATCTCAAAACTCAGGACTTTTGATAACACCTAGAATAACTAAATCTACCAAAGGAGGTCGAGCTTTCTCATACGTAGCACCTAAACTCTGGAATAGCCTTCCCGATACTATTCGAGGGTCAGACACACTCTCCCAATTTAAATCTAGATTAAAGACAACTTTTCAACCAAGCTTTCACTAATTTCTCCCAAGAGGTTTTTTTCTCCATCAATCAATAAGGGAGTTTTGGTTCCTCGCCACAGCAGGGCAGTGTTGGCTTGCTCACCGGGAGACTGCATCTATTTATTTATTTATTAGATATTATCTATTAGAATGATCTTGCTTGTTCTGTAAACACCATGCACTGTGCTGTGTTTTACCTCTGTGTTTTCTAATTTGCTCCTGTAAAGCTGCTTTGGAACAAGGAACATTGTGAAAAGCGCTATATAAATAAACTTGAATTGAATTGAATTGTCATCAGAATCTTTTACTTCCTCCTTGTCAATGGTGGAGAAGGAGATTTGGTTCTGGTACACTTCAGAGAAATGTTACATAAATGGTGAAATTGTGACTATTTAGTCATTAGAGAGTTCAAATCAAGAAAACTGAGTTATGAAGCAATTCTCTGAATAAAATCAGTCAAATGAGACGTGACCGTCTCAAAGTAAGAAATGTTGAAAATTTTTGAAGCCAAAATAATCCTTTATATGTTGTGGCAGCAGAAAGCAAGACAGACACAGTACTTCACGATTTTATCCCCGGAGTGTGATTTATTACAATATGTGCAAGTGAAACCGGTGGTGAGAATTAGCGCGGTTCGTTCCAGAAGGAAATCTTGTCGTGAATTATTCTATGCGATGTAGTTTTCTGTGCATGCATGTATGGGAGAGAGTCTGCAGCTCACATGATTATAATCAAATGTTGAAAATCAAATCAGGATGCTATAGGATAGGCCCTAACACTCCATCCACAAGTTTTGTATGTCCCATGAAGCTTTGTGAGAAAGATGGGAGAAACTTCTGTTTCAATGTTAACAAACACATTTTTGCCGTATTTCAAGTTATTGGTTTATAGCAGAACGTGAACTTATACACACGAACAGCACTTACATTACATTTACATTTGGCAGATGCTTTTATCTAAAGCGACTTACATTGCATTATCCTAAATATTTGTTTCTCAGTATGTGCAACCCCCTGGGATCAAACCCAGGACCTTGGCGTCGGAAGAGCCATGCTCTAACCACAGATCTACAGGAAAGCACTACATCAGCACAAACTACATCAGCACATTGTCCACTACTTTTAATAGGAATAGATGATGATTTTATTACTTGACGGCTGATATTTAGCAACTTTATTGATTGTGAGAATTTGGGTTTTGCCTGTGTCACACATATATCGTGAGAAACGTATTATTGGTCCCACATATATGTGTCTTAGTCTACCTTTAGTCTTAGATCTTATTAGTTCCTGCCCTGGTTCGGCATAACAGTATCCCGGAGTTTACATCCCGCTGTTCCGGTGCTCGAGTCCGCTCGCCTTTCCTGCCCCCACAGCAGGTGTTCATTACACTTCATTACACTTTGTTACTTTTTGCTTTTTTTTTAAAGAAAAACTGGTATCGAAAAATATATTGTTTAAGAATCTGAATCGAAGTCAAAATATCGTATCGGAATCTTATCGGAAATTTTTGAACGGTACCCGGCCCTTCCTGTGGTAGCTTACCATGAATTAGCTGGCTGATTGGTATCACCTGCGTGGAGCCATTTAAAAACTAGGACTGATCATCATCAACAACTCTGTTGTTTTCTATTGTGGCTATATAAGTACCATTTTGCTTGATCATTATCGTTGTCTTTACTATAGTGTCCTTTATGTTGCTTCCCAAGAACCAGGGTAACATCGGTGCATCTTTGACGGCAGAATGCTGCCACATGTAGGAACTAACCAATGCTCTCCTCTAAAGCCTGTAAATTTCCTCGTCCCTAATGGTGAGGGCTTAGAGTGCTGTCGGCCACGCCGCGTCAGCCCTGCATACCATGGCTATCCTTCAGGTACATTACGCTAATGTACCTTAAGGGGGCCTGGAGCCTGCCACACAATGCCAGGCAAACTCGAGCTGTGACCAAGTTAACATCATGGTTAACATGTGGTAGTATTCGAAAAATAGCCGACCGGTGCCTTCAAAAATATCTTTTTTGGCTGTATTCATCATAGAGAGATCATTACAGGGGCATCTTCTAATCACGAGGTGAAATGGGCCCCACTCCGCCAGAAGTTTCCTTGTGATGGTCCGCACATCTTTGAAATATTCAATTTTGCTGATGGCAGATCTCAGAGGCAATGTAGCGCTCCAACTTAAAGCCCAGGTCTTTCAAAACCAGGTATCCTGTTGCAATCCCATCCAACAGGGAAATGATTTGGATTTGCCGGCGCTTATGAGCTGGAATGTAAGGATCCAGCTCATAAGCTAAGTGGCTCAAATTCAAATGCACTGTTATTAGCAAAAAACTCCTGGACACGAACGCTCCAGTCAGGTCTAAGCTTGTGAACACCATTGTTAGAGGGCAGACAAATGTAACAGCTCCACGGGTCGGCATCCTTCAGCTTCCACCCCATGGAATATCGTACCATTAAAAAAACATCAAAGCATGCGCGTTTTGTTTTCATTGTCAAACAAGGAAGCTTGTGCTTTAAGTATACTTTAAATACAGTACACTTTACACTTTGTATTGAAAGAGAGTTTATGTATAAGTAATAAAATCAATCATCATTATAACTTGTTTTTCTATATCAAACTAGACAGAACGTTAATGCTCTGGCAGTGACAGATAGCTTTGGTTTTATATTTTATTTGATTACAATAATGTTGTCCCCTTCAGGCAGTAGGAACAGCTCTTTGTTTGCTTCGGTGGCCGCACCAAAGGGTCCCCGGTCACGAAGCAGAGACTTTCTAAATGGATAGTTGATGCTATTGCGCTAGCATATTCTTCCTTGGGACTTCAATGCCCCACGGGAGTTAGAGCTTACTCTGCTAGGTGTCGCCTCTTCCTGGGTGTGGTCTAGTGGTGTGTCCATGGCGGAAATTTGTGCGGCAGCTTGCTGGGCCTCGCCTTCCACATTTACCAGATTCTATGGTCTGGATGTCCCGGCCTTTGTGTACAATTAATGTTTTTCCTTTGTATGAGAGTTTTGGCAATAACCATCTCCACTTGTCAAGTCTTCCTTTCACCTTATCTACCATCCCTTCCCAATTTCTTTTAACAAACATTTCATCCCCTAAAAACACTCCCAAGTTTTTAAAACCTTCTGATTTCCAACTGAATCCATTTTGGTTTTCCTTTCGCCCAACTACCCATTAAAATTGCTTCACTTTTTAGAATCCTCTAGAATTTTCATTAGGATTTGTAACTCATTTTGCTCACTAATAAAAACAACCACATCATCAGCATATGCGGACAGACACAAATTATTTTCACCATTGGGTATACTTAATCCACACATGTTTTCTCTTATGTTGCATAACAGGGGTTCAATTGCTAATGCATATAACATTCCAGACAGGGAACAACCCTGCCTTACACCCCTACAAAATTTAAAAGGATTGCATAAGGCAAGGCAAGGCAAGGCAAGTTTATTTATATAGCACATTTCATACACAGAGCAATTCAAAGTGCTTAACATAAAATTATTGACAGAAAGAAATAAGACGTATCTTTAAAATGCAAATGATTTAAGATAAAAAATTCTTCAGATTTTAAGAAACAATAAAACAGCAATAAAATTGATTAAAAATGTGAGTGTATATATAAAAAGAATAAGAGCAGAATGAAAATAAATTAGAAATAAAAGTGCAGTTGATGTAAACCAGCACAGTGCTCAGGTTGTGAATGCACAGCTAAACAAGTGTGTTTTTAATCTGGATTTAAAAGTAGCTACTGTTGGTGAACGTCTGATGTCTTCTGGAAGCAGATTCCAGCTACGGGTGGCGTAATGACTAAACGCTGACTCGCCATGTTTTGAGTGAACCCTTGTTATCTCTAACTGATTTGATCCTGATGATCTGAGAAGTCTGTTTGGTTTATATTCAATGAGCATATCTGAGATGTATTTAGGTCCTTGACCATTAAGTGATTTATAGACAATTAATAATACTTTGAAGTTGATTCTAAAAGTGACTGGTAACCAGTGTAAGGACCTGAGGATTGGAGTGATATGCTCAGATTTTTTGGTTCTGGTCAGAATCCTGGCAGCAGCATTCTGTATGAGCTGCAGCTGTCTGATGGTCTTTTTGGGAAGACCTGTAAGGAGTCCATTACAGTAATCCACCCTGCTGGTGATGAAAGCATGGACTAGTTTTCTCTAAATCTTGGCTTGAGACAAAACATCTGATTCTGGCTGTGTTTCTGAGATGGTAGTAGGCTGATTTGCTTATTGCTTTGACATGACTGCTGAAACTAAGGTCAGACTCCAAAATGACCCCAAGATTTTTTACCTTGCTTTGTGTCTTTAGACCTCTTAAGTCAAGGTATGTGTTTACCTTGTTAGTTTCATCCTTGTTACCAAAAACAATGACTTCAGTTTTGTTTTTATTTAACTGAAGGAAGTTTTGACACATCCAGCTGTTAATTTCATCAATGCATTGGCAAAGAGAGTCAATAGGCCTGTAGTCATTGGGTTTGAGGGCTAGGTAGATCTGAGTGTCGTCTGCATAGCTGTGGTAGGCAATTTGGTACTTTTTCATTATTTGGCCAAGTGGGAGCATGTACAAATTGAAGAGGAGCGGAGCAAGAATCGAGCCCTGTGGAACACCACAAGTCATGGGTGTCCAGTCAGATTTATGGTTGCCTATGTTCACATGGTAACCTCTCCCTTTAAGGTATGACCCAAACCATTTAAGTACCAACCCAGAAAGTATGGTGTGATCTACCGTGTCAAATGCAGCACTGAGATCTAGTAAAACCAGACTGATATTTTGCCTGAATCAGAATTCAATCGAATATCATTCATTATCTTTATGAGCACTGTCTCTGTGCTATGATGCTGACGGAAACCAGACTGATAATTGTCCAGGTAGCCATTTGAGTTTAAGAATTTGGTCAGCTGATTGAAAACAACCTTTTCAATGATCTTCCCTATAAAAGGAAGATTTGATATTGGTCTGTAGTTAGATAGTAAGGTTTTGTCTAGATTGCCCTTTTTTAGAAGAGGTTTGACAACTGCATTTTTTAGGGACTCTGGGAAAGTTCCTGAGAGCAGTGAGGTATTAACTATTTTTAGGAGATCTGCTTCCAAACAGTTAAACACTCTTTTGAAAAAGCCATCGTTTATCTTCAGTACACTTTCGACATCACAAAATTCTGTTTTCATACAGTTGTTTAACTCATTGGTGATGTTTCTAGTGTACTGTTCACAGAGTTGTTTTATCTGGACTTTACTGAAGTCCCACCACTGTTGTTTTTCTTGGAAGGTACTTT